>JBAMJV010000780.1:0-340000 GCA_037951105.1 Echinarachnius parma
TATTTTATGTCTCCCTGGGACTGTCTTTATAGACGGGTTCGACTGT
This sequence comes from Echinarachnius parma, assembly GCA_037951105.1. Lineage (NCBI taxonomy): Eukaryota > Metazoa > Echinodermata > Echinoidea > Clypeasteroida > Echinarachniidae > Echinarachnius > Echinarachnius parma. Next base: position 47 of record JBAMJV010000780.1, read on the forward strand.
ATAATGCACGTTCTCCATAGAACCTGTGCAAACGCGATACCTCGGACTTAACGGGTTAACGGGGTAGTTTAGTTTTGGTAGAGAGGGCGCTGCACATCACAATTTTTTTGTGAGGTAATGAAAAACTGAGTGTCGAATTTGAGAGAACATGCAATTTTAATGGCAGAATAAACTTTATTTGGTCAAAATCGACCCAGAAACGGCTGAAATATCAATAAATATATTTGATCTTATAATTATTTGGGGCCCAAATAATTAGATGATTTTTTCAAAAAAATAAAAAAATGCTTGCACTTTTTCAAAAATGTTCAAAAGCGTTTTTTAAATAGTTGTTGATGATCTCTCTATTTAATCATTATTTCAATAAAACATCACATGCATAATTTTGTATGAAAAATGGTTGAAACCAATGCCTTTTTAGAAAGCGCCCTCTTGTGTTTTGATGGCTCTTTTTGAACGATAACGGGCTTTTTACTTAGTCGTTTGTAATTTTGTATACCTTTCGAGCATGGTGGAGTCATAACTATTAGTTTATAATGTTGCTGTCCAGGTTTGGTTACTAAAGTTCAGCCTTACCAAAACTGTACTACCCCTTTAAGGGCAGGGTCTACCATTATTCGATCATTTTAATAATTAACCTGTTATAGATGAGTGCAACATCAAAGTACATAGCCGGGATCAAAGCCCACGTTGGGTCCAAAATAAAAGAGGGGGGGTCATGATAACCACAATATGCAGCCTGTGTTTGCAGTAATATTGGTGTTATTATATGTATTTCCTAATAAAGTGCCTGTTCATGGGGGGGGGGGGGGGGGGGGGGGGGCAGTTAGATGGGACAATGAAAGGGGCAATAATTCCAAGGAGGTGGTAACTGCCCCCATTTTGCTCCTTTATCGCTCAGCTACCCCAAAGTGGAGAGTGCTACTTAATTAAGAACTCTGCGTTAAATTGCGTGGGAAACCGAGCATAATACATGTTAAGGAAACGAAATCGAACTGAATGACTGAACACACATCAAAGACGTTTGATGACGCTATAAAGGCGTGTGAAAAGAGCAAGTGTTAATTGCGTACATATACAGTATATTCTATAAATAAAAATCGAGCAAAAAGTATTAACAGTCGCATTTTTAATTGGTTTGCAAAATAAAAGTCTGGGTCAATCAACAGAATATAATGCAACATGCATTTGATATTAATTGACCATTATCATGTATTGTGGCATAACAAAGGCGTATGGCCCAAGCGTGGAAGAAGATCGCCTCCCGAAGCCTGCTACGAAATATATTTTCATTGAAGAGGATGTGAAAATTGTATTGCAAATAAGACAAATGAACTCGAATCAAGGTACATATCTTATCTCACTGATCTCACCCACTTTACCGTTTGAATGGATGTGTAATCAACTGAATAAACTGTAAAGTTGCATTGTAAGCAGTCTCAATTCATATACGTTTGAAAGGGCATCATAAATAAACGCTTTGGTAAACAATTTAATTAATATTTTAGGCCGGTTCGCTAGCATTTCAAATTGTATGCATATCCCATTATCTAAGGTTGTTCCTGACAACATGAATGCTTGTCCGAGGTTTTCCCGCCATATCAGCAATTAATGTATTATGCTATTATTAGTTTTTCTCCATTTATTAGGAACATACGTATTTATTGCTTTGCTTATCTCAAGGACGTAATGAAAGGAAAGCAAAAAACAACCTGAAAGCTTGTCCGCGATTTTCCCGGCATAGCAATACGTTTTGAATTGTATTTAGTTCGAACCTACAGTACATGTATATCAATTGAATATCAAATCTCAATGACGTAAGGAAAGGAATGAGCATACATTTGAAAACATTTAGTGAACCGGTCCAACAGGTACCATGCAAGCAGGATTAAGGCGGTTGATCCATACATATCAGCAGCATTAACATGTTAACAATAATGTAGTATATATAACCATTACAAGTATATTCTGTGTTCGCAATCATTCAATAATATGTGTATCTCCTTAAATTGCATCCTGAAGGCTAATGGGTTAAAATCCATCGTTCTTTGAGCACAATTTGCTACATTCCATAAAGCGGTCCAAACGTGTAATTTGCGATGCCGGTCATGACACGTAAAACACAGGGCTTTGGTTTTGCTTCAGATGAAAATACAGTTGATCATACACATGATAACGCAAGACAAGATTTGATATTTGTTAATTAGTAAATGGCTATCCACCAATCGAACAGAATCCAGAAGCTAAAGTTGATCAAACATAATCATAACTAAGATAATTATAACAAAGTGGTTAAGCTATTAAATCATCGTCAACTGCGAACCGAACGGATTTCCTTTTATCTCTTTTCAACTTCTTCTCGGCGGCCGCGTTGGTGCTCGTGCTCGTTTGATCCGTGGTTGGCGATGTCGGAGATGATGGCGGCGATGATGAAGGGGTGTTTGGCGGAGAAGGCGAGTCCCTCTTCAGGACACCCTTCACACTGTCCGTCTCTTTGGTAGAGTCTGTTTGGGCGGACGACATCGCTGTCGATGGCGCTTCCATTGGAGTTATGACGCTGTGGTCGCTCTCTTTCATCCCCACCGAGCTTTGAACCGAGGGAACTTCTTTCTTTGGCGATGACGCTGACTTCAGCGCAACGTCTGGAGCGTTGACCTGAACCTTTGGTGATGTTGGAGATGATGGTGGTGAAGCAGTCACTCGTACGACCGCTTCATTCGAACTGTCCGTCGTAGGATGAGTTGTTGGGAGGGATGGGGAGCCGCCTTCTTTGGAAAGATACCCCGGCGTGTCAGGAGGACTCATTGTCGTGATCATCTCCTGGGGCGATGTCGGCCTACTACCATCACGGTCACTCTCTTCCCCACTGCTAGTCATCTCAACCATTGACACCTTTCGGGGCGCGTCTAGAGGCGGTGTAAGTTCGGGGTTGACAGCCACGGTGACAACAATATCTCGAGAACCTCCGTCACCGTTGTCGGTTTCATCGATGACGTCGTCCATGACTTCGTTCTCCTTATCGGAGCTGCTCATCACGACACTGACAGTCGTGTTTCCATTGTCTTTGCCGTCCCTCTCGTCGGTGAATTCTGAATTGTCCACCGATATCTGCCTGGCCAAGATGTCTGCCACTTGTCTGTTGTTGTCGAGTTGCCTGCTTCTGATCTGTTCGTAACTCTCCTCAACATTGAGGGTCACCTTAAGCGTGGAGACAGGAGGTGGTCGCTTCCCCTTCTTCTTCCTGCCAGCTATCTGGTGCTCCGTGGTCCCCCTCTCCTGCAGCACGTGGACGATCGTCGTCTTCTTACTCTTCTGCGCCGCCCTGTTCGGGTCGTTCTTGGCGTCGGCAATCTTCTGGAAGGCCTTCACCAGGTAGAGGGTCAGGTTCTTGGCCATGGCCGACGACTCGCACACGACGGCGTGACAGTCCCAGTGACCGTCCTGCGATGGATCGTCGTTCCGAGACACGAAGCAGAACACCTTAGCATGGAAGGGGTCAGCCGCTCCGAACGACAGCTTGTTTATCGGGAAGAAAACGTTGCCGAAAGGGCCTTCGGCGACGAAGTACGGCGAGTTGGCGAACATCTTCCTGACTGCAGCATCGAGGGGCTCGACCCTGATGCCGTTATTCACGATCTCGATCGCGAGCTTGCTCGGCGATTTGGCCTTCTTCAGCTTGTACTTGCGGTAGAGATCATCCACGGGTTTTATGGTGTTATCCAGACCGACTTTCCCCATCAACTCCTCGCGTCCCAAGTACGTCACCGTGTATTTAGTCCGTGGTGACACCGGCTCAAATTTACCACTCCGTCTCTTCTTCAGAAACGCCATTTCGCCGCCGACTGAAAACAAATTATACACTCACAATCCAAAATTTCACAAAATGTCAGTGTAGCATCTCACAAATCCACCATGAATAATTCCAATATAATCATATCAATCCGGGATAAGCGTTTATCATGGTGACGGTTCGTAACTAACGACCAACGACTCGACACTAACTGGAATAATACAGTTCGCGGTTGATAATGTTAAATAGGCAAGAGGAGCTGATAATATATGGTTTGCATTGAGTCAATGCAGTTGTGCACAATGCCTACCAATGCTTCTCTTTCGTTTAATTATATTGCTGACAGGGTGAGGGGAAAGAGAGAGAGAGAGAGATCAAATCGACGCCTGGGTGAGTTCTATTGTCCAATGCGTAATGAATGTTGGGCTTCGCCCACGGCAAACGAGCTATTTTGTTATGCAGGGCAGTGAATGGTGACGCCGCGCATTAAAGTCCCTATAGCGATGGTAGCTTCATATGAGGTATTGTTTGATCAGAAGCAGCCCACTTACAATTTCACAAAAACAGAAACTGTCGAAAAGTTGTTATGATATAGTCGACACCATTTGTACTTTATTGCGTTAACAAATTACTTTAATGAACTAAAATTCTACTTAATTGCTTGATATTCTTGATCAATTCATTTAAAACTCATATATAAATATCATATTTAAATATACTATTTTCACACCAAATACTTTATCCCCTCTTTTATAAGGGTTTCAGTGGTGCTTTGCGAGATTGGATATCAATCTCAATTTTGTTTTCCTTTGTTTGGAGAAGATTTTTATATAATTTGTTGGGGAACTTCGGTTGAATTAGCAATACAATTATATAGGTATACAGTAAGGAAGAAGGAAGGAATTTGAGAATGTTTGTAAGGAACGGTCCATCGGTGGACCATACACGGCCTCCGATCACGGGTGCGTTTGTTATCTGGGTGGGTCAATACTTACCCTCTTGTCTGAGCCAGGGGGTACACATACCACCCATTCACCTGTCGAGCTGTCGAAATGTACCATTGTTCCCGGAGCATTGTCATGCAAAGTTTGTGTTGAGGGACTTTTCGGGCTTCAATTACCTCTTAGACCCCCTCACACGCGAATCGAGCGTAGACGGGTGTCGATTGTCGATTGTCGATTGTGGCAAGGGGGTACACCTTTGGGGTACACATATCACCCATTCACCTGTAAAAATGTACCCATTTTGTTTCTCTTTTATATCCCGGATGTATTGTCATGCAAAGTTTCGGTTAAAGGGACTTTCAATATTTGTATGAGGTTTAAGATATTAGGACCCCGAGAGCCATGGCCCACGGGAGCCATGCTGGATGTCGAGTTGGCTGCCGAGGTTGTTCCATGTCAAAATGTCAGTGGAATAAATAATATCACAGGAAATTATGTCAGAGGAAAGATTGGCGAAAGAAAAATATCAGTGGAAAAACGTTAGAGGGTACAATGTAACTGGTATAAGTCGGACAAGTCAGTGGAAAACGTGTCAGAGAACAAAAACTATGGAGTGCAAAAAAAAAAAAACATATCAGAGGAAATTAATCTCAATGGGAAACGTCAGGGGAAAATTTGCTGTGAAGTCTTTATCACTGACTTTTCCCGATACCGCCGAGATGCTTATTGAGCTAGTCCAGTGCAATTTGTCTGTGGATGAATTTTATCTTTGCCGTCCATACACAGACTCTCCGTCCGTCTATCTGCCTTCCCTTTCAAAAACGCGTTTTACTCTTGAAAATAATCGGGGCATCTGACTAAGTAATGTGACGAGACAGGACCCTTTTGAAGTTTGTCCCGAAGAAGCTCTGTCATGTTGACAGCGTGTCAGACATTAACTACCGATGACCCTGGTGATCGATCCAAGTTTTTGTTTTCGTTAAACTTGTTTTTAAAAGGCTTACCATTATACGATTAAACGGATGATTTGTTTATTATTTGTTGTATATCTCATTCCCTTTATCTTCCTTCCATTTCAGAAACATCCAGTTTAGACGGTCTTCATCTGAGAAATAATCGTTACCCGTCCCGGTAAGGTGTGACAGAGACCTTTGAAGCATGTCTCGAAGAAACTTGGCCGTGTTGACAGCGTCTTACCTACCGGTGACACAGTTGATCAATCCAAGTTTTCTCGTTAAACATGTCTTAAAAGGCTTCGATGATGATGATTTGGATGACTTTTGTCAGTATCATCTCTAGGAAATATTCGGTACCCGACGAGGGATCGGTGTGACATGGGCCTTTGAAGCCTGTCCCGAAGAATTCAGTCTGTGTTGACAGTGGCTCAGTCAATAAAATCAAACTACCGATGACCCTGGTGATCGATCCAAGGTCTCTATTTAAACGTGTTTTAAAAGGCTTCGATTATGAAGCGGATAATATTTGTTATTTTACGTCTCTCCATCCTTATATCTTCATTCGAGAAACACCCCTTCTAATAGCTCGACGGTCTTTCTCCAGAAAGTAATCGGTACCCGACTGGGTAAGGTGTGACAGGGCTCTTTGAAGCCTGTTCCGAAGAAGTCAGTCAGGCTGTGTTGACAGCGGCTCAGTCAATAAATTCACACTCCCGATGACCCTGGTGATCGATCCAAGGTTTCTTGTTAACATTTATTTTTGATCGGCTTCGAATAGATGGAAGTGAAGCTTAGAATTGGTGTATTATGAAGAGGGTCAGGGTTTAAGATTAAGGGGGTCAGAACATGCAGAATATATAGTATAAGAAGGGATTTAACAATCAATATCATGAAGGTTTAAGCTGCTTAACCTTTCTTTCGAGATGGAGCTACTTTTGTGATCGATTTGGGTCCAACCATGAACATGTTAGCAGCTTAAACGTGGAATATAATGACAAATATCGTAAAAGATAGGTGAACTTGAAGGGACGATTTAAGGGACGTGTCATGAACTATGTATACAGAGGATCAACCACTGAGATGTTAGCTGCTTAACTTTAATAGATGGAGAACAAATCGCCTTACGATGATTGAACATCGGGGTTCAACCATGAAGATGTCGGATTATTAATTTGAGAGGTGGACCAAATCTCTTTATCGAATTTCTCTTACCATACGTTTGTTCGAAAAAGGAAAATACTTCAAGATGTATTATAACAGCTACATTGCAACTAGCAAGTAGGTTTATCAATAAACATGCGCTCAGTGTTATTATTCTCAAGACGAATCTCATATTTACTCATATTTATATAATCGAGTGATAACAAATCCAAGACAAATGTTTCCGTCGATATTTTTAGTGATACTTCGCCCATCGGCCAAGGTTGTCAAATTAAACATTTTTTTTCGTATACGGACTCTCGTATACAATGGTATACGGAGTTTCTTTCTCACGCTGTGTTGTGTATATTTGTATCAACTCTCACCAAAACGTTGAATATAGTTTATATGAAATTTAACCTTTCTCTATATATATCATGGCGTATACTTATGTGCATTTTTGCTCCTTCGTCTGTTTTTATCAATATATACATAGCTGAAGAAATAATTAATTGGTTTTGGATTATTAAACTGGGTGACTCAGTGATTTTCCCATCCCTTGTATGCAAATGCACTTGCGCTCTGCCTAATTAACTAGAGTCACGTTAAAATGTACATGTAATATTAATGAATGCTATATATAAAAATCGATGATCCAGCGCACCGTGTTAAGTTATTCATGTCCATGCATCAATAAATATTTCCGACCTGTGTTGTGCTAAATACAGTATGATAATGATGATCATCATCCATGTCTGTTTTCTTTTTGCTGTAGTAGAAGTAACAACTAACAATCGATTGTCTACATAATGGTTATGCATGTTTGTAATACACTATGTATTTGTTTCCAATGTTTTGCAATCACAGTTTCTCTCTCGATAACTCCCAACCACTCGTATACCGTTAAAGGGATCTAGTAATATTCTCAAAATCCTCTTGGAACTCTAGCGGTACTCGCATACCTCATAGTAAGTCTATTACCATGATTACCAATCATGCTAATATAGAAGCATGGAACAGTTTTCGGTTTAAGTTCCAAATTTATCTTCCGTTATAAAGATATGTATGATTGAAGTGTTCAGATTATAATGATCTACTAGAAAATAATAACTGTTTACAAAGTCAGTGCAATAGGTTAGCGAATATGATCACTTTGATTTTCACTCATTACTCGGTTATCTGACATCAAATTTGATTTAACATGGAATTTTCACACATCCCTCAGTGGACAATTAAGATCACGGAAATACACATTTATCCAAACAAAATTTGAAATCAGTTTTTGAACATGTCAACAATATTACTGTATCCCTTTAATACTAGTTTAGTCATACTCATGCTTCAACCATTGTGTCTAAACCATGCAAACTTAGAGAGGTGCGTTTAAAATGTGAGGTAAATTATGTTATGAATTTAAAGATCAATACTCCAGCGAACCGTGGTAAGTTATACATGTCCAAAAATCGATAATTGTGTAGGCTGTGGTGAGTTATATGGTACGATGTCAGTCACGGGTACTGCAGTAAATTAAATTGTGCTGCAATTTAAATTAGCCTTGGATGGTCTCTTCTTTCCATTTTGGTTAAAGTCACATCAATCATATACGCTTATTTTGTAATGGAGAAATCTAAATATTTTAATTGGAAACAAATACTATATTAAACACGTGTATATAACTCATAGAAGAGAAACATGATGGCTTTATACTTCGCGGGACTTTCTACATTATTTTCATATCCTAACACATGATTTTAGGATTATTCATTTCATTGCCTATGTATATTCCAGTGCAAAATGTCCGTTTCTCTGTATACAAAAATTACCTTTATACCTAACTGAATTATGCAGGCGTGGGAGGGTGACCGTGTGCGGGAAAGGGAACGACCACAATCGATACTGACTATCGATCACTTCCTCTGTCCACCGATCATGACCCATGCTCGTTGAACTGTGTACATTATATAGGCCTTGTTTATTCATGTGCATTGGATACCGGCTTTGTCTTTTTGTCACTGTCAGTCAAAACAAACAGCCTTCATTTAAATTGGTTTGAAGAAATAAAACAATACAATTACCATTAATATCGAACCGAGCCTGTTGTTTTAACGGAAAACCTTTATTTCATTGTCTTTAACAAGTCATTCAACCGTATTTCTTGTCAACACCGATGTATTGTTTATGACCTTTGTTTAATAACGTGCACCGATGTAAAATTGTGGCATCATTACAGCATGAACGAATTCAGTCTTATGATGCAAATTATTGCAAACAGGGCGAATGTTACAATAATTCAGTGAATATTTCAGAGCCTCGTATACATGTATACAAAGACACTTTTTGGATAATGATATATTTCATCTGCACATACCATGCAAGTAGACATACGAAATATACAGTTATTACGATACATCTAACAAAAAAAACAACTGAAAGGCAATCATGAATACTGTCCGGGTTTTTTTGGTTTTGATGATCATGATCAATTAATCATGAAATTATATGTTGATGTTTAAAAGTTTGGTTTCAGATTATGATATATTATTTGTTTTTGTATTATTTAACGACTCAGACTCCCCGTTGGCATGCTTTTAAAATTGATAAAGCCCTTTTTAAGTAAGGACCCCCATGGCTTAATATATTTTCCAATGGCAGTTGCTTATTTGTTTGTCTCTTTTTTTTTTATCAACAATTCAAATAAATACAGTCTGGTTGGTTTGAAGAGTATTTGAACTCATATTATTTCCGTCCTAGTTATGATCATATGTGTATGAAATGGCGCTAAACAAAAAAAATCATCATTAAAATAAAAAAATCAACGCTTGACCCTTACACACTTTCCATGGTTCAGAAAATCAATTGTTGATCGAATTTGAACAAAAACATGCGTCACAAAAGACCAGTTCCAACAAACGGACACTCGACATAATAATATTTTCATAATGATCGTCTGGCATAATATTGTAACCAAGAAAGATAGATCTTTGTCAGGATATTTTAATGACTATTACGCCTGGAAATTCGTCCGTTTTGATCAAAACTTTACCCGTCTGATGGCAAGTTTGAATTTTGTGAACTAATCTCACCGTCCTAGTTATGATCACAAATGATTTTACTGTATGAAATAGTGATAAATCATCATAATGATAAAAATCCATATGTCTGACCCTTACACACTTTCCACGGTTCAGAAAATAAATATTGTTGATCGAATTTGAACAAAAACATGCGTCACAAAGGACGGCCAGTTTCAAAAAACGGACACTCGGCAAAACAACGTTTTTAACACGTCTTCAAGCAAGACCAACGACAATGCATGATAGTTACACCCATTTACACCATTAAGCAAATTTCTTTTTAATGTTTTGGCGGTTACTAAGACAACAATTGTATTCCATAATGTATGAGCTTCAACCGCATTCCCTGAAGTTCACCACACGACGATAATTAATTATGATTTATCCATGTAAATCGTTAATAGGCAATAAAATGAATACGATTTAATTGAATCTTGTCATAAGTATAGACTAAATGATTGTGATAGAGACCAACCCAACCCTTCGCCCTACTTCTAATACCACGTATCATACCTTTCACCTCTGTCCCATTTTCTCGGTTATAACAAGTTCTCCACCGAATTATAACAAATTAAATTGGGGGAACAATTTACATATTTTACAGTATTAAATTTGATAGTCAATCTACTATTATTATTAGTATTATTATTATTATTATTGTGAAATATATGTAATTCAGCCGCTTGACAGCTATTATTTTCAATAAAATCTTTTAAATATCAATTTCCATTTCAATATTGAGTACAAAAGTTTAAGAATACAGACTATCATTATTGATACCAACTTGCTCACTAAAGCCAGCCGCGATATTACTTTGTTCAATCAGGGGTCTGAAAACTATAAACTACGAAATACATTTCAATCTTTATGAGCAGTTAATTACATATAAATTATTATGTAATTATTCTTCCCAACGAGAGAGCTGATTGTATCTACAATATTATACCTTTGAAATTATACAAAATTAGACCTACAGTACTACGTCTGTGGACCAAGTCTCACACAAGGGCCCCGTTGCAGAAAGAGGTACAATCGATTGTAAGTTACAATTAATGGTAAGTCAGATTATGTGTTCTAAGTGCGCGAATCTGATTGGTTGAAACGCGCAAAGTTTCTGACTTACAATCAATTGTAACTTACAATCGATTGTATCTCTTTCTGCAATGGCAACGGGGCCAATGTCTTGTAAATGCATAACAATTTATGTCTGCCCGACTCCGCCATTACAAGTCACCTCATATCAACATCATTTATATCCGTGGGAACAAAAATATGGCAATCCATTACGATAATGCCAACTATTATGATTAATGTCAAATGCAATAATAAGATCGTATCCTCATTTTTCCGATCTTGAAGCGGACTAATGAATAGGTTTCAACACGTATATGAATCATCAGCTGATCACTAGACGAAAACATAATAAGTGCAGTCTGAATATTAGCATAATCACGATGATAATGCATGCAAGTAGCTATAGGGTGCGCGGCATTGAATCCAATATCGGTTCAACCGTAAAATTTGCCTCGAACAAATTTGACTAAAAAAAAACTTTAACAATAGCAACTTTGAGACAAACTTGTACCATAACAGAGGGGTGTAACATTGCACCACCCCACGCAGGGGGCAAAGGAAAAAAGGGGGGCAGAAAATTTGCTCAGACAAAAATGTATCTGGACTTTATCGCTACGGTTTCGTTTTTAGTGTATGTCTGTATGTTGTTATGGTTAGGTTAATGGTTTTAGAATTTAGGGCTATTGTGTTATAGGGTTAGGTTAGGGTTTGTGTTTTGGTTAGGTTTTGGAAAATATTCGTTAGTTTTAAGAAATATTAATAGCGGAGCAGGTGGGGCACTCTTAACAAAAAGAAAAACGAATATTTGTGTTTTGCATTTCTATATAATTATCATTATTACTGTTGGCGTATGAGGAAGTGGTAATGGATGACAACAATGGACGGGCCGGGCAGGGTCGCCCCCTTTCGCCCTCTGTACCTATATGCCGCATCGTAGAGGTGCAGCCCTTTTCAATGCTTTGTATTCATCTATTGTTGACTAATGTCGCTATTACCACGACTTATGTTTTGTGAGTTCGACATGATGCCAGCTTGACAAAGCGAGTTTACCACTGCATGTGCGTGTGAAAGAAAACTGGGTTTGATTTTTTAAATATAATGCAACTTTGTGAAACAGTTAGCATGAGGACCAAGTGGGTTTATTGGTCTGCCTGCGAAAGGCATACATTATTCAGTTTAATCTAAACACAAAACAATGTTAAAGCTTTGTGAAATGCTTTGTCACCCGTCATAAAAGCTGAATAACAGTTATCACAATGCATGCGTAGTCAAATATAGAAGTCCAACAGTCATGATGAATAACAGTATTACAGTAATAATCGCAATGAATAACTCTGTTTGAAACTTGAGAATGTAGGTACGGTATATTATTTACATAATACACCTCCTTCGTATGTTTGCAGTAACAAATTAAAAGGGCGTCGAGACGAGTGTGTAAAAGAGAATTTTGGGGCGATTGCGTTAAAGATACCCTTGAGTATTGGTACACCCCGAAATTCCCCTTGACACTAAATTGGTTGGTTTTAATTTCATTTAAAAGTGTGAAATGAGAAGCATTCCCTTTAGAATGCTCTCATAGTTGTAAAATTTGATTTCAAAATGTTTAATTTAATTATCATCTGGCCAGGCGATATCTTGACTCTTAAACAAATACAGAAAATGCTTATGCACATCTTTCACACAATTTCAAAAGAGTTTTTTTTTAAATAGTTGTTGATGATATCTCTTTCATTATTTTAACAAAACCGCAAATAGACAATTTTGCATGAAAAATGGTTGAAACCAATTAGTTTTTAGAGAGCGCCCTCTTGAGTTATAACGGCTCTTTTGTAAGACAACAGGGTTTTTACTTAGTCGTTTGTAATTGTGTATACCTTTTGAGCATGGTGGAGATATAACTATTATTTTGTACTGTAATGGTGCAGGTTTTGGTTACTAAAATTCAGTTTGACCAAAACTCAACTATCCCTTTAAGATTTGATATAGGTGGAAGTTTCCCAAGACGACTTTTGTGATGAGAATCATACTTTTACATCTTTTTATTTACCAAGACTGTTCTCAGGTTCTTATCGAATGTTTATTCTTGTTTTTCAATCACGAGGAATGTATTTATAGTTGTATGACGAAAGGTGAAATTAAGTTTAGTGTAAGCATCTGTCCCAGCCCAGTTAGCACAGGTGTAGCTGTGAGTGAGTAAGAATTGACGAAAGTACTGTTGACATTTGCACAAACTGACGAAGGGCTGACAAGTTGTGCATATCTGATATGTCCAACGGTGATGTGTGCACATGCAATAAATGGTAAAATAATGATATGAATGAAATATGACGGAGTAATGAGCCAAATGCAAAGTGATATTTGCTAACTCATTGTACTAACTTTGTACACAGTTGAAAGTCCCCCAGGTTCAGGGAGAATTTAAAATCCAATCACTATTATTCCACAAGAATTGCTTTCAACCAAGGTCACCTCATCTTTTTTTTTGTAAATACCATATTCTGTCAACTTATATATATTCATGTCATGTTTGTATTGTGTGTTATGAAAGAAAGATAACTAAATTTCTTGAAACTTGAAACTTAAACTTGAAACTTGAAAGAAACATTCGGAAAACCGAAACATTTTCCACGCTTCTATTGGTAATGCGAATATAACGTGATATGTGAGAACCGCTATAAAGTTTGGTGGATTCCCTCCAATGAATTTTGGTGAGAATGTTTCACAGGTTTTGTTTGTGTTATTTGATTACGAGATTGTAATTATTGTAAAGGGATAGTTGAGTTTTGGTAAAGAGGGTACAGTTTTGGTCAAACTGAATTTTAGTTTTCTGCTGGTCGTCATCCCGTGGGCTGCTGTAGCGTCATCGGGAGGATGACGGGCAATTTGTTTTAGAGGAATTTGTTAAATCCGTTGGATACATTATCAATAATAAATTACATTTTCGAGGCCATTTGATGCAAGAAGTCCACAATAGCTTTAAAGTGATCCATTAACGTCTCGGTTTGCGACTTCAGTCATGTATACCAACAACATTGCAAGGTTCGTCTGAATGATGTGTGATATTTTCATAGAAAATGAACACTGTTATGTTAAACTAGGTGAAAACTGACGTTAGATTGTATCACCTACCGCCAATTGATTGTCAAAACAAGGGTACTAATCTCTCAGAAGGTTGATCGTCATGATTGTCATGTATATTATGTCTAATCCTTCTAATCTCCTAGCTTCTCGTGCCTCTAGAAAGAAGAACTCTCGTTTTCAATGCAAAGAGGCCTAATTATCGCTATGCCATAATATGTAAAAGAATTAGATTTAATCCTACTATGAGATCAATAAGCCTATATCGAGGAATCTTTGAGGACCGTTATTCATATGAGTAATTCGTTATGGTCCGATTACAATACCACAGTAGATAATGGTAGTGTCACCCATCATGGTGCTAATTAGGGTATCAATGATGTCAATTTGGACTCTATTAAGAATGGCCCGTATGGACACTTCAGAAGAAGATCAATAAATATGAGCAGAGAGGTGCGATAGTGTACAAGAAATTTATGACAGAGTAGAATCAACGAGATGGAAGAGAGATGTCAAATGTTCATGCAAACAAAAGGACCTATACGAGGGTCATCACACTGCATCGTGGATTTCGTCTGTGAGTAAATGATGCATTTATAATGAGGTCACACTTGATACTTCGCATGAATCGGACTTGGTTGATCGACAGCTATTTCGTTAAGACTGACGTGGTTCAAGTGTAATCCGATTGAATTTTGAAAATAGAAACGTAGTATCCACCAAACATCGTAGGCTACTACATATAACTGGCCCGGTCACATATCACCGGATAGCGTAAACGGATGCTCGACGAATGGACAATTTGCGATATCAAATTTCGGAAGTGAATGTCGTCTCCAATGCTTCATGCACAGAACATTCCGCCGGATAAAACAACGTACATCGCCTGACAAGGAACGGAGACGAAATTTTACTCTCCGTGGGGCATCCGTTAACTCCATCTAAAACCTGTGATCTAGTTACATCAATTGGCAAAAACAACAAAACTTACTTTAAATGTTAGCGGTTCTTAAATACCGTGTTGTATTCGTATTACCAATATAATCACGGACAATGTTTCGGTTGTCTGAATTTCTCTTTAATTATAAAGATATTCATTGAAGTGTTTAAATTCGAAATTCTCCCTGGGAGAGTTTTAACTACATGTATGTACCAATGTATGGCAGTAAGTTTTATCGATCCTTTGTTTGTTTGTGCATAATATCAACATAATTATTATAGTGATTAGATCCCTTTAATGTTAGACTTGAAGATTGACAACCGTGGCTGATGAACTTCAACACATCCCGAGACAAATACTGTACTTTCAATAAGGCTTCAATCTGACAAAACTAGCTCCTTCATATCGTGTCCATACCCCGTTGGTAAAAGAAAAAAAAAATTCCCTTGTGCAGTTACAATGACAATATGTTTGACACAAGAGGGCGATGTTACTCTATTATAATTTTACTGTCTGTTCAAATGAAATATAATGTATGCGGCATTAATCATCATAATAGCTCTTCAGCACATGACATAATAAATGGAATAATTATTTTTTTCTGAATGTTAACATTCCTTTTCTTCTCCACAACAAAGACTTTTTGATCTGTATAATGATTTATATTTCAAAAATGGAAATCGTTTACTTTCATCCACCTGTAGAGTTGTTTGTACCGTTCCGTTTGTGGCTACGTTTGGCATGATTAACGGTCATGCACAACAATAACCGTTTTAATTAAGCTGACACCAACCTGGTTAAAAACAATCAGTGGCGTAGAGAGATAGGACGGATTGGGTAGGGAAGGGAGGGACGCACGCAATTGAATTATTGGTGGCACATTTTACGTATTTCTTTATTTTGTAAAGGATTTCTTGTAATGTTTGTATTATTATTATTATTATTATTATTTATTTATTTTTTTTTTTTTTTTGGGGGGGGGGGAGGTTGTTACCCCACGTATACCCTGGCAGCTACGCCCCCGGAACAAGTCCATTTATGGAGGCCGTAACCCCAAGCTCACTGTATAATTACTTTATACTGTGAAGGCACTCAGACTCATTAACAGACATGTCAGACTTCATCCATCCCGTGGACAAAAGTCAAAGGGCGCCACCTCTTGTTGCCGACGCTGGATCTCCGTTTCTCTGCCTGTTCTTCCACCCCGGTTGTCCCAGAAGTAAATGTATTTTTTTTGTTTACACACTAAGAAATAAAGGTTAAAGTTTGCACCGTAAATGTACCATAATTTCTTAGTGTCATGGATGATACGTTTTAGGGGATCACATATACCCCAACGTATAACTCTTGTATGAATGCTTTCATCACAAATGGCAAACTCATTAATTTTCCTTTATCAATGTTTTATTTCTGGGTCAAAATATTGGTGGTGGGGAAAAGTGTCCCCTGTAGTTATGTCACTTGTGTAATCAATTTGCCTGTATGTTTTCATTTATAGATAACTTCTTAATACTTGTTTAGTTGGCTTTAGGAAGAAAACAAATTTATGTAGCTTTGAGTATTAATTAATGTATTCATGTTTAGAAGTAATAATTTATAATCTTTTTTCAATGAACTATATTATTTCAGTTTGAATGGATCAATAAATGTAAAAATGCATTTGGCTTTGAATAAACAATAACGAATTAATTTAAATGGGAGCGTATGGAAGCAAGAAGGAAGAAGGCGAGAATGAAATAGAGGGATGGGGTCGGAAGGTAGAGAAAAATATATGATGATATCGAATTGAGGCATAGGCAACAGGAACTTGACTATTATAATGTTTTTATTTGATTTCAACATAATATATGTATTTTGCGCATTTGATAATAATTATGACTATAATACAGTATAGTATATTAACAATAGTACATTAATTCGAACTATACACTGATACGGTGGAAACAAAATGCATAACTTTCAGTAAGATGAACTACACCTGACAGTACATACACGACAATACTATTGATACTAATGAAAAACAAGACACGAATTACGTCAATACTATTGAGGGAAGATTAGTCGAAAGACAGTTAGGTATTAGTGCTTTGTTTGGACAGTCAAACGTTTCGACAAGTATAATTTGAAGTCTTTGAAACATTAAAAACATTATGGATTTGCTATACATGTACATGGAAGAGTTATGAGTATAATTCATGGGCGTCGATCTGTAATTGATGCCCATTCATCAGGGGGGATGATCTATTCATTCATCCCCCCCTGATGAATAGGTATTACGTAAGTATCGACGCCCATGGTATAATTACTACCACACATATAGGTACAGATAAACTATTCTCTCAAAATAGGTTTCATAATCAAGATGAACACACAAGGCACGATCGCTGCTGATTTAATTATCCTGGAGGGATGTTTCACAAAGATCCTAAATTGAACTTAACTCTAAGTTGGACTTAACTATTATGGAAAGCCATGTGTAGCCTTAGAATAAAATATTTTCCAAAGCAAGAATGCATGTATTTTAGACTGTTATCAATTTTACACCAAGAACATGGAATTTCCTTGATAATAGAAAATATTATTATGATTTTAATCAAAATTGTATGCCTTTTAAAATAAATTTTAGAACAAATTTTCAAAGCAACTAATGGCTTTCCATAATTTTAAAGTCCAACTTAGGATCTTTGTGAACCACCGCCCTTGAGACGCTTGGCAATTAACGTTATTATTTGGGCGATTCCATTAAACAGATAACACATCCATTGAACTGCCTGGTGGAAACTAAAACGTTGGCTTAGCGAAACATTAAAGGGCAAATGAAATAAAAAGCATGAACAGCACCGACAAACAAAATCATGCAAACTAGATGTATACAGGGTGGCCCAAAAAACGGAACGGGGCACTTCCCAAAATATATACTAACAAAGTGATTATGTTTGGCGGACAGGGTGTCTTTTCCAATGAAAAACGATACCAAGAACAGTCCTTTTGGTCGTGTAGTTTTTGTTTTAGGACGCTGTGAGTGCCACCATGTCAGGTTCCCATTTTTGTAAATTTTTACCAAGTCAGTGTCTGATAAATTGCGCTTACTGCCAGTCATAGCGTCGAACAACGAGCAATACGCGCGCCATTATTAGTGTGCATTCAACTGTATGCCGAGATAATAGGCATAGTTGTGTAATACTATGACGGGCAGTAAGTCCGATTTATCAGGGACTGACTTGGTAAACATTGACAAAAATGGGAACCTGACATGGTGTCACTCACAGCGCCCTTAAACAAAAACTACACGACCAAAATGACTGTTCTTGGTATCGTTTTTCATTGGAAAAGACACCCTATCCGATAGACATAATAACTTTGTTACTATATTTTGGGATGTACCCTGTTCCGTTTTTTGGGGGGCGCCACCCTGTATAGTCGAAGTGTGCATCGATGCAAGAAAAAGGAAGCTAGGTGGTGTTTTTGTTGGCCGATTGTTACAGATGGGACCATATTAAACCCATATTAAAATAATCGATGCTATGTAATTAATTACTGTTGTCTGCTTTCACTGCTCACTGGATGCTGCCAGCTGCCATTCTTTTTAAACAGTCCGCACTCACACCTGCTGCGGACTCTACAAGAGTGTCCGATGATAGGTCAGTGGCTACGTATCTCACTTTTGGTCTGTTGGCTGCAACGTCGTTTGAGCGTTTAAAACATGACCATGATGACAGCTCCAGTGGGCAGTGAAACTTTATAATGACTAGATGTGACAGCACTCATGTGGCTCGGAGTAGGGCAGGAGATCGCACATTCACTGTTGCAGCAGCTAAGGAGTGGAATAATATATAAAAAGCTGCTCCATTTTAACAAAATCCTTAAAAGTATTTTGATTCGCTATTATTTTATTTGTTAAATGTCTTATGATATGTTGTTATATTGCATATTATTGTAAACGTTGTGATATAGTTTACTATGAATAGCGTAGCTAAATGCCTAAAAATAATAATAATAATTTATGATCTCGTTAGTACAGTTGTATGTAAAGTGAAAATGACACCATTAAGCTTTCTTGAAAGTAGGTACGCTTGAAGTCAAATTCACGATGCATCAAGTGGAACAGACGATTTGTTTCCTGTAGGACAAATTACAATTAGACGACACAATAAACAAACAAATACAAAAAAGATAAGTAATTTAGTGAAAAGTATGCAAAAATAATTTACAAAATATCAAATTGCGACAGTGGTACAAGGAAAGTTGACTATAGTTCAACGTGAATGAAGTAGCTCGAATACCATAAACTCAAGTGAAATAATTGGATTGCTTTTACTAGAGGAAATATAGCTTTTACGCGAACGCAATATTAAAAAAAGTATAGTGCATATAGTTTTTATATTATGCTGGCAATTCTGCAATAGCGATAAGAACGCATGCATGTTTCCAATCAAACATTAAGTATCTAGAATATAATAACATCATGTAAAATAATCTGTCTCTTTTTTTACCGGAGGGCCAATTACTGTTACACACACAAACAAAATACAACATTGAGTAATTTAGTGTATTATTATAAAATTATATGTGACAAATTGCATAATTAAAATTTGCGACAGCGATCGTAAGTTTCAATAAATACATAACTCTTTAGCACCACGCTATCTATAGAAATAAATCAAAATTGTTACGTAATCATCGTAGTATTACAAACAAAAATATGCACTCCGTACAGCAATGGTTTCAAGACAGAATTAAATGCCATATAATCTATTTTTAAATGTTGGTTTACGAGACATGCATTCACTGGGGTATATTTTGTACGTAATATCTATTGTTCAGGGGGTGCATGAATAGATCACCCGCGCTGAACAATAAGGATGTATCACTTACGCCATGTAATTACGTATCGATCTACGCCAGTGCATGCATTTCATAATTATGGCTGTAGAATGCTCCAATTTTACAAAATGACAAAACGACGATAGCAATTTACTGTATCATGTTTAGTAATTATACAGATAATAATGCTAATGCAGCATCAATATATAAAATACGTACCATAATCCTGGTATGGTTCAACAAAATAAAGTCCACGGCTAATCATATTATTGTCTGATCTCAAATGCCTAATACTTGACATGATTGATATAGTGGAGCTTTCCAATGCAATGGAGGTCTTCGTTACGTTGTTGCCTCGTTTTTTGCAGGATGAGTTGGATGACGGGCGTCAATTTATTGTCAGACATGGCACCAACGAGTTAATCTACAAGACACGATAGCGTATGATCTACTTTGGACGTATTTCTGATCTTCTAATTAGTGGTTTATATAAAATACGCTTATTACCATGATTTCCAGGCCATAAATGTCGTGGGATTGTTTTAATAGGAAAGACAGTTGTCAAGTTCTTGCCTGACCTGGCACCAATAAATCCGTTTGTCTAAACAAAGCCGGATTTACCGACTAACACGCGTGTGTTTGCATGTTTTCTGATATCTGAAGTAGTGGCAAGGTTGCCCGCGACCAATGAATGCTTCGGTTATGTAGGTGGAGGGTAGAATATCTCAAATTGCTTGTTTGTCTTGCCACTAACGAGCTGCTCGAGCGCCTGTCTGATCTGCGGGTCCTGGAGCTCCGACACGATGTCCACCTCCTCGTTGAGCATCGCGGCGGGGTTGTCGAATTCCTGCTCGCGCTGGGCGAACGCGTTGCTCTCAGCGTTCCTCTCGGCGTTCCTGGCGGAAAGGTCGCTCAACGTCGTCTCCGGACCCGACTCCGAGGACTCGTCGCTGGAGTTTAGCCGGTGGAACGCGGACGATGGGACCTTCTTGTGATTCGAGCTCGCGATCCACTTGTCCATCCATAGCACCACTTTATCAGCGCGCGTGGACACCTCATCGGGTGGGGTGGCGGGCTTCTCGACAACTCCCACCGACGAATCGGAACTCTTGTCGCTTTGGGAGCTGTGATTGTTTGTAGTAATTCGCGCTTTCCCCGCCATAAGTTCGTCAAGTCTCGCGATGGTATTGGCTACGCTTTTCTCCCCTGAGCCACCGCCACCAACGACGCCACCACCACCGCCACCACCACCACCAACAACACCACCACCACCAACAACAACACCAGCACCAGCATCACCACCAGCACCATTGCTGATTTTAGGGCGACCAAACACGTTGTGACCCGGTCCCGCCTTAATCTTGTCCCGTAGCCTACGACTCTTGACCTCCCTCCGCCACGACTCGTATGCCGTCTTGAAGGAGCGCAGGAGATACACCACCATGACGCGCGCGATGACTGACGAGCGGCAGATAAACGCGTAACACTGGAACGGCATGTTTGACTTGCGACCCTGCGCTATGTTGGGATCGTCCTTCGTGAAGTTGGTGACGAAGCTGAAGACGCGCGCGTACTGCTTGTCCGCGGAGCCGTAACTGATGGAGTAGATCGGCACGAACGTTTCTCGCTGCTTCTTCTTCGGATCCGACGAGGCCTCGATGACCCAGATACCGCGGCACGTGATGCTCAGGCGGACCTGCTTGAGTTCCTTCCCCCGCGATCGTCCGACCAGCTCGTTGACGATCTCGGCCGTGCACTCGCGCCCCATCTTGCGCTCCGTGAGCTTCTTGCCGAGAAACAGCAGTTCGAATTCCGGTGGCTCCTCGTTGAGTTCGAACGAGGCGCTTTTCTTCCTCTCTGATCGAGTAAAGATGGACGCCATGACGCTGATGATGCCCTTTAACCTATGACATCCAAGATATTGCCATTCCAGTAGGGTTAAAACATAGCCTGCGTTCTTCCTGTGATTGAACACAGGGGGAGTTGCGACTGTGGAAAGACGACGGAACTCGATGTTACGTAATGATGAATGCAGTGGATGTAGTTACAGCTCGACGCTTGGCACTACCATAATTCTGAAAACGAAGAAAGAAAAAAAGAAAAGCTGGTTACATTGTATACTATGATAATATTAATAATGAAAAAAATATTACGTGGCGCATCTGGTAACAGCTAGACAATACAAACAAAAAGTCAAAAAGGAAAAGAGGGTTAAAATGAACGAGATGCTATGTAGGCCTAATGATGTATATAGTTGATCATTCTGGTGATGGCTCGACGTTCGGTATAACCTGTTTTGCTTATTTGATGAATTAATATTATATCTGTGCGCAGTTGTACAGACATGGTATGGATTTACTGGTGTACGAAGCTACATTGATACCTACCGTGAAATGATGCGAACAAGCATAAGTATGGTCGTCTTAGGATTCGAGTTGATTGAGAAATAGTAGAATTCGCGTGTTAGCATACAATATTAACGCCATTATACTTAAGCCTTATTCGAATTCGCGTGTTATCATAAAATATTAAAGCCATAATACTCAAGCCTTGCTATACTTCATTTTAAAACACAAAATAAAGTATTACAACACTTTATTATGAGCATAAACGTAACCAAGTATAACACACAGGCACTGCCGCATGGTGTAACAATACATCAAGACGACAAATACCGCACCAAAAAAACATGCATCATTTTCTAACATGAGTGATAACATCTTTACATCTTATTTGATATATGCTTAGACATCTAGTCTTCCAATAGCAAACAATCAAGACAGTGACCCGTCATATTATTATGATGACATGAACTGATTTTTGTCAATGTATCATCTCGTCTGGCCCGAACATAAAACGTACTATGTACACAGTAAGCACTGCCTAATTTAATAAATCCAATGAAAAGGATTAATCATTAACATGTTCCGTAAACGAATGTTCAATCCCCATAAAGTTAAAGATTCATGTTGAGAATGGGTAAGTATATCTATTATCATTATTATGATGACATGAACTGATTTTGTCAATGTCTCGTCTAGCCCGAAATATAAAACGTACTATGTCCACAGTATAAGCACTGCCTAATTAAATCAATGGAATGCAAAGGATTAATCATTAACATGTACCTCACACGAATGTTCGTTCAATCCCCATAAAGTTAATACAGACCCCATCAGATTCATGTTGAGAATGGGTAAGTATATATTTAGTACACTGAATTGATTTTGATCCATTTTGAAACTGAACTTTCCGAATGAATAAAGATCTGTATGATATTTCGAGACAGGGGTGTCGATCCGTTATTGAGATTGGGGGGGCGAAATTTGAAAACTTTTCCAGAGTGACCACTGAGAGAGCTAAAAGCCCCACATTGGCATGCCCGGAAGTTTTATTATGCGCTCATTGAAAGTGTCTTGATGGCTCGAAAACCTGACTTTGGGGGCACCCACATTTGGGGACAATAATGGGGGTCCAGGGGGCGGAGCCCCCGGAAGCTTTTAGATTTCAGACATTTGCTCCTAGCATGGGTGTTAAAATTGTATAAAATAGTGAACTTACTCATAACGTATTTTTATAAGGCATAGCGAGGAAAAGACTGAGCCTTGCATGAGATGGATCCACGTGATCATGTATACTATAGAGCCATCGATATAGTCTAGGGCGTTGGGCTCCCATGAAACTAAGCAAGGGCGTCAACAATTTCTCAAAAGTGTAGGGGAGACATTGCGAGGAAGCGAAGCGACCGAGCGGGGGAGGGTGTGGGAGGGCAGCCGATTCCATACGCGTATCCATTCATTCATTGAGTACTTTTGGAAATTGCGTATCAATAGACAATGGATGCTTTTAGAACATGACCAACACATATTAGTTAGTATCCCAATGGCATTGGACCAAATTTTACTAACATCCTTTAGTGTAGATATTATGGCCAATTTAATGTTAAGTTAGATGCATTAAGATAAAGGTATGTTTTTAAAATTAGGGTTGAGAAGAATAACAAAAATACGATATTTATAGGAGGTTATTTAAAAAATATTGGCATTATTTTGTTTTCTCGTATTGGGCCTGGAATGGACGGTAAATGTAGCCGCGCGCGAGGCCGACGATGCTGCATGCGCATAGCGCTGCATGCATGGGCGGCCCCCCGGCCGCGCCCGGCGGTACCGCCGGTAGCTACCGGCCGCGCCGGTACCTAGTGAGCTAGATATCCCGTCATATATACTCATACAGCTTTTGCCGGTCTTGCGCACGTGAGTCAAATCTGAACTGAACGAAATTGTCACTGAATCCTTGTTTTTCGGAGAATTTACTTCGGGAGCCAAAACTTCACTCAAAGTCAAAGGTATGTAGAAAGAATAGAGTCAATTACATAAAATTTTAAGACAAAGGCCAAGGTCAAGGACAGGTGGGATGGGATTCTGATTTCTAAATTCTGTGTATTACAATACACAGAATAAAGTACTTAAAGTCTTGACTTGTTCACTTGGTCTTGCCTCTTGGACTTGGCCTTAGTCTTAGAAGTTAGGGCCAAGGCCTAATTCTTATTCTTTTATATTCTTCTTCTTCTTCTTCCAGTTAGCAGGTTAGTACATCCCTCTACAAGAGTACCGTAGGGGGTGTAGAACTTGGCCAGGGGGTGGAACTTGGGTTGAACCACGGCTGTCTTTGAAATTAGATTTGCTGAGAATGCACTGAACATGCGACTTGAAAATTATATCAAACGATTTATCTGCATATTGCGCATAAAATGCATGTATCATGCTGTTCTGAAGTCTTCCCGGTTATCCAGAAAATCGCTTGAAAGTCAGTCTTTAATCTAAAAAATGTGTTATATTTTATTTTTTTCACGATAATTTTAGATTTCAATTTTTATCATCTTGATTCTCGCATTTGTAAATCAAAGCTCTGTAGTTCATTTCGGTAGAAACTTAGACCAATTAGACCGCAATATCGAGGTGCCTTCGCTGATGAAAAATTATCGCTCAACGTCAATTCGGGTTTCCGCAAGTCGGAATTTTACGTCCGAAGGTTCAATTTATCGCAGTGTACTAGAACTTGGCCACCGCGCACTTGTGTGTACAAAGCCTATGGCGCACTGTGCTGTTTCTGACCGTTTGTGACTGGCCAAGTTCTACACCCCCTACGGTATAGTCGTACTTTGGTGCAAATGGTGCTCGGTCACGGGAACAGTGGTGATCGTGGAAAGTGCAGTAGAACAACTAACTAAATGATGCAAGTAAAAATCCTCTCATCACGAGGATCATCGAAGGGTGAGTGGGTTCAGACGGCTCACAAAGGTCTCGAGAGTCTGCGCTGAAACCACAGAGGCTGGAAGAGCATTCCAGATGCAGATAACGGCATACTCGTGTATTAGGCCCCACCCATTGCTATACACTAACATAACCTAACCCTAACCCTAAACCCTAACCCTACTTTAGTGGCTAAGGGTCAGATTAGTGGCTATAGGTCAGATTTAGTGGCTAAAGGTCAGATTTAGTGGCTATAAGTGAGATTTACTGGCTACATAAGTGTATCCAGTATAGCAGTGGTGGGGCCTAGCCCTAAGTAATACACGATATTGCCCAGATAACACTTGGGAAGAAGCATTATAACACTGTTATTAACATAAGTCATAACACTATTTTATATACAGTATCTAGTAAGTAAGTAACACTCGGTTAAATGAACCAGCACCCCAAAATGATATACTTATCATACTAGAAAGGTAACACTAACATCTTTGGCGCTAATGTGCTTTCGTACTCCTTTTTTTAAAAATTTTTCCTACCAATTTTTTCTTATTTTTTTTCAACACCGCCTAGCTCTCGGCATAGCTGCTCGTGAGGTTCCGCTGGGTCGTAAGCTAGCTGCTGACTTGATTTGTGTGGTACGCGCGCGCGCCCGCCGTAACAGGCAAAAGCCCACCCCTACTAGACAAGGGGTTAACTGCATGCTGCATTAACCCCTTACTCTATTCCCTGTTAAAAAGCCAGATAGTCAGCTGCCCTCATTGTCCAGGCAGACAATTGGGAAATCCCCTGTCTATGTAGTCTGAAACTAGATGTTTTCACACTACTGAATTGACCATTTTAAAGCTGGGTTTGTATAAATGGCATAAACAGTTATAGCATGCCTTCATTGAAACATGGTGTAATTCTTATAAGTAGTTCAAAGCTGGTTGTAAAGAACTCCTTGGTCACAAATTGACAGGTCTACATTCCTTGTTATAAATACACTTTGGAATGCAATACAAAAGCCACATGTCATGTCCAGACACCTATTGAAATGCTATCTATTCACAATCTTACAGGCTACAAGTAGAAGTCAAACTTCTTTTGTCTGTTACTGTTAGGTTATTCAGACAATAATCTCTTGAATAATCCCTTTAGCCCTTTGATAATAATGGCTGGCAGAAAAGTCTAAACATGTAAACAACTGTTCTAAAATCAGTAGAGGAGGGCTCCATAGTCAGAAAGCTAGATATTTAAAAACTGGAATTTAAAGTGCTTCTGACATTGAAAAGCTCATGTAAGTTTGAAATGATATCAAATTCTAACCCCCTGTCATGTTAAGTTTGATTGAATGGTGAGATTTTAGGTGGAAATTATTTTATAATTTATGCCAGTCCAACTAATTTGTTTACTGCAGCTTGCCTATGAGAGTGGCCCAAGGGTGGCAAAAGCCGCCCAACCGGTCTGCGACAATTTCAGTCGTCGATTAAAGTCTAAAAAAAGGGCTTTAATGTTGGATCAAAATATATACCAAACCATCGAGGGATAAAGACAAAGTGCAGTAACTTAGTAAGTTATACAAACTAATTTAGTTGAGTTTAAAGAAAAATAAAGCCTGGAAAAAAAATAAGAAAAAATGGGTCCGTAAAAGGGGAGTACGAAAGCACATTAGCACATCTTTAGTATTACATTCCTTCAAGAAGTACGCAAAAAAAAAAAAAAAAAGAAGATATAATCATTAAAATGCATCACCATTCTCAACCATGAGTTAATGTGGTCTGAATTGTGAGACTATTATCAGACATTATGTCTGCAGAACGGAGCGCTTGCCTCTGTGTAGTCTGTAGAGCAAATGTATCATCAAAGATTCTGTTGACGTATGTGTAAACGCATTAACGCACTCGCAAATGTACAACCCGCGCGAACCAGTTAGATAGCCGTGGATCCGCGCGAACATTTGCGAGTGCGTTAATGCATTCACACATACATCATTCGAATTTGGATGACACATTCGCTCTGTATCGAGCTCCCCGTTCTGTAGACATAATAGTCTCACAATTCAGACCGCATTAACACATGGTTGAGAATGGTGATGTGTTTAAATAATATATTTTTTCTGAAAAAGATTTTTGTATACTTCTTGAAGGAATGTAATACGAAAGATGTTACCTTTCTATGATAAGTATATTATTTTGGGGTGGTGGTACGCTTTAAGGGAGATAGGCAAATATTGCCTGACTAACTAGATTCATATTCAAAGGCGAGGCAATACGGAAGATCTAGTGAGGGCAATATTTGCTGTGTAGCCGAAAGAAATTCCAGTCAATATTGTAATTATTTAATAATCAGACATCTCGAGGGAACATGCGATTCCATTTATTTGAAAGGCACTAATTACCCAATTCTTAAATTATTGAGCGATGTTTAAATTTCATGTTTAAAATAAAATGCACAAAAGTTTGACTTTGCCTCAACTAGTGCTGTTGAGTCACGGGTACCCGGGTCCCGCCGAAAAATCTTGAGTCCCGGGCGCAAAAATCGATACTCTATATCCCGAAAAAAAAGAGCAAAAAGTCCCCTTTTGAGTTATCTGCCCACTCTCATTTTCTTTTCATTCCCTTTTCCCTCTTTGAACTCCCAAGTTATCTGCATTTTTATCACCTGAATGAACATGTTTTCCTAGCGAGGTGACATGCCGATGGCGAAATAAACAAATGGGTAAATTTCGGTTACCCGGGACTCGCCCGAAAAATTATCGCGAGTCCCGGGAGGGAAAAACTCCCGAAAACAACAGCACTAGCCTCAACCCAGTTTCTAAATGATTATTACTTAGCTAGTGCGTAAAACAATATTACGTCGGAATTAGACACGCGCAAATCATTCATAAATGCGTGTATGATTTTGCGCACTCATGCTGTTAGAACACGCCTTCATGAAATCGGATTTATTGCCCGGCAAATTACACATAGAATCCCATTGACTTTTCTGAGCGGGCAGTATGATTTTTTTCACCCCTAGTGATGTTGACCTACTTTACTTGTAGGGCAATATGGTTTTAAGACTGCCCTGCTCAGATGCCTATTTTTGGCTTTGGCCCATGTATCAAATCAAATGTATTGATCAAAATTGTATCAGGAGTCATTAATTTATTACATGTCATGTCATGATAGCAGAAAGAAGATATGTTTTGCATTCATAATTATGATAATTATCAATTCAAAAGTACAAGCATGTTAAAACAATTAGTGCCCCCTTAATAACTTATTTAAGCGCTTAGAGACTTAAATTTAATTTTTGTGATTTTGCGCTATATGAGAATTGTTTATTATTATTATTATTATTTAAATTCCCTTTTTGCATACAGATGGTGAAATTCAAGCCACCCCGAGTGAAGATCACCACAATTCGTGGTGGACGAGTTTTCAAGAGGAACATGCCATGTTGGCCTTCCCAAACACTGCATGCTGTTGACGAGTTTTTAGATGTGGTGGAAGTGCCACAGCCACTGCAGCAGGACGAAACAGCTGCCCCTGGACCTAGCACCTCCTACTCCCAACAGAGGATGCAGGAGAGAGGGGCATGGGAGGAGATAAAACTGGCACTAAGGATAGCCTTCTATCAGTCCAGTGTTCCAGCAGAGGATAGCTGCATGGTTTGCAAGCTGAAGCCGGACTTTGTGACCACCTGCCGATCATGCCCTCATTCCATCTTTTGCAGAGGCTGTGCAATTACCTCGCATCAGCAACATGGAATGATGCATACTCTTCTGGAATGGCAGGTATGTGTATACATCTTAACAATTGAAAAAGTTGAAAAGTTGAATTCCAAACATCCAAATGGCTTCAAACGCTTCTGCAATGTAATGCTAATATTATGCGTATCACGTCAGACTCCCCGTCGTCAAGCTGAACAATGGTAACTATGTGTGGCAAGCCTCGGCCATCTTAGCTTGCCGGACATAAGGCTCAAATCCGGATCCACTGCATTGTGATCACTGTATGTGTCATTCGATAGCCGCTCATGCCAGCAAATTCAATAATCTCGTTTACAGGTCTTGGGGTCTATTCAAATTCGAAGGCCAAACGTGTTACAATTTCGGGCAGGCAAATTTTTTCAAACATTTCAGTAATGCTCAAAAGCACGGTTTAGTTGCGCATCGTGGTAAACTATTCATGAGAGAGCATTGTATTGGTCCATCAAATGAACACATTTGCTGCAGTATAAAAATACACATTGGTGCATTGTGGGATAGAACACACTTGCTCGCGAAATTTTGTTATTAGAATTTCAAAGCCAATCATGCCTTATTTACACAAAATTGTGTTTGTTGTCCTAGAATATCTGTCTTTCAATCAGAAGTTTGAAATCGTGTTGAAGTCCACTTAAGGAATAGTTCAGTTTAGTTATAGAGGTCAATGCGCAAACTAATTAACTAGGATTATTAAAGCACTGCATATATATGGGCATTCCCACGGGAATGTGGACATGAAATGAAAAAAAAAAAAAAATTGGCTAAATTTCACATCCTATTAATTTTTTCTGGATTATTTTTTCATAAAACATGATTCTGCAGTAAGTGCTTTCAGTTTACTTGAATTTTTTGCTTCTCTGACTTCTTAAAGGAGAAACAGAAATCATACACGAATCTCCACATATGGGGTCACCCTGTGCAAATTTCAGGAAAACCTTGATATTTTCTATTTTTGCTGGCATTTTTTACTATTTAAGACACAAAATTCGATGACAGATAATCACAATACCTGTTCAGATCAATATTTTCAACTGAGTGCTCTAAAACTTATATATTTGTTAGGAATCAAAACCTCCGTACAAACCGTAACGCGAGTTACCGATGTTTAGGCATCCTACTATTTATTCACAAATTGTTAGAGGCGTTTTGTTTTCAATACTAACTCATAGGGACACCTAGTAATGTAAAATTAGCACACAAAATATTTCACTAGGATTACAATTTAAATGGTGCTTTTCACAATTTAGTGGGTCATGAATTTTGGCCATGTCTTTTTTTCGTAATGCGAGTTACCGAACAGGATTCTTCTGCAAAGGCTACTAAAGGCAGCTCTGTCAGTCTTTTTTGTGTTTTCTAATAAGTATTCTTCAACTTGTTCCTTGATGATACAATCAGCCAACAGTCCCATAAAATAATGGAGTTACAACACTTTGAAATAGTCAATGTACGGTTATGTGTAACACGAGTTACCGTGGAAATGCCCACAGTCTGTATATAGAGTCTCGAGACATGCTGCAAATTATTGTATTGTCTATTTATATTATGATTATTACTAGTGAGATAAACTTAGATTTTGTACTTTCTCTTTGCTTAATTTCAATTGTTTGCAGAATGAGTATCCACAGACAGTGAGCTACCAGTGCACATTCACACGGCCAAATCATGAATGCAATTCACGGACTACAAGATCTATCAAAGCTTTCAATGACAGTGGTAAGTAAATTAGGATATTTTATGTCTATTGCAAATCTTAATGTAACATTACTTTTGAAGTGCCTTAAAGGAGAATCATAAAAAAACCCTAAATATGACAATATTCCAATATACAGAAAGCTTATAAGCCATAGAATGAGCTTGAATAACATTTGTGGCCGCCTCTTGATGGTGTCGGTCATTTGTTGGAAATATAGAAAATGAGATTTAAGTGTTTTGGATTCTCCAGGATTTCAGCTTTAAAATGATATATAATTTGATACATATTAGTTTGTTGAAGGCGATTTATGCAATTTAATAACGTGGACCAGAGCATCAGTTTGATTTTCTTAAACAACAGAGAAAATCGCTTCTAAATTTTTGCATCATTCAGAAAAGCCTTCTCACAAATCAAGCGAAAAATGAACAGTTAGCTTCCCTGTCTTCGTGATCGATCAATAAAATGTACTATTCATTGTGCAATGTACAAAGTGTGCACTGAGCTGCTAAGTACCGTTTTATACCACCAAACAAAAGACAAATATTGAGAGAGCCTGTAATTTAATGATCGAACAAATTTGACTTGATAACACTTGGTTTAGACAGGCTTTAACTTATACTAGTCATATTCCAATTAATTTCAGGTCAACTGCACACTGCATATGTCACATTTTGCAGTTGTGAGGCACCAGCTGCAACACTGGTCCGATATGGCTTGTGGCCATGCTCAGCTGTGTTGCCAGCAACTGCTGTCTCCATTGATCTGATGGACCTGATCCTCTGCCTCATGATGGAGGGGCAAGTGTCCCTGAAGGCCATCTGTTCTGCTTTGAAGCATCACTGCTACCTTACGGAATCAGAGGTAGCCTTTTTGTATACTTGTATGTAAACTGTATGGATAACATGATGGCTTGTTTTAGATTTGTCTTCAATTTATTAATCTTTTTTGTTAACCTAGGTAGGCCTCATGTACAAAGTATTTAGGTACAAGGGGAGGGTGTAAACTCTGATCTAACCACTTGTATGAAAAGTGCATCCTGATGGGCAAGGGGTCATGAAAAAAAGCACACCTTTGTAGAATATTAACCTTCTACTTATTACTTATAATTTTCTATGTACTTCTAGTCATTCGATAGTAAAAACAATTTAATATTCATACAGTTTTCAGTAAAATCTATAGATTTCTAGTTTGACACATTTAAAAAGCGTTCTTTCATGAATAATGTCTATTGATTTGGTTATCAATCTTTTCTGAACAATTCACTTAATTATCTGCTGCTACCACGTTGTTCCACTCAATGAAGAAATTATGAAAATATTGGTGTATTTTGTTTTTTACTTCAAATTTATTATTTGTAGGGAAACATGCTCTACCGCAGTCTAGTTGGTGAGAGCATGGAGCAGTTTCGCTTCTTTCGCCATATGGTTCGTACCCTGGCGGATGCCAATATCCCTGGAGCTGGAGAGAACAAACCCATGGCATGCCCAGCCTGTCCCAAGGTAATCTTGCTTTACATTTTACATAAAGTATGTATGTTTTATAATCTGTTCTGATTAAGTTTTAGAAAAGCTTTATTCTGATTTAATTGATTGTGTGTTCAAAACATGTTTTGGCTGTTTTTAAATCACTGAGCTTTATTATATTATTAATGTTTTATTACAAATAAAGAAATGCTTTGGAAAGCTGGATCACTTCACGTGTACCTGCGCCTTTCTTTAAAAAATTGATTTAATTATCCTTGGGATTGGCTGACTTTATTACATTACAAAGTCATGGTTTGAGCACTGGCCTTGCAATCTGGAGGTCTTGGGTTCAATTACCAGCCAAGCCTATTTTTCTTTACTCATTTTCAGTCATTCAAATATTTCAGTTTGAATTCTAAATGTTTGTAGCTTGTATATATTAATGTAGTTTCAAATGAGGTACCATACTGACATAAAATAAGGAATTTACAATAACTAGTGAATGTGGAGCTACAAATTACTTTTATTAACGGTCGAATTAACAAGTCTTTGCTCATAAAACTAATGTTCTTTCCCCAATCGTATACAGATACATGGCATCCCCTCACCTTGTGAGCTGGGGGGGATGCATCCCCCTCATCCCCCCCCCCCCCCTGTTTACGCCCCTGTTTGGGATCTAGTAAATTTGTTGACATGTGCAAAAAGTGATGAATGGTTGATGCATTGTATATTTTTGTTACCTTATATATATGTCCACAGAGTATTGTGTGAACATTCAAGGATAGTTGAGTCTTGGTAGGGAGAGTACAGTTTTATTAAAACTGAATTATAGTAACCATAACATGCATTATTAAATTACAAACTAATTAGTGTAGCCCTACAATGCTTGGAAGGAAATTTTTAAACCGATTTTGATCAAGTGAAGTTTATTCTGTCACCAAACTATTATGCTCTTTCAATTTTTTTTTTTCATTTTTCATTATCTCACCAAAATGTTACTATGTGTACTGTGTAGCACCATGTCTACCAAGACTCATCTATCCATATAAAGGGGTAGTATTTTACATGTTCCCAACTGAGCAATATCACAAAAAGTCTTTTTTCTTTATCATATGTTATTCGTAGAACTTCATTAACAATCAACGCAAACGGGCCTTCAAACGGACACAGGCAATATGCAGCACAGAGAGCAAAAGCCCAAGGTTGATCGACATTTTCAGGTCAAGGGAGTTAAGGGACATTGGTAAGATGAAATTACTGCTGTAATGTAAGTGTGAGATGGCATGCATGTGAAATGATTTGCCAGATTGAAATTTCATGTTCCAACTATGTTAGTATTTCAGTTGTTTCAATTCATACAGTTATGTACCATAAATTGGCCCCAGAAGAATGTACGCATTGTTTATGTATCTTGATATTCATGCATTGATGAGGTTGAGCAGTGTAATTATGATTTTATCATGCAAATTTTGATTCATTTTAAATATTATGAGAGTAAATCACTGATTTTTTTATTTTCGTTCTGATAAATGAAGTAGAGCCACGACATGCACCCGTGACCATGATGTTACTGTTAGAAAAAATGTATGAATTTTCTGAATAAAGTGATACTAATTAAGACCTAGTATAATAAAATAGAATATAAGGAGTATAATACTTTCCCGCAAAAATGCACAGGAGGTTTTAGTTATCCTACTACTATCAGCTTTAATTTATGAAAAGGCCATACTTAATACTTGACTGAGCTTGTTTGACAACCAACCCACCTCTTGTTCACACACACTTTTTTCAGCCCTTAATCATGATTACTCAATCAGCAGCTGACTAGCGAATCAGCTTCCCATTAAAATTTGTTGTGTCTGAACGCTTACTAACGAAACGACGTATCGCTACACAGCTCTAGCGAAACGCTGGTTTTATCACCGTTTCGTATGGAAGCTCACTAGAATCAGTGTGGATTCGTGTGTGAACGACCGTCACTAAAGAATCATAACTAACTGGGCGTGGCTTAGCGAGCGTTCGCGCGGTTAGCGAGAACTGACCGCTCACAGATATGAAGAAAAAAAACAGGGACAACGAGGGATGCGCAGTAGCAAACTGCGCAATTATGATGATTTTGTCTTCATGCAACACCTGTTCACCAGCTTTTGTCCGATTTGCTCTATTTGTGTGTGAACGCTGATTGAGTAATCCTGATTGAGTAATCATGATTAAAGGGCTGAAAATGTTTGTGTGTGAACACAGGGCCAGTAATCGTCTTATCTCTCCCATCCATGGAACTGTACTACCTGCAGCTTTAATTTATGAAAAGGCAATACTTGATTCTTGACTGCTTGTTTGACAACCAACCCAGTAATCCTCTTTTATCTCTCCCATCTACAGTACAAGGAACTGTACTCCAAGCAGCTTTAATTTATGAAAAGGCAATACTCGATTCTTGACTGCTTGTTTGACAACCAACCCAGTAATCCTCTTTTATCTCTCCCTTCCGCTCCCTCTTGTAAAAACTCTAGTAACTTTGTTGACATGTGCAAAAGTGATGAATGGTTGATATAATATAATGTACATTGGTGTTATCTAGTATTACTGCGCCAACAGGGTATTTTTTAAAAATGTCTAGTCAAATGGACATTGCATGGCCAAGTAATAAGCGAAAATGCAATGTGATATGTACACTAACTCCCTGCAATCATTTTGTACACAGCTACAAAACTGCAGGAGAGTTTGAGAGTTGTGATGAGGATGTGGATGGGATCTGGATTAGGGGGATACAGAGGATGGATGAGGGGGGATGAAGGATGGATTAAGGGGGTAGTTTAGTTTGGGTAAGGCAAAACTTTAGTTGCCAATACCTGTATAGTAACATAATAACTTAATAGTTATAACCCCACCATGTACAAAAGATATACAAAATTATAAAAGACTAAGTAAAAACTGTTAACATTAAAACAAAGCAATTAAAACACAAGAGGGCACTTTGTTTAAAAGGCATTGGTTTTCAACCATTTTTATACTAAATTATACGTGTAACGTTTGATTTATATCATGATTAGATAGAGAGATCATCAGCAACTATTTTAAAACGCTTCAGATAATTTTTGAAAAAGTTCAAGCATTTTTGTTTGTTTAAAAAAAAATATAATTATTTGGGCCCCAAACTGGCAAACAGTTATTTGCTCAGATACATTTAGTGTTATTTCTGCCGTTTCTGGAGCGATTTTGACCAAATAAAGTTTGTTCTGCCATTAAAATGACATGTTCTCTCAAATTTGACACTCAGTTTTTCATTACCCCACAAAATATTGTGATGTGCATTGTGCAGCACCCTCGATACCAAAAATAAACTACCCCTTTAAAAAAGAATGAGGAAAAAAAAATTCAGTTATCTGAAACTGTTTTTGCCATAGATGCGAGTATACCGACCGTCTGTTAACTGTTTCACTACAGGCCTATTACATACAGTATGTCCATATCCAATACCGGTGTGCAAAATTCTTTTTCCTCACAAAGAAATGAATAGCATTTAAAACAGCAATTTCTTGAAGGAACTACAGCGTCTAGATGGCCTAATATTCACACTTTGCCTCTCTACTTGTCTTTTTTTCTGGCAGTTATTTCTCATAAAATCATTTAATTGTGAGTTAAGTAGTAATTATTTGACTAACCTCCTGGAAACACCCCCTTTAAATCGCGCTTTAATGACGGTCATCTACAGAACAAACTATGATATACCTTCTGTAAATTGCAAGTCACGATGTAAGCCAATGAATTGTCAATTGCATGTCAATCACGCTGCCGATTCTGGTCCCTAAATTTGGGTGGGATGTAAGTTTGCTGCTAAGTGAGATTTGATATCAGAATATTGGTCTTAAAGGGACTTAGTACCATTGTCCAAATCCTCAAAATAATATTTTAATTCTAGCGGTTTCTTTATACCCTATTGTATTCGTATTAACAATAAAATTACAGGACAGATTTTGGTTTTTTAAATTTCCCTTCCGTTACAAAGATATGTACAATCGAAGTATTCAGCTATGAAAAACTCTGGGTGAGTTTTTTTTTATCCCTGTACAAAGTGAATGCAGTGAGTCAGTGAATATCACTTTGCATTTTCACTCCTAACTTGGCCATGCAATGTCAGTTTGACTTGAAATTTTCACAAAATACCCTATGGATATATAGAATAACAAAAATATACATTGCATAAACCATTCATCACTTTTTGCACATGTAGACAAAGTTACTAGATCCCTTTAAGTTTAAATCATTAGTACTGTGTTACATGAATGTTTTTCTGCAGACACATTTCATGAATCATCAAATATGGAATAAGTGTCAGAAGTATTCTTTAGGTCCTTAAATCATAGCTATCAGTATATTTTGTCAAATTTGGTCTGTGTTTGATTAAATTTGTTTTTTTAGATGATGAAAGCATGAGTGCCAAGGAGAGGCTAATTCAGGTAAACGCTGAATGGAAGATGAAGAAGCAGGATCCAGAGTTCGTTGCAGAGCTGAAGGCAATTCAGCAAAAAAGGATTGCTGAATCTCCTGGCCCATTCACCACGCCCAGCTTTGATGATGGGAAAAAAATGATGAGGGCAGAGGCCAAGAGAATAGAAAAAAAGGTGATTCAATATTATTGCACTGAAATTCAGAGTCATATGCTGCATGCAATGCTCCCTCAAAGATTACTTGCCTCTGGACAGAGCTCAAGGCCTTTGACCTTTTTTTGCATAACAAGCAAATTGACCCTGATTTAATAGTGTACATACATTATGTCAATGAAGAAGTATGTTAGCTCATGGGTGGTGTGTGTGTGTGTGTGTGTGTGTGTGTGTGTGTGTGTGTGTGTGTGTGTGTGTGTGTGTGTGTGTGTGTTTGTTTGTGTGTGAGTGTGTGTTTGTTTGTGTGAGTGTGTGTGTGTGTGTGTGTGTGTGTGTGAGTGTTGGTGTGCACATATACAGTTCAATATGATGTGCACATTCCTGTTGAGTGCTCATTATGTTGGAACTGATTCTATATACATTGGACCTTGCTTGCAACAGAGAGGTGCACCATGATCTGCTTGCAACAAACAGTGAAATGTGGTTGTTGTGTAGCTAAATGAATGTTATTACAGAAATATATGTGAGTGTGTGTGTGTGTATGTGTGTGTGTGTGTGTGTACATGCATGTGTGTGTATAAGATCAGACAAATTGAGGGGGGGGGGGGAGAAGCACTATATAGATAATAATAATGATTTTTTTTTTAACTCATAATTCATGAATTGTTTTGGTTTGAATAATAAATATTTTTCACCAAGTAGGATACACTATATGAATGGGATATAGAGTATATAGCCTTAACATAATTAGCCATAAAAGTGTGTGATAAGCTTTAATTTGATACCAGATGTGTAGTCTTAAACCATTTTGTTTGGTTAATACTACAGTTTTACCAATAATGCACAAAATTATTTGATATGTGACTTCGACTTACACAGAGTTGACTGTATGTATGTGCTATGGTTCAACCATTTTCAAGCACAAACAAAGACTTGTGTGATGTAATGTTGTGTTGGGATCAGATATGTTAAAGGGATTAGTAACTTTGTTGACATGTGTAAAAAGTGATCTAGGGTTAATGATGCAATGTATAGTGTTGTAATCTCATTTGTCCACAGGGTATTGTGTGAAAATTTCAAGTCAAATGGGCACTGCTTGGCCAAGTTATGAACGAAAATGAAAAGTGATATTGGGTGATATTCACTCATTCACTGCATTGACTTTGTACAGGGATGAAAAACTCATCCGGAGTTTATATCTGAATACGTCAATCATACATATCTTTATATAACAAACAACTGCCCTGTGATTTTATTGTATTTACGAATACAACAAACTATGAGGGAACCACTAGATCAACAAATTTATTTTGAGGATTTAGACAATGTTACTTTGTCCCTTTAAAGCCCAAGATCAGTTTCGGGAAAGTAGCCAAATACATCTGTATTGATCATTATTGTTTAAAGAGAGTAGCACACTTTAATAAAATTGTTCACAAAAAATCAAAATGCTTCAAACTTGGTACAGATCTGTATAATACATGTACTATGCTGTGTATAAAATTTCAAAGCCATAGTTGCCATCATCATTGCGATTACTGCTGTTAAGCTGATCTCCTTCATTGTGCTAATCACTGTGGTTGGTGGCGCTATCTATTATTGGTGATGGGAATCACATCACCAATCTCAATTCATCCCATTCATAAACACATACAACACATACACAGCGAACGTAGAGGGAGCTATTAAAATTATCGTGAGTTTCGGATAATAAATCATCCTCCAGCGTTTTATTAAATTTGATCTAAAAACGAAAATCATAAAATCAGTAACTCTGCCAAAATACATCGTCAAGTCATAATCTTTTCAGAATAAATTTTAAAAATCATAATCTTTAATATTTTAAATTAATATGGCAACTTATATTGTTGGGCATGCAAAAGTGTGTTATTCCCTTTAATATGTATTGAAATAGAGCTTGTGTGGTAAAATCTGACAACAATCATCGTTGGATACAGAAATATCGGAAGAATACCGCTGTTAGTAATGCACTTGGTGTATAGGCAACATATTTGTCCCATTGGGACATATATATATATATATACAATTTTGCAAATATATCAGTTAGCAGGCGGTTTCTTGGAAAAATTTTGATGATCATATATTAGTTTTATAATATTCTGTCACATAAATGGTAATAAGAGCGTCCATTTCATTTTTTTTGAGAGGGGGCGTTTCCAAAACTCGTCTTTACATTTAAAGGCATATATATGCATGGGTTATTATGGATAAACAGCAAATTCTAACTCGTCTCAACCTTAATCTCTCAAGGTAAACTCATGATGTGTGTTGGTTCGATTAAAGAGCGGTACCTCTTATGAAATTTCATGCAGAAAACATGTGTATCATATCGACAGAGTTTCTCATGCTGTCGCACAAGGCTTCTCAGTCCGCATTTTTCGCATGGTTGAGAATGGTGATGTGTTTTCCAATTATATATTTTTGTCTGAAAGCATATTTTTGTGAACTTGTTGAAGAAATGTAATACTAAAGAGTAAAGATTGTACCTTTATATAATATGAATATTATTTTTGAGTGCTGGTACTCTTTAATGGAAAGGGGGGGGGGGGAGTCAGGTTTATTTATAAACAAGATAAAAACAGAACCAAGGGGCTTTTGAAAGGAAGTGAATCTTACAAGATTTGGAGATAACATATTGATTATAAAACAACAGTGGGTAGGATTCAGAGGGTCTATTGAGTAAAGATATTATCATAATAGTGCATGTGAGGGCGTTTGATACCACCACTACATTACAGTAAATTATGTGTACATCATCTTTTACTCTTAAAAACTCTTTACAAAAGAAAAAATGCATTAAGTATTAATACATAAGTATGTCTTTAAACCAATATTACACTCATCAATAGTATCAACATCCATTGTCTTTGATGTTGGAATTTTTTTTTTTATAATTCATATTCAACTTTGTTTTGATTTCTATATCCTAGTGTAAAGAGCTAAGCAGGCTAGGGTATGTCTGCCTTTTCATGGCAGTCCACAAGTCAGAGGAGGACACCATCCAGGCAGGTAGCGACGAGGGGCTTATCATAGCTGAGGAAAAAAGGCTCGTCCTCAGCTTCATGGCCGGAGTAAATCCAGGTGGTGAGTAACATTTAATGTAACATTGAAATTAACATCTGTATGTATGCATACATTCTCATTGTCCTGAATACACACTGTGAGCCAAATATATCAGTACATTTTCACCAATCAGGATGAATATACCGACTTCATCAAATGAAATACCCCAATTATTTTGTTTGTAAATGTTTATATCCTTGGATTTCATTTTCAGAACCCAAGACACTCGATTCCTTGACAGATGAAGTCCTTCGGAGTAAGGTCCAGACCATGTTTAACAACCAGTACAGTGAGTATTCCAGTAATTTTGGTCCTTTAGTTACCACTGTTTTGTATTTTGTTGAAAGGGCTTCTAGCAGGTCTTACTGTGTTTAACTGAAATCAACCAAAACCATTCGCAGTAGCTGGTAGAAAACAGGGCCATCTACAAAGTATGTACTTAAAGGGTGACTAGTTTAAAAAATAAAAACGCTTTGGTTGATCTATGATAATGTATTCATCACATATCATACATTTTTGTCATATTTTTAATATTAATTTTTCAATTTATGTTTTTCTACCTGCTCAGTTTCACCCCTGAAAAAACCAACCAGAAGCTTTTGTCTTGACTTTTCTGACCTCACAATACCATTCCATCAGTCAGCTAAATGAACAAAAGACATTGGTGACCACCAGTTTTATGCTGTTTACAGTACTATTGTAAGCTTTATTCAATGCCCACTCACCATGAAAAGAAGGTTTCAATGAAATGTACTCAGAGGGTGAGAACATATCTTTTGTAAATGTTTTAGCTGATTGCTGGTTGAATGGTATTGTGATGTCAGAAAAGTAAATTGTGTAGGGTTTTTTTAGGGGTAGATTTTAGCAGGTAGAATAAAAATCATAGAAAAAATAATAGAAAAAATATGACAGAAATGTACATCAAATAGTCAAGAGATATGTGATGTATACATTATCATAGATCAACCAAAGCGTTTTTATTTTTTAAACTAGTCACCCTTTAAGGGGTAGTTGAGTTCTGGTAAAGAGAGTACAGTTTTTGTAAAACTGAATTTTAGTAACCAAAACCTGCACCACTACATTACAATTTAATAAAATATAACTCTACCTAGCTTAAAATAAATTCAAAATTACAAACGACTTAGCAGACGAGTAAAAGGTTTGTGCACTAAGTACTGATTGCTTGTGCTTGCAAGCAAAAGCTTGCAAAAGCTTTTGCTTGCAAGCAATTGCTTATTTTTATGCATACCGATTGTTCCTGTCATATTTCCTTATACCTGCATGCAAGCAAGTCAGGAAGTATCTTTGAATATATCTCCAGAATCTCCAGATCAGGTATTAACACTTCACATGGCATAAAAACCGAACATGTTTTTTTTTTCTTCTTTTTTTTTCAGTGAAGTCACTGGGGCAGCGACGGGTTGAATACGGAAGGATCAGCTCGGGAAGAGTCAAGGTCACTGGCTTGCCCCCTGGCATGTCCTTCAAGAACCCTGCGGCATATGGGAGAAGTCAGAAGCTGCAGATCCTGAAGGACATGCCATGCCTGAAGTTTGAAGGTAATTGATATGTTGTTAAGCTAAATAGGGCTTGTTTGATATCTATAACGTATTGTAAATGATCCTGGTAGATCCATTTACTGCACATATTAGAACCAACTATGGGCAGTAATTTTAATTTACACACTCTTAGAAAATCCACTATTTCAGGACTCGTGCGTTTGCATGAAGATCGAGAAATATGTAAGAAATTTGAAG
Organism: Echinarachnius parma; assembly: GCA_037951105.1. NCBI lineage: Eukaryota > Metazoa > Echinodermata > Echinoidea > Clypeasteroida > Echinarachniidae > Echinarachnius > Echinarachnius parma. The sequence goes on from JBAMJV010000780.1 coordinate 41,453, forward strand.
GGTACCGCCAGGCATGATACGACCATCCTTAGTTGTTTTGGTACTAAAAATTAATACCAATTATACTTAGATGGGATCTGATATGTTTCTGTCATTTGAGAACAATTAATTACTAAGATTTACGGAACCACAGCTATATATTGGTGGCGCACAAGACTTTTTATGCACTTTCGCTCAATCAATACGCGTACGTTATATGGCAGTATGTGCGATTTATCACACAGCCGGACATTGTTACTATTGTTAAGCTTGCCAACGGGAAGTTTGACGTAATACGCATAATATTTGCATAAATTACAGAAGCGATATATTTTGTCTAAGGTAAGAAACTGTGCCTTACTCATTGCTTATCTCCAGTTGCCATTTCGCTACAAAGATATATGTATGATTGAAGTATTCAGATAAGAAAAAGTTTTTTTTCTTTCTTCTAAATACAAAGTGAGTGCAGTGAATTACTGAATATCCCTTTGCATTGCCTCCACTCCCTCATCCATTTGACCGTCTGTTTTAGCATGTAACCCTCCTGGCCCCAACATTCCTTCCCCGGACGTTCCAGCCCCGGACGTTCCTGCCCCCGACGTTCCTGCCCCCGACGTTCCTGCCCCCGACGTTCCTGCCCCCGACGTTCCTGCCCACGACGTTCCTGCCCACGACGTTCCTGCCCCGGACGTTCCTGCCCCCGACGTTCCTGCCCGCGACGTTCCTGCCCGCGACGTTCCTGCCCGCGACGTTCCTGCCCGCGACGTTCCTGCCCGCGACGTTCCTGCCCGCGACGTTCCTGCCCGCGACTTTCCTGCCCGCGACGTTCCTGCCCGCGACGTTCCTGCCCGCGACGTTCCTGCCCCAGACGTTCCTGCCCCCGACGTTCACGCCCCAGAGGTTCACGCCCCAGACGTTCCTGCCCCAGACGTTCCTGCCCCAAACGTTCCTGATACTCATGGAGGCATTGATGGTATGTATTGTCTTTTCTTTCCATGGTATTGGTAATTAGAATTTCCCCCCCCCCCCCCCAAAAAAAAAAAAAAAAAAAAATGAAAACAAAATTAATAAATAAATAAAAAATAAATAAATGAAAATATATATATATATGTATAAATTAATAAAAAAAATTACTAAATAAAAAAAAAAGTACTCAAAATTGAACGATTTGTTGATTACACGAAAACACGTTTATTTAAGTAACAAATGTTGAGTGTATTTATGACAGTAAATCAACTACTTCAATACAGCAAATTCAGTACAGAGAACAGTAATGTAATATTTACCCATTTATTGCCCAGCAACGATGTACAATTAATTGATGACTCCAGATGCAATTTCATTTCATTTTTTTCGTTATGCATCTAGACCCCTTGAAATTTCGCCTTCAAACTTCATGACTATTTTTTCTCCCGCATAGTCTCCTGCATATTTTGATATATAATTCACCCCAAATCTAACCTGTAGAACTGATTTTAGTAGGATTAGTATTCGAATAATGCTAGCTGAGGTCAATTACTGAGTGTAGAAAGATCATTTTTCTGAATGTCATGTGACCTGCATTCATCCAATCACAATACAAGAACATTCTAAGTCGTTATATAAGGTTGATAATTGCATGCTGTCACAAAAAATGTAATTTTTGTACAGGTTTCTATGTAATTCCTATATATGATGTTGTAAACTCCAGATCTGTTATAGTTGTTGCTTTTAATTATAATTTGGATTATTTCCAAACTCTTTACAGATAAATTCTTCTTACAAAAAAACAACAACAAAAAAACATAAACAAAAATAAGAATGAAAACAATGTGGATAAATCAGGAATAATAATTTGCATATTGATGCAAATTAGTGATATATTTTGCCACCATAAAAACATGGATATATGATGAATTACATCTGTGCAGAGCAAATAAATCATCCAAGATCCTATTGACGTAGCCTATGCGCGAACCAGAAAGTAGCCGTGGTTCTGTAAGCGATGGAAATCATTTGCTTTGTTAATTAATTTACACAACCCTTTGCAAAGAATTGGGTATCTATTTGATATCACAAAACAGTACCCAAACATATAATGTGTTGTTCTTTGCCTGGTGGTCCCATTCAAGATGACAATCCCATTTTTTTGCCCCAAATCGTCAAAAATTTGCATATTTAGATTTTAATTAATAAAAAAAGAAAAGAAATAATGGTCCAATTTTTATGTTTTCAAATTCTTATTCTACGTGACGTATTTTACGAGTGTGCCAATTTTCTGGTCGATCGTTCCATTCATTGCAAAGTTTTGAGGAGGCCCAAATAGCCCCCCCCCCCCCCCCCCCCCACAGAGGACCTAAGTGATGAAAATAACCCAGTGGGATTAGGGTTAACCCTAAAAAGACTGGGCTATTTTGAACCTTGAAAAAACTGGGGGGGGGGGGGGGGCTAAAAGGGCCCCCCCCCTAAGATCTCGGCCGCGAAGCGGCCGTTCGCCTCAAAATTTGGCGTCGCGATAGATGTCCATGAGCTCTACAATATTGCGTAGTTGAAACAAAATTGAAAATTCGAATATGCTAATTAGAGCTAATTAATTATGCGAAAATTGAATTTTTGGGTCATTTTCGTCGTTTTCTCGGCAATCGAAACGCCAATCAACTCCAAATTTGGCATGGTAATAGATGGTCATGAGCCATACAATATTGCATAGTTAAATTTTTTGTTCCAATTATAATATGCTAATTAGAGGTCATTAATTATGCAAAAATTGCATTCCTTATGTATTTCTTTGTTTTTTCGACTTATGTTTTTTATTGTTTTTTCAATGAAAATAATTATTGACCAATATTCAACAATTTTTAGCACCAAATTCAATGATTGCAGTGATAAGAATGAAAAATAATGAAGATTTTGTCTCTTCTAGGGAAAAAATCAATTTCCATAGGATTTGTACACAAATCACAAAATTTCGCGATTTTCGGCCTGACGCTCACTTACAAAAGGTCACGTGACTTTTGAACGGTATACCCAGTTGTCGCAAATTTGGTCTCAAAAGTTGCGCAAGACTTTAATGATAAAACTCGTGAAGTCGCGCGGCAAGATCTGCGCGCGTTGCGGAATTATCGCGAAAATAGAGGAGGGGGGGGGGGCTTAATCAGCCCCCCCCCAGTCTTATTAGGGTTAAGCTTCTCAACTGAACACAAAAAGTTACATCACCCCTACAAAATTTCCTATAATTGTGGAACCCTGCAGAAAAATATCCACCAAAATAAAAAATTATCTGTTTTTTTTTTTTGTCAGGCAAGCAAACTGTGCTGTATTAATGGAATGTTTGCGTAACATGATTTTGACTTCTTAATATTAAAAAATATTACATTTCATTGTTTAATATTCTTGTATCAAATTTACAGGACTGCCGAAAGAGAAAGGAAAGAAAAAGAAAGGTATGAAATATTGATCACACTACAAATATTTACCTCCAAAATTCATATTAATTACCAATACAGATGAACTTTCATAGTAATAAAAAGAAAGGTAGTATGTTTATTCCTTAGATATGTGAAAGCATGTGAATTATTTGGTCATAATGTAGGGCTTAACACGCACAGGCTTGGGCCAGTAAAATTGCTCTAGGCCAGCAAAAGTCATAAGTTGGCTCGAACTGGCAAGCAGTTTTTCGTTGGACGTGGATACAACAAACAAAACACAAATTTTGTTTTACCCATGTCATGCTTAATGCTAGTATGATCAGAAAAAAATAATTTTTGAATAAGAAACAGCTTACTCTTGAAATAACATTTTCACCCCAGTAATTGCGTTTCTTTCGGGCCACCATAAAAAGGATACTTCTAAGGCCTGACAACTGACAAATACACTCAACAAAAAAAGAAAGTGAACACTTTTTCTAGTCCAGAAGTTTCAAATAAAACATTAATAAAAATCAATAAATTACATATCACATTGAAGGAAATTTAATTGTCTTTCAACCTGTCTGATGAACGCAGTTTGAAACTTCACGCATGAGTGAACACCTTTGTTTATCTCTTCCAATGTGCAAAAGTAAAAATTGCAAAAATGGACAGTCTGTCATTGATGTGTAAATGCCCTTCCACGAAAGAAAACAGAAACAAAAGATTACACAATACAGTGGCAAATCCAGAGTGGGGGGGGGGGAGTAAGGGAGTTTAACCCCCACCCCCCCCCCCCCCCCCTGGGGCTACCAAGTGAAAATGTATCAGTGAAAAAAGTGGGGGAAAAAGAACTTACAGGTATTCAAAGTAGCAATAACAAAAATCGTTGAGAGAGGAACACCCCCTCGGACTCGCCCCCACTCGCCGCTAAGCAGCGGCTCAGGTCAACCCCTCCCCCCCCCCCCCCCCCCCAAAAAAAAAAAAAAAAAAATTGCAAAAAGCTAGATCCGCCCCTGCAATTGCTATATCTTTGAATGAGAGACAAATGTGATTTACACTGTGGTTAACAGTTATGGTGGCCAAACAAGATATTGACTTTAAAGAAAGAAATAAACACTGCAAACAAACAAAGATACTGACTATAAACAAACAAACAAAAATTACTCTTTCTAATAATGTTCTTTTCAAGTGCAATGCACCATGCAAACCTTTGTCGTGTTCTGTTTAACTTTTCTGTGCAATATGACTTTTTATATGTTTTGTTCAATTTTGCAATATTTACTTTTGCAACTTGGAACAAACAAATGATTGTGTTTACTCATGCGTAAAGTTTCAATTTGTATTTACGAGACAGGTTGAAGGACAATTAAATATCCTTTAATTTGATATATGATTAATTTGGTTTTTATAAAATCTTATTTGGAAAATATGAACTTGAAAAAGTGTTTACTTTCTTTTTTTGCTTAGTGTATATGACAAATATAAATGTGGAACGTGCAGAAAAGTATCTACCAAAATTAAGAACTATGTGTTGTTGTTTTTTAGGCAAGCAAAAAGTGCTATAGTAAATAGAATTTGTGCGTAACATGTTTTTGACTTTTTAATGTTAAAAAATATTACATTTCATTTTTTAATATTCTTGTATCAAATTTACAGGACTGCCGAAAGAGAAGGGAAAGAAAAAGAAAGGTATGAAATCCATTTTAAACTTTTGATCACAATACAAATATTCACCTCCAAAATTCATATTAATTACCAATACAGATGAACTTTCATAGTAATAAAAAGAAAGGTAGTATGTTTATTCCTTAGATATGTGAAAGCATGTGAATTATTTGGTCATAATGTAGGGCTTAACACGCACAGGCTTGGGCCAGTAAAATTGCTCTAGGCCAGCAAAAGTCATAAGTTGGCTCGAACTGGCAAGCAGTTTTTCGTTTGATGTGGATACAACAAACAAACACAAATTTTGTTTTACCCATGTCATGCTTATTATTAGTACAATCAGAAAAAAATAATATTTGAATAAGAAACAGCTTACTCTTGAAATAACATTTTCACCCCAGTAATTGCGTTTCTTTCGGGCCACCATAAAAAGGATACTTCTAAGCCCTGACAACTGACAAATATATCACAAATATAAATGTGGAACCCTGCGGAAAAGTATCCACCAAAATTAAGAACTATGTGTTGTTGTTTTTTTGAAGGTAAGAAATATGTGCTGTATTTTCAAAAATAGAATGTTTGCGTAACATGTTTTTGACTTCTAATATTTAAAAATATTAAAATTCATTATTTAATATTCTTGTATCAAATTTACAGGGCTGCTGAAAGATCAAGGAAAGAAAAAGAAAAGTGGTATGTTTATTCCTTAGACATGTGAAAGCACGTGGAAATGTATAATAGTTATTGCAAATATGAATAAACAAACACAAAAATCTTCAGAAAATAGCTTTCTGACATGTATAGATGACATAACTTCAACAACCATACAGCTTGTCCCCCAAAAAATTACAACAGTGCTTTACGCAACAATAACTTTAAATATATTAAATTAATCAGAATGATATTTCAGGGTATGAAACTACTTATAACCTTGATCTTGCAAAAAAACCCTATTCGATTTGCCTCAGTGGTCCTGGAGAAGGAGGATCTTTTGTTAATCATGTCCGATGTCCCTTCCCTCCAGAGTTTGTAAGGAGTCGTGTTGTCCATCGTGTTCACGCCTTATGATCGAGATTGTTTAATGTGTTCTCGCATATGTTATGAAAGTGACGGCATGTTTCTTTTCATTCATATCTGACAAAATAAATAATGAACTAAATGAAGTAAAAGAAAATAATATTTCAGAGGTTTGCAAACATTGGTTAGGTGTGGAAATAAAAAGTAATAATATTATGCACAGAAATTGAATTCCCACCATAAAATGCTTGCCAAGCAGTGCTAACGTGTTAGGAAACAAATGCAAAATGGCAACTGAGAGTTCAATACACCTTTCAACAACAGCAACACCAACAACAACTCAATCGAATAAACACTATTGATATAAAGGTATGCACAGAATGAGAAATCCTTTGTTAGGTGCCCTGACAGTTGGAAGTTAAATATTTCCATTCATTTCGGTGCCAAGAGCACACAAGTGTCAGATTTGGAAGAAATGAACACCTGACATGACTGACAAAAGATCCCCATTCTCCATGACCACTGAAGCAAATCAAATAGGGTTTTGCAAGATGTAGGTAATAAGTTGTAGTTTCATACCATGAAAAATAATTCTGATTAATTTAATATCTAGTAATTTTGGAAAGCACCGTTGTAATTTTTATTGGGACAAGCTGTACACATGATAAGGATAAAACTATGAATAGTTTAATGGATAATTGAATGATTTATAAATTGTGTATTAATTATGAGGGATTCCAGTTTCCAAAACCTGAATTTCAGGTTTAATTTGTTCAATTTTACACAAAAACAAGGTACCAATACAAAATGTCCAGGCTCTTAACTTGCACGACACTGTTCCTGTGTACAAGACCTTGAATTTATGCTTGTTATACTATATACATCAAAATTAAATGTTCAATTGCAAATAGTATATGTAACATAGTATGTGTATAATGAAAGTACAGTGATAGACTATACATATGAAATGCTTGAATTCACAATTTTTTGCATTTTTATTTTTGTTATATTGGGCGTTATAAATATGTATATTACTTTGAATTGCCTAAATCTCATTAGAGGGAACACGTAAAACAAAAGTTAATGGTTAAAGATGAAGACCTGTTTTGGAACGCATCCTCTCAAAAAATTAAATGGAAGCTCTTATTACCAATAATGTGAACGAATATTATTATACTAATATAGGATCATCCAAATTTTGCAAAATTGTATATCTGTGCCGATGGGACAGATATGTGGCCCATACGGTGTGTTACGACCAGCGGTTTTCTTCCAATATTTGTGTTTTCAATGATGATTATTGTCGGATTTTACGACACAAGCCCTATTTCAATACATATTCAACAATAATGATCTATATAGATGTATTCGGCTACTTTCCTGAAACTTATCTTGGGCTTTAAAGATACACTCTAATTGGCTATTATTTTGGGGAAATAATTGAAGGAAACGCACAACCGCTCATGCCCGCCACCGGTACAAATATACACAAAGTTTGTAATGCTACTTTTCTTAATTTATTTGTTTTCACATTTCATTTAGCTGAGAAATATTACGTCGAAGAGAAATATTACGTCGAAGAGATATTGGAGAAGCGAGCAGCCCATGACGAGGATGACGAGGCTCAGTACCTCATCAAATGGAAAAGATGGCCACTAAAGGATGCAACCTGGGAGCCGAAATCCAACATTCCCTATCACCTTATTAAACAATTTGAGAAATTACAATAGACATGTCCGGGGGGGGGTCTGTCCTCATTGAAAGGGTGGCATCACGCATGACCAAGAAAACTAGTATTATTTGTGTGTGTTTTTTTTTTACAGGTGAGACACTTGATTATCTCAAATAGGGCTTCAAATTCACACAAAATCAAGAAAAAGGGTATCTTTTTTTAGGCTGATGAATTACTCGTTTAACCCTATGTAGCCCGGGCTTATTAAGCCCCCCCCCCCCCCCCCCTCTACATTTTCCGCGATCATTTTTCAACGCGAAAAAAATTTGCGGTGAAATTTTCATGACTTTTTTCTATTGGGTCTTGCGCATCTTTTGACATAAAGTTTTTGAAAATCGGACATACCGTTGCGAAGTCACGTGACCTTTTGTCTATGCATGTCAGCCCGAAAATCGCTCAATTTTGTGATTTGTGTACAAAACATTCGGAAATATCAGTTTTCATAAAAAGAGATATATCATTGGTTATTTGGTCTTGTTAACATTGTAGGTGTTTGTTTTGGGGTTCATAGTAGTTGGTTTATCATTAGAAATAAAATAAACGACAAAAACAATAAAATACATAAGCTAAAAAAACAAAGAAATACATAAGAAATTATCAAAACAATAGAAAACATAAGGAATAACCTCGCTCTTCCAAATTTTTATTTAATTATTGTTCCAAATGGTCCAAAGAACATATGTAGTGAAAATCAATGTTCAATTATGAAGATTATATGATTTATGGCTAAAAATATGAATTTCATGAAAATACTGGCATAAATTACCATAATTATGCAAATTGATGCATTTTTCAAAAATGTTGAAATTACCATAGTATCCTGTACCATTCCATTGATATGTGTGCAAATTTTCGCAGCGAACGGCAGCTTCGCGGCCGAGATCTTAGGGGGGGGGGGGCCAAATAAGCCCCCCCCCCCCCCCCCCCCCCGGGCTATGCATTTTCAAAATAGCCCGGGCTATATAGGGTTACGGTCTCAAAAAGATAATTACTTGTTTAGGGTCTCAAAAACTCACCTTTCTTGCTAAGGGTATGAACAATAGGGGTTTAAAAAAATGGTATCAATTATAGTTATGACTTCCTTAGAGGTTTACCTAAAATGTATCACTTGCTTAGGGTATCAAAAATAGCTATTACTTGCTTAGGGTATCAAAAATAGCTATATCTTGCTTAAAGGAACTTGTGTATTGTTGTTATATCATAATATTATGTCCACAGGGTATTGTGTGAACATTTCAACTCAAATGGACGTTGCATTGCCAAGTTATGAACAAAAATGCAAAGTGATATTTGGTGATATTCACTCACTCAGTGCATTCACTTTGTACAGGGATGAGATCTCGCCCAGAGATTTTCTTATCTGAAAACTTAAAATGTTAATACATGTATCTCTGTAACGAAAGGGAAATTTGAAAAACCATTAACTGTCCAATGATTTTATTGTTAATACGAATATAATAAGTTTTGTGGGAACCGCTAGATTGAACATTTTATTTTCAGGATTTGGACACTGTTACCGAGTCCTTTTAAGGGTTTACCCCAAAAATTGATTGCTTGTTTAGGGTATCAAATTACTGATAATCGTACTTCCTTAGGGTGTATTTTTTGCACCACGCAAGTCAGACTCGTCATATCATGATATCTCAAGAACATGTTGATTAATTTTCACCAATCCTAGTTACATGCATGTATCAGAAGGAGTCAATGAGCTGGTTAGATTATGGGATCATGAGGTCAATGGCTCATTATACATGTATCAAATAGTGAATTCAATAAATAATACCGCTGTGTTATTGAGAGATATTTTAAAGACGCTAATAGAAAGGGCAATTGGCAATCATTTCTTTGTACGAAGTAGACAAGTGATTGCTTGCATTACATCAATTATTAGAATGTTTGTCACAGGAGTAAGGGTGCAATTGACAAAGCTGGATACTTGGGAATTCTAGCTGATAGCATTATAGATTCATCCAAATTGGGTGGTCTGTTTGAAAATCGATCAAAGCAATGTTAATGAACCAGGATGATTGCTTCTAGAATATGCGGATAAACATTTACCATCCCAGAAGTGGGTCAGACTTGAGTGGTACAGTGGAACCTTGTTACATGGTCCTTAGGACCATGAAAGTTTCATTGTTATATCAGGTTTATCATTATATCAGGGTAAAAAAGGTCAAAAATACAAAGAGGCGGGACCTGTAAAATAACCTAACTATAACATGATTTTGTTACATTCGACCTCAGTATAACGAGGTTCCACTCAGCATATTATGCAGCATAATTATGCTGCATATGATGGCAATTTTGTATACTACATGATGTTCAAATAGGTTTAAGTTATTTCTTGTCTGAATTATGCTGCATATGACGGCAATTTTGTATACTACATGATGTTCAAATAGGTTTAAGTTATTTCTTGTCTGAATTATGCTGCATATAACGGCAATTTTGTATACTACATGATGTTCAAATAGGTTTAAGTTATTTCTTGTCTGAATTATGATGCATATGACGGCAATTTTGGATACTACATGATGTTCAAATAGGTTATAGTTATTTCTTGTCTGATTTTGATCAAATTATCTCAAATCATTCATCTTTTTCTGCTTATTCAAATAACGAATAGTTTTATCAACCCTGGACTTCCCCTTTAACCTTATCTGGACTGGGGGGGGGGGGGCTGATTTACCCCCCCCCCCCCCCCCCTCCACTATTTTCACAATAATTTTGCAACGCGCGTAGTTATTGCCGGCCTTTTGTAAGTTGGCGTAGGCCCTAAAATTGCAAATTTTTGTGATTTGTATACAAATCCTAATTTAGAGTCGATTGGACTTTCTGTTGCCGAGATCTTGGGGGGGGGAGGGCCCTTTTAGCCCTTTTAGCCCCCCCCCCCCCCAGTTTTTATAAGGGTTTGAAATAGCCCAGTCCAGATAGGGTAAGGGACCAATCATAAATGTGTGAAGCTTTACATTATCTTGATTGATTTGGAATTCTATATTCCAGATTCCAGTTTACTCCTATATATTAGTATATGTAATATAAATATATAATATTGCTTGTTCTATTCTATTATAATCAACAGCTAAAAACTGTTGGCTACAGCAATTTTGCACCAGACCTGAATGTGTATAGCTATCATGTATATAATGATCATTACTCATTACTTCAATTGCCAAAAGACATATAATCCGCAGTATGCCACATTATATTTAAAAAAATGTACCAGTACTACTAGTACATTTTACTGAGTAATTAATACTGCATTGTGAAATATAACTGCACCAAGTACTTTTTGTTCAATTTCTAGAAATTTAATGTTGTTTTGTCCATTTACTAATATTTCAAAGGAAACTTAGTCAATGACCTGCTACTACGATTATAGCTAGTGTTGTTGCAGATACCTTTTACATATTTTCTGCCTTTTTTTTGGGGGGGGGGGGGGTTTAAACACATTCAAGATAAATACTTTTATGAAAGTGTCAAATAAATGCAAACCACCTTTAAACAAATCAGCCAAAGGTGCTCAGTCAGATAATTGTACACTAGTCAGGTGCTCTTTTTATTAGGTTTAATGTACAGAATCTTGCATGTTGACTGTACATGTCTTTTCTTTGGAATAAATTATAATGTTCACATATAAAATATTAAAGATATGCCTGAATTTGTTTTCTGTTAATTTATACATGTCAGAAAAGTGTGTATGTTTTATATGCACATGTATGACCGCCTTGAGCAAACTCCTCTACTTGTCTTCACAAGGAACGTGTGCTATGTAAGTAGCCACCATTATTATTATTTACCAATTCATAAAAACAAAGCATCAAAAGCAAGATTTATAATGGTATGAAAAACTACATTTGTTTTGATGTATTCAGACAAGTGCAGGGTTTTGCTATGGTTGATCACATGTGTGCATTTGATCACTGTAATAATTTCTCTGATTTACTTGGAGCTTCCTTGGTTCTCCTGCTGTGTTGTTTAGCTTATGGTAAGAGAATAATAAAATAGTCCCAGCATGAAGTTAATTATCATTTCAAAACAGTGTTTCAAAAGCGTTAGCCAACCCTTTTTTATAGTCAAAATAGCGATGCAGTTGAACACACCCAGCAGAGGCCGGTGGTGCACCCTGCATTATTTGATGATAAAATATGAACCCCGTTTGCTTCACAAAGTATACAGTGGACGTTTTCTTTCAAACTTTCACAAATCTTCTCATTAATTTTTTTAACGATATTGATATATGATTGAAGTCTTAAATGTCATTTGTGCAATATCTGACACTTCACATGGATCTAAAGGGACTTCAGAACATTGTCCCAATCCTCAAAATATTTTTTATTCTATTGGTTCTCTCATACCTTGTATTCGAATCAACAATAACACGTTTTCCCTTTCATTTTCTTTACAAAGATATGTATGATCGACGTATTCAGATAAGCAAAACTCTGGATGAGTTTTTCATCCATGTACAAAGTGAGTGCAGTGAATATCACCCAATATTACTTTGCATTTTCGTTCATTACTCATCAACCATCCACCACTTATCGCACATGTCGACAGTTACTAGTTACCTTTAAAGGGCACCTTCTAACCAAATACATGTTCATTTGTAATTATTTTTATTTTATTTTCAGAGCAACGCTCACTAAAATTCATAGCATCAAATCGATTCATATTTACACACAGATAAGCTATCACAGCTATCATTCTCCTTATTAATCTTATTATCTTAAAAAATCAACGCTGCTTTTAAAAAAAATAAGAAAAATGCAATGAAATCATTATTACATGTCACTTTTAAAAAATCACAGTAACTGCTCACTGCGAACCTCCACGAAAGGCGGTCTATTCAGACTCCCTAATAACTATTCATTCAACTTCAGTTATGGTGATTTTGATTAAATTATCTCTTCAGATTTCATCTTATTTTATGCTTTCTAGACTAAGGCTCTAATCTACGTGCAAATATGATTCATTGGTTTGCTTTGGATCCTAATGGGCATTTCTTTTGGAACCCAGTTAAGTAAAACGTGTAATGAACAACTCATTAATACCTATACTGGAAGCTACACAATAAATTTGTCGACTTCTGTTCAGCTGTATTAGTGTACACATTCAATATTTGTAAACGATTTGACCTTGTATATACCTTGTTTTGTAAAGTTTTAAACAATTCATAATTTATTTTTCTTGATGTTGCTAAGCCCCACCTCCCAAAAAACCCTCAAAAGTAAATTCTATTGTTGACCTGTTGTGACATCATCTGTCAATCACTGGTCAGCTATCACAAGATTAACAAAATATGAAAGTACAAAAAGAACATCCACCCAAAAGCATGCCCTGCATACCTCCATACAATAGCATAGACTGTGCTTTTCTTCCGACAAAGCAACAGCTATTGAAATTGAAGGTGTTCGAGTTGGTATTCTCTTCAACCATGTGATGCTATTGTGATTAGGCACTCTGCTTGGGTGAAGGTAACTTCTTTGTGAGTAGTGAATGGCTGATAATGTCACAACAGGTCAACAAAAGAATTTTACTCTGAAGAGCTTTTCAGAAGTGGGGATATGGATACAAAAATAATGGTTTGAAATAAACAAAATAGGTTTCGTTCATATGGTTAACTAATAGAGATGAACAGAAGATTTAGAACATGCATTTAGATTGCCTTTTAATGTGAAGACATGACTTCAGAGAAATTGAGAGACCTTAAGATTTGATCAAATGCATAGAGAAACATCTAAAATATCAGTAAAAGATTGCTATGATTGAATGTTAAAAAGGTGACCATAGACTTGTGAAGGGCGGTCAATAAGTTATTGGCCCAACCTGCAAGGAGTAAAGGACAGGTGTTCTTTCATCCATATAATACTGATGTCCAGCAAAGAACTTTTCTGTGTTTCCTCCCCGAGGGCCTCCATGAAGATGTAGATGTCTCAAAAACCTACATATTGGCAGATTATGTCTCTGTACCCCCTAAAAATCACAATCTTGGGATTGTTTCTTCAAATGTCATGAGATACAACAATGCCATGCTTTGGGGATAAGAAGGAATTATCAACAAACCAATCCCATAGTTATAAACTTTTCATCTGGATCTGTTGAGTAGGAACATTGTTCCTAAGCAGCATTTCTCTCATCAACTTGCATTGCTCCATTTTCCACCATTTTCAAAGAGACTTTCAATGAACAATGCATCAATAAAGCCTGTCTAGATCAGAAACAGAATAACTGGCTTTGCACAACTGACCATGTGAAGGATGCAACATTGCATACACAACATTAGGTAACCCAACTTCCTGCTCTTTCATGGTTGGGCTTTGAACTTATTGAATGCCCCTCGTACATCACACAAAAAATCAAAAAGTCAAGAAAAGAAGTTATATAACCTGTAAAATGGTGTATAATAAGATGCTTGTTAATAGTCATGAATGATCTCTTTATTCAATCATTATTTTAACAATATATCACAATCACAATTTTCTCACTGAAAAAAAAAATGTATGTGTATGTAAGGGCTGCTTTTTTTTTTTTTTGATAACAGGTTTTTTCTTTTACTTTCAAGGGAATGCACCAGGGAATTTTGTTCTCCTCAGATAGTGGGAAACTGTATGCAAGGTTGTTATATGTAAAATTAAATGTCTTGCCTGCTCAAAAATAAGAGGTTAAAAGCTCTTTTTGTGGTCTACTGAAAAACAAACAAAAACATGACTGTCACCATTTTTAAATTGCAGGTGAGACATTTTGCACATGGATTCCAGAGAGTACAACATCGCTGTGCGTGATAACTTTGTGACACGCGCACAGATTAACGGCGTAATTGAAAAATATCAAAACCTCACTTAAACCATAGAAATACTACGCATGGACAGTCATTGCCTTTTAAAATATTTATTTACCTGTTGAATACAAAGATATCACCACAGCACCCATTCTTGCTCAATACCATCGATCTTATCATCGTCACCGCCGTAAAGAATGAGTCAAGTTTTAAAACAATTTTGATGAAAATTACATTTTTAGAAGAACTTCAGCAAGCCGGATCTTCAAAGTGACTTGCTATCTATATATTTATATTCATACTGTATATATGGTCAGTTTCTGTCGCCAACTCAGCGGCAGTGTTCCCCTAACTCCTCCCTGAGTTTTCAAGCAAAGATCACCAAATTTGTCAGGTTGGCTCATCTCATGCTAATGCACACTCAACACTAAATGGATGTAGGATTAATTGGTAATTAAAAGGCAAACTGATATGTATTTTCACTTACCACAGGCCAAGGGTGGGAATCGCTATATCAGTGGCAGTGCATGAGCACGTATTACATGAGCACGTTGTATGTACACTATGTATGGAAAGATTATGCTCGCATTATTTATATAAATTATCTATATGATTAAATTTTATTTAAGATTTATTTTGTTGTTAAATTGCCTTACAAATCTGTGAACCTAATTTACACGATTTGAATTTTATCCAAGATATATATTTGTGTGTGTAATTTGACTTATTAATTTGTAAACAAAACATATTTCAGTACCCCAACTGCATTGTTTTGTATTTAACATGTATGTGTTTTCATTAATAAACTGAATTATATCCCTCATGAAAATGTTCTAGCCATGTGATTGGTCGAAACGCCGTCACGTGTTCAAATATAATTTCTCCAATCAAATCCCAATCTCATATAGTTCCTTTTGTACAGTTCTATTTTTTGTCGAGGACAACAAACTTTTGGGGCACTGGACGAGAGTTATAGTAAATTGCTGATACGCATGTGAGCTCATAGGACACGTGGTTAACAACCTCTAAATGTGGAATCAGCGAACGTTTCCAACAGAGTTGTTTCGTTCCCATGACAATCCAGAGCGCATCGGCACCCAATGCCAATGCTTATGGGTGCGCATTGCGCACTGCGCAAGTAAACGTGCGGGCGTTATTGCGCAGAAAGGCAGCGCGCTGGTGTGCAAAGTTTATGCGCGGCTACACTTGACGTAACAATGTAATAAGCGTCTTAGCCTTTTTAATCATAAATCTTATTCATGTGCAGGATTGACAAAATGAAAATAAAAGACAATCAATTGCTCAATATTCCAAACTTTTGAGCCCTTTTTGTTAGTTATATTGATAAAATTAGATGAGGGATATAAAACAAATAACCAAATCTCCTCACTAGCACATTTCCAGCTTTGCGCATGCACTGATCAAGCATAAACTCTACAGGCAATCGTACCGCATAACTTTCGTCAATTTGAACTCGGAACTCAAACTAGCTTCACTGTTCACCAACCCACTCAAAAAGCATGAAGATACATCATAAAACCTTGGGTAATGCAAAAAAAAAAAAAAACTGCTGGCGTAGCCACGTGGGCCTCTTGTGAAAAAATTGTTGCTGGTTGTTTGGTATGAATATCCGTTACAAAACAAACCTACTAAAAGAAATATGATCACACTTCTTTAAATTTATCGCCTGTTGTAATTAACGGCGTCAAAAAATTGATTTTCAAGGTTCCCGCACTTTTCTCCAGAAAACTATTGACACGTGTATAAAGATTGACAAGTCTTCTTTTTGGTCAATCGGGTGCTGTAAGTATTGCTTACCCCGACATTAGTAACATAAAGCAATTACGACTCAACGAGGCAGGAATCAGCATAAAACACTCAGCTATGAGGAATTCTTTAGTCAAGTCTTAGTGAACTCATTATCCGATGGAATTAAGTTATTTGTCCTTACACCAGATATGAGAACTATCTAATGACTGAAGATCAAACTCAGTTGTTGGGATAAGTTGAGTTTGATTCTGTCCAAAGATAGCAACTGCTGGATGATACCCTCAGTCGGAGGTCAGTCCTGGGCTTGGTAGTTGCTTATGGCTGTAGTCGGGCAAGCTGGGTCAACACAAATCCAGGGTGGTGTAGAAGCTGGCCGAAAAAAAGTCTGACCTAGTGACCTATGAATAGATAAGAAGGTTTGAAAATAGCAAGTTACAACATTTTATGACAAAATAGCAAAAACAAGATTTTGGCTGCCTGTCGTCAATATAAGTACTCCTCCGTAGAGGTTTGGGGAAGATGAAAATTAGGTATATAACCTAATTATGCTTCTAAAATGTTATGCATTGTCAAAGGTTGCAAAGGTGGACAAATCAGTAATATTCATGAATATAGTCAATAGAGGCAGCCATTTGAAGAATTTAGGGTGTCCCCCAGTGTAAATGAGCACCCAAAATGGGTGCATTGACGCCAGGCAACAGAGCATGAATGGTGCGTTTTTTTTTTTTTTTTTTTTTTTTTGGTGAAAGGAACTAAATCACAGGCTGCTTTAACAATGAACACGATTACTTCCCTAATCAGAAAAAAAAAATGCACCAGTCATGCTTGGTTTCCTGGCAGAAGAGCAGCACTTTGTGCATTGTTCTAAATGACAAAACACCTCACTGCCTTTTCTTTCTTTATTTACTGTCTTGTTCACCTGGATGTTTCTCTACTTCATCTTTGCTCTCTCTATATCATGAAATATTTTGTATACTACAGCTGTACAATTTTGGCACATATTTGCATATTTTGTTAGTGCCCAGCCTGGGTACGAATCATTTAGAAAATTAAATGTTCTGAACTTATTTATAATTATGCCACTGAGATCTCAGTTCAGACATTAATTAAATTGTACTGCTTTTTATATTTCCTAATTTTTCTTTCCTTTTGTTTTTCAGTTTTGCCTTTCCTTACTTATTATTTCTTCCCCCTTTTTCTTTTAGTATATCTTTCTCTCTAACATTACCTAGAAATAATCTGCAATATCATTATTATTGAAATATGCATAACTGATGCCCATTATAAATATTTTGTTTCGATCACTGTGTACATGCAATTAGTGATGCAGTGAAGTCTCTGATACAAGCACCTTCGTCTTTTGCCCTCATTGGGGAGCTGCTTGGCATTAAGGTTGTCTGCTATGTGGAGTACAGCTCTGTGTATGGAGGCTTCACTGCACATGCATGTACTGTACTATTTTATTTAATTCTTGATCATTCTTTATTCTTTTCCATCATTATACAGATATTTAATGTTTTGTAAATTAAATAATCAGTTTTTGAGATTTGCATATATATATATACAGTACAATGAGCCCTGTAACATTTTACCTCATAACCCCAAAATCTAATCAGATCATTGGCTCCCTAAAATACATGTACATATACCAATTTTGGTGAGAATCCGTCTATTTTTTCTTGAGATAACACGATCACAAGAACAGGACATAGGACAGACAACCCAAAAACATTACTATAAAATGATGACTCGACTATCACACATTTGTTTATCAAGCCTAAATAAATGTGCATTGAATGAATAATGCGTATTCAATTTTGATGGATATTCATCACCAAGACCTTGAGATATCGCAATGACGAGCTATTTTGGCTTATATGACCCCTGACTTCATTACTTCAAAATATGTAAAATAGTTTTAAGCCCTACATACATGTATTGATCATGGTGAATATTTTTGGACACTTTGGCTACATTTAATGATTTTAATTGTTCAGGTAACTTTTGTTTTAGATATTCACCCCCTTTACCATCTACTATGTAATAATTCCAACCCTTTTTCTGCAGTTTTAAGCACTTGCAAATTAATTGGAGAGCACTGCGGTTGACAAACATCGCATTTCAGCAGGGTTCTGCATTCTAATTGTCTGATTGTAATATGAATAATGAATTATATATATTTGGAAAGGTAAATCTGATTAAGAACATGATACATACCTTAATGATATGCTCCTGAATGCTCAGCAAGTCCCGTTTTAGCTGAAAGGTCTGCAACAACAGCAGAATTGAAGCTCTTCAAGCCAACAGTACATCGTCCCTCCCATACTGCCATGATGTTTGGATCCCTCGTGTGCTGCATCTGCATATAATATAAGAATATTATGTACAAAGTAGCCCTGTAGTGAAATAGTTAACTGACGGTTAACCGACCAACTTTGCAAAAGCTTTTTACCTTTGGTTTCGCTTATCCGAAGAAATTTTTATAAAAAATCCATCCTCCATTACTCATCCAGACTCTATTTCACCGTCATTAAAGTGAATAACCATCCTTTGTGCACATCATCTCATGTGATTTTTTACAAAATGCGCAAAAAAAAATATTACGCAATCGGCTCAGCAAAGTGGCTTTGTGCGGAGCTCTAGCTCCGAACGGCGATATACCTGCAAATGTTCATAGCGTAGATACAGTTCTACTCTCTCAAGATGCTTGGATATTGCCTAAAATAATAAATATCTGACACACAGTTGACTTCTCATTTCCTGAAACATATCCTAATGTCAATATTCATGTCATCATTGGCATTGAAAAGTGTCAATCTCTGTAAAATAACTGTTTACAACTCACCATTTTGACAAATTGTTGTTCACATATCATGGAGATGGAAAACAAATCTAGTTTATAGGGAAAATTTACCTAGTAGGATCATGTTCCGAGCTAGAATTACCAATATTATAACAATACTTGAAGGGTAAAGAAACTCTGAATTTCTGCAATCATTATCGTTTTGAGGGTGATCAGACATTTTATTTGATACATAACTCGGCAATTTTGGCCCCTTAGATCCCATGAACTCCTTACGTGAACACACACACCTTTCACTAATTTTTACGGCGGACAAAGATGATGTGCGCGGCCATCTTATTGAAATTGCCCGACATGCTTTGCAAACTCTGACGTTTGTACGGACGGCCTAACAAAAAGCTTTTCACTGCTCTGCTGACTCGTCAAAGCATCTACAAGTCTTCGGACAATTGTTTGAATAGGTGCTATTGAAATGCATTAGTGCATATCACGGACCTTACCCCTATCTGGACTAGGCTATTTTCAAACCCTTATAAAACTGGGGGGGGGGGGGGGGGGGAGGGGGCTAAAAAGGCCCCCCCCCAAGATCTCGGTAACCGAACGTCCGATCAACTCCAAATTCGACGTCGCGATAGAGGTCCATGAGCTCTACAATATTGCACAGTTAATTTTTAAAAATAATAATTGAATATGCTAATTAGAGCTAATTAATTATGCACAAATTTAATATTTTTGTATTTCATTTCATTCTTTTCGGCAATTGAAACTACAAACCACTCCAAATTTGGCATGGTGATAGATGTCCATGAGCCAAACAATATTGCATAGTTAAAATTTTTGTTTTAATTACAATATGCTAATTAGAGCTAATTAATTATGCGAAAATTTCATTTTTTTTTCATATTTTTTTCAATTAAAATTTTTGTTATTAGGAATTTTTTGATGGAATACAATGTTAACCATCATTCAACCATTTGTAGACCCAAATTAATTGATTGCATTGGTCAGAATGAAAAATAATAAGGGTTTTTGTCTATTTGAGGAAAAAAATGAATTTCCATAGGATTTGTACACAAATCACAAAATTTTGCGATTTTCAGGCAGACGCCGACTTACAAAAGGTCACGTAACTTTAGAACGGTATACCAGGTCGTCGCAAATTTGGTCTCAAAAGTTGCGCAAGTCTTCAATAAAAAAACTCACAAAATCGCGCGGCAATACCTAGTAGGCTATAATGCGGCTTTTAGCATGGGGCTAGCTAGGCAGTTCTGCCAACGTTCGTCGCGGATGAATCGTAACAACACGAGCAGCAGTTCACCTGGAGCTGGAGATCGCAAATTCACTTGACTTTTCAACTAGTAATGAATATGATAGATCGAATAAAGTCGATAAATATTCTTCGTTTTTTTCTCTTCTAATTTCATTTAATTCATCTATGATTATTACCTGTGTTTTTTCCACAAGGGAAGTAGTACCGTAGGGGGTGTAGAACTTGGCCAGTCACAAACGGTCACAAACAGCACAGCGCGCCATAGGCTTTGTACACACAAGTGCGCGGTGGCCAAGTTCTAGTGCATTGCAATAAATTGAACCTTCCGACGTAAAATCACGCCTTGCGGAAACCCGCATTCACGTTGAGCGATAATTTTTCATCAGCGAAGGCACCTCGATATTGCGGTCTAATTGGTCTAAGTTTCTACCGAAATGAACTACTGAGCGTCGATTTACAAATGCGAGAATCAAGATGATAAAAATTGAAATCTAAAATTATCATGAAAAAAAAAAACCAAACACATTTTTGAGATTAAAGACCGAATTTCAAGCGATTTTCTGGATAACCGAGAAGACTTCAGAAGAGCACGATACATGTATTTTAATTTTTATGAGCAATATGCAGATAAATCGTTTGATATAATTTTCAAGTCGCATGTTCAGTGCATTCTCGGCAAATCTAATTTCAAAGACAGCCGTGTCGACTAGGTGGCCAAGTTTCCCCCCGTGGCCCGTTCAGGACCATTTACAATACATTGTAGATGTGCCCGTGGCCAAGTTTCCCCCCGTGGCCACATCTACAATGTATTGTAAATGGTCCTGAACGGACCATTTACTGGGCACAGTGTTAAAATATAGGAGACACAATTTGAACTACAAACACAGAGAAAAGAACAGCATATCTAAATTCAACAAATCCATACCTAGATTGAAGCATATTTTATGATTTATTGTTCAAAATTTCATTTCCAAAATGATAAGTCATACTCACAAAAATCATCATATAAGTTCAATTTTTTCTCTTCCTGCACGATGTTCCATCGTAAACAAAGAAAGGCCGCCCGCAACGTGCGGTGGCTGCTTATTATTGTCCAAAAACAAGCCAACTCACGATCTGCAAGCATGTCCGCCGTATCCGATTTCGGATACGCGTGTTGGATTTCGGATACGCTAGCACACGCGGTGTGGGAAGCTTGTGGGAAATACACGGCAGTCGTCCAGAAAGTAGCAACACTTTCGAAGTGACTACTTCTCAGGTTTTTGATATTCCAAAACGGCAGATTTTCACCATTTTTCGACATTTGAAGAACAATTTGCATCATTTTGGTAAGTTCAAATGATACTTGTATCACTTCTTGGGCCAGTTATGATTGATTTTGCTGAATTTAAGTTCAGAATTTTATGTGAAAATTTGACAAACTTTTTCTGTACTGTCCAACATTGTTCACCTACAGGCCAGCATAGCTCTGCTCCCTTGTGTGCCCGTGGCCAAGTTCTACACCCCCTACGGCTACGGTATAGTAAAATCTCTGACATTCCAACTAAAAATACATATTGGTAATTTTTTTTATAATGATAATAATGGTGTTTAATTGCACCCGTAAGAAGGTTAACGGAGGCGATGGTTAAATAGAAAATCGCCTCCGTAGAAAACAAAGACAAAGTCACTACTTAGACTTTAGTAGTGACTAATGCTGTTAGGTAAAGAAAAAATCCCGGATCGTTCTCGGATCGGTAGAATTCAAAATCGCTAACGAGATTCTCGGATCGGATCGGATCTCGGAAAATAATAATATTGCAATTTGCTCTGAAAAAAATGCAGCGTTGTAGACTTATCTTTCTTGTTTTATATACCAATAATATTAACAATGTTGGCGCTTTGAGGCATGCACATATCAATCTTTACAGAAAAACAGTTACAGACTATTCAGAATTAACTAAGTTTCGCAAGAAAAGTATTTTTTCCGAAGTGAATTGGGCCTAGAAATCGATCGTTTGTTCAGCATCGCGCCACACATTCACAGAACTCAGCCGGCCAGTCACGGGGAAACATCACATGTAAATTTGTACGATCTTCTTGGTGAGAGCCTTCAAAAAGTGGCTATAAATTAGCCTTTTTGTGATCAACACAATTTGGGTAGTCTACTTACATGATAACATGGCATTTGAAAGCTGAACAGATTACAAAAATTACCCCAAAAACAATGAAAAACTGCGCTGAATATATCGATAAATTTCCAAAGCACGTTCGTGAGGGAAGGTTGAAGTAGTTACGGTACAGGTAGCAGCAAGTTTTCGGGCCGCTGCACTGCTGGCATGTTTCACGCATATTCGCTCGTGTACGGGTCTTTGTTCTTACGCCGGATATGGATTCATCCGCGATCTGTTATCATGTATAGTTGTTATTTACCGATTTTTTTAGTAGTTGTTTGCATTGCTTTGGGGCTCAGTTTTTTTCTGTTCAGCTTTTAAACGCCATGCAATCATGTAAGTAGAATATCAAAACATTTAAACATGGTGCAAATAACCAAAATACGTATTTTGAGCCACTTTTAGAATGCACTGGCTGATCAGCTCGATCATACAGATATACATCTGAAGTCTCCCCGAGAGTGTCGGCCTAACTTTGTGTGCATTTCCGTCGGCAATATCGTTCAAATGACTAGCAATTTTGCGCATCCTGTTCAATTTTCGACTGCGAAACGAATTAATGAACCAAGAATTTCTCCAAAATAACCACTCATAAAGTAAACAATATTGATTCCCCCATTCTTTATTTAAATTACACTACTTAATGAACTGTCAAACATACACATTTTCAATTATTACTGGAGAAAATGGGTCGGCAAAATCTTCCGATATTTTCTACCGAGAAAATTTATTTCTCGGATCCGTCTCGGAACCGGCTCGGAAGCGATTATCGCCGGGAAATCGGATCGTTCCCGGATCGGATAACAGCATTAGTAGTGACTTTGTCTCTGTTTTCTACGTACTAAAAAAGTTAAATTTAGGGGAAAATCTGCAAATCATTAAAGAACCTCCGTCATTATTAAAATAGCACCCGTTAAGCCTTAAGGGCTAACGCCAACGGAGGCTATTTTATTTTTGAAAGAGCCCCCGTGAACAAAAAATTAATTCGAGGGCTGCTGAGTACAATTCAATAAATTTGTTTATTTTATTTAGTGTGCCAATGTGTGGAGGTCACTCAATCATATGATTGTGAATAATGATATAAATTTATAATTAATTTAAGATATGGTTTTCAACTGGATCTAGACGGCCAAGCCCAAGCCCAAGCCAGAATATATATAACACGTTTTGAATTTGGATTTACTTACCACAGGAACAGCTTGTCTGAAGGCTGCCTAGGCTTGATCATGTAAGGGTCCAGCAATCAGCATAATTACAAAAATGTTCATTCCCAATCGAGACAATCACACCGCCTTTCCATGACCATGTTGTGATGCACCGGCGGCGGCGCGGACTAGCTACTCCGATCCGATCCCCCCGGCCCGCGTCGGGGCAGCGCAAGGGCCGGGGTACGGTACTGTAAATATACGCTGATAGAGCGGGGTAGAGCTACGATCGGGTGCGCGTGCAGGCAGCTCAGATAGCCGAATCTTCCGGGCTAGCTAGCGTTGGCGTTTCGCTAACACGCGTCATGCACGCAGGTTTGTGGCGCAACACGGATCGTAAGAAAGCGGTAAAGGGCTCAAAATCGACCCGGCCTTACAATTATATAACCATGACATAACCTAGTCATTTGGCAGTTGATTACGAACATTTAGACGACCCGTGCCTTAATTAACGGTAACCTACAGCATAACAAATCAATATTTCCTTTCAATTGACTCCATAAGCATAATTAGTTCGAGATAAGTCAAATTTTCAATAGTAGTACTACCGGTAAAATTAGAGCTAATCCTGCGCTATATATAGCGCTAGGCTAGGTGAACTGATCACCCAGGCCCAGTCTACGTCCGATGCGGCACGAACCTTCAGAATTGGGGTAAGAGGCTCAAACCCGACCCAGCATTATTACAATGACTAATTGGGCTGTTCGGTTGAACACAAACTCCCGGCTCTTTCCTGACCAAAAAGACACACGAGTACACTTACAGAACGACATAAACATTCTCTTTCGATTCACTCCTTCGGCACATTATTTTGAGATCAGTAGCCTAAATTGTTCAATACTATATAGCTGGTCCTGGGCTTTAAACTAGTTGAATGCCAGTCCTCCACCCCCTCCCCCATTCAAAAAAAGGGGGGGAAAAATCTCATTAGTCTATTGGTACACTGGTTTCCCAAAAATAATATCAAAAAGAAAATACACCAAATTGATCATCAGACAGCTGGTCTAAGAGTCTAATACACATTCATGTCGGTTTACTATTATAACACATAGTCCAATCATAATTGGACTTTGTTCCAACACACCTTGGATGTGTTACAAAAGGGTCCAATCAGCAATGTACGTAATTTCCAACATACCCAATGGTCCAATGAGGATGCATTTCGTATGGGGTGCTCTGATGATGTTTGACCACTTGAGATAGGTGGCTGCCCGGTCCATGTGGACTAGGGCACTTTGGGGCACTTATATATATTTAGTGATAATATGTAAATATTTTCCATTTTTTTAAATAATATACACGTCCTTTAATAGTGGTCAAATTGACCACCTTAAACCACATGGACCGGGTCAAGCTGACCTATTCTGGGTTCCCCTAAAGATGTTTTACGACTTGAGATAGGTGGCTGCCCGGTCCATGTGGACTAGGGCACTTGTATATATTTTACTGATAATTTGTTTTTTTCATTTTTTTTAAATATTATACATGTCCTTTAATTATGGTCAAATTGACCACCTTAAACCACATGGACCGGGTCAAGCTGACCTATTCTGGGTTCCACTGATGATGTTTGACAACTTGAGATAGGTGGCTGCCCGGTCCATGTGGACTAGGGCACTTTGGGGGCACTTATATATATTTTAGTTAAAATATGTGTTAATATTTTTCATTTTTTAGAATAATATACATGTCCTCTTATAATGGTCAGTTTGACCACCTTCAACCTCATGGACCTATTCTTGGTTCCTCTTACGATGTTTGACGGGGTTTGACCACTTGAGATAACTAGGTGGCTGCCCGTGCCATGTGTACAATTTTAGCGCCTTCATCGGAAGCACCCCCCCCCCCCCCCCCCCCCCCTTGTGGATTCTCTCGGTCGGACATCCGGGGATTTTCACTAGCGAACGGTAACTTCCGCTTAACAACCGAGCGCGAAGGGGCAAACAAAAGCGGACTCGCCATACGGATTTAGCGGTATACCAGGCGTATACCACATGTCATGCCTGTGTAAGCCGAAGCTCGGGCGGAGCTTTTGTCGCACGCGCGCGCACGAATCATGCGGCGATACAGGAGTTACACTACCAGTTGTTGAGATGTGCACATTTATTAATTTCGGTCACATTCGGGTGATTTTGTATTCTTATTGCAGATATTAATACAGTTTTCAAAATTTCCAACCATATCCACTAATTTTGAGCTGGAAAATGACTGATGATAGTGACTGATGTTAGTGATAGTTAAACATTTTCCAATTTAATTTTGGTCATTTAATTGGATCAATTTTTATTCAGATTTCTCAGAATTGTTTAGTCTAGAATGTTTTGAGTAGTGTTTAACTATTACTTAATCCCTTCTAAAAAATGTTCATGTGAATATCTTACTATTTTATAGTTATACTACGGTCTATAAATCCTAATCTAGAATTGAAATTCCTAGTTTTGGTTTACGCAGGAAATGTGTAACAATTTCATGTAATTATACCCGACTTGTGTCTTTCTTTGATAAAATTCATTATTAACTTGTTTCTTCATTTTTTAAAATTCTAACACAGGAAAATCATATAAATAATATGAATGCTTACCTCATGCTGGCAACGGCAGTGCGAGGTCGAGTTGCCATCGCTAACTCCAACCCGTCCTGGGACAAGACGCAAGGTTGCTAACGTCAGCCTTGTAGTACAACGATGCAAGTTTGCTAACGTCAAGCTTGCTTCATGATGGATGTTTGTGAGGTACAAGGTCGCTCACGTCGACCTCACCTCGGGTTGAATGATTTTGATGTGTCATGTTGTTAGATTTTTTCTTTATTTATTTTCAACATATTGAACAATAATTATGATTTATACAAATTGAATGATAAAGAAATATATTCATTGCATAATTATAAACATTGCATGATTAGGCTACTGATAAATTGATCAACATAATGACTAAAGGAGAATAAAACACATCTTTTCAAAACATAAATAAATATTATAATGAATATGTTGCTACCTTCAACTTTTATATGTTGGGATGAGATTTAAACTGTCGGGTGTCAAGTTTATTATTGCATGATTTGTTCCACCTGTTCTTTAATTGCTGTTCATATTGCATGCCATGTTGCGTACATGTCTTTTTAACTTTCATCTTTTATTCTAACATGAAATGAAATTGCAAGTACTATAATAATGTTGCACTTTATTACACATATAAAGAACAACCAGGCGACATGAAATGAAGTTATACAAACTTGTATTGCGCAGATCATTTATAATCAAAGTTTGCAGATAATATCATAAGGGTAATTAAAAACAAATGGGTACTACTGGGAACTATCTTGTTCATCGCCGAATCAATATCGGGAAGAATGATATGTATGTGTGGTAACGCTGCGTTATGAAATTACCTACATATCTTTTAAAGACCCCCATATCAGTGGGTAGTAGCATATGGTCAGTCTGATTGGGGGTACACTAAATTTATTGGGGGAGGAGGGGCACACAGTATACATTCCTTTTTTTAAATGTCATCTCATGTTTTATATTGTTTTCTTTTCTAGAATAAATGGGGTGCATGTGCCACTATATCTTTAAATTACTTATCAATATGGTCACATGGTTGATTCAAATAAGCTCAAGATCAAAAGCGACTTGGGACTATGTTGTGTCGCTCTTTACAAATCTGGTGATTAACATTCATCTTTTGAAGATCATGTTGTCGGTTATTTCTTACTTCTCCTGAAGTAAATATAATCTGCCGAGCCCTGTAAAATAAAAGAGAACAAAATCAAGGTAAGATGGGTTGATAAAGAATTCATCATAATGTCATAACTATTATTAAACGTTTGTTTATTTTTATTTAGCCTATTTTAGTCTTAACAAAACTTATACAACTAATCAGCCTAGATTATTAAAAGTGTATTAATACTAATAGATATGTATTAATTTATTAAATACAATATATCTATTTACATTTCCTGATATCATGCATACATTCAATCGGGACAGCGCGCGATTGACATGCAATCGCCAATCACCGTGGCCGCTGGCTGCGTGTGTTGCTGTACTGTGCACTGCACCGCGCCGCACGCATCGGCTAAACGATCCCCCGCCGATCCCCATCGCGAAGATCGCTAGTGAAATCGACGGTCACAAAACGCAATGCAGAAAGTGACCATGAAACATCTGTTTTTTCTGGATTTTGGTAAGGCGTTTAAAAAAACTAACTTCAGATTTGTGATCTGTGATTATTGTTCTTCATTTTGATATGTAATTCGCCCCGATTTGTTGAAGTTCAGAATGTACATGAGCGTGCTAACTAATGTCAAGAGTACTGCACAGTACAGTCAACACTCCCTCGCGCTAATTGTTTGCCCCTTTGTCAAAATGGCCGATCGCGTAGTTAGGGAAATCACGTGACTGTGACGTCATGCCGACCGCGAGAATACGCCAATCAGAAATTATACAGCGTTTATTTCCTTATTATGTCTACGTCTTGAGGTAGAATGCTGGATAAATGACACATAAATCGACACAAAACAGGTAAAAAAGATAACTACTTTGAAATCATGACGATTATTTGAGCAATTGTCGGAGATTATAGTTGATTTTGAGTACGTTATACTTATGTTTAGTAGGGTACTCTTCACGAGCGCGTCACGGGCAGCTAGCGGCGTAGCGTGCCGACACCGGTAGCGCCGAATATCGAATAAGTAAACGAATATCCAATAAGGAAAAAGTAACCAACTTCAGCCCGGTGCCAGTACATGCAATACTCATGCACTCGCTGTATATAGTTCGGGGTTCATCTTGAGCAGGCCTTTCCTCTTTGGCATCGGAATTGGAATTTGGATGAGGTGTTGTCACACTTTTCAGCTATGTCTAACAAAGAAGGTATGTAGAAAAAAAACCACGTAACTAACTAACTATAAATACAGTAATAGTAAATGACTGCTTCTAATCATAGTCGGGAGACTTGACTCTTGAGACTGAGAGTCTTGTCTTGAGTTGACTGAAGTGGAAATTGCATTGCCATGGGTAACTGTGATCAGCGCCGTCCCTAGGACGGCGCTGTGAAGACGAAACGTTAAACAATTTGTAGGAAATTTGCCGACGGGTGGTTTCAAGAACTTTCCATCTATTATTATTATTTTTTTTTTAGTTCTAGACATTAATTAAACATTCAACCTACCTTGCTTGATATTTAATTTGTTGCAAAAGAATGATAACTTACCTCAAATTGATGATGATGATGATGATGACTGAATATTTCCTTCGTCTTTGTTCGCTGCATGCAATGTCAGGTGACCGAAAACTCGTCGGCAATGTATAGCGCATGCGCGGGATAGGAGGTGATCCGCGCGTAAGTGGCGATCGGTTGACAATAAGCCAGGGACTGACATTTCACATACCGTGTACGTTACAGGATCGATAGGAGTGTATCGCGCACGCAGAAATATATAGATCAATCGCTGTACAGAACGCGCGCACATCCAGGCTCGTACGCCAAAGTTTGACCTGCGACCTCGCGCATTGCCGACAAGTTTTCGATCACCTGATATTGCATGCAGCGAACAAATTCGGATACCATTTTCGTCACTTCTGTAATCTTGCCAGTTTTATAGTAAATTTCAGGATAAATCAAACGAATGGAGCATCAGACGTTTTACCAGTTGGAGCATTGATGTCCGTGCATAACATAATTCGTAAGTATGAACCGAGATATGTTATTTAAAGTATGATATTTTATGGTTTTGTACAAGTGTGTTTGCCGTTAAAGCCTATAAAGTGTTTCCATCACGGTATGCACAGCTCAGAATGCCAGGCGCCGTCCGTAGGACGGCGCCTGGTTAGGTTATGCCATGGGATGGCATGGGCATGGGCATGGCATTGGCCATTGCATTGTCATTGGCATTGCATTGAAAAGGAAGTAAGGAACACTACTGTATTTGCAAACAGCAATACTAGCAATAGAAAGAAGTGATTCCAGAATGATGTCAACCAAGACCAGAACATGACTTCCAAGCCTAATCTCAAAGTCCCGACCGTCGATTCCAATCAATCACTTCCAATAACAATCGATCTCCTTTGGCTTTGCCCGTGTCAAAGGGTAGATCGACAAATCTATCGCTTTCATGGCCTTTTTGACATTATTATTGTTATTTTCACTGTCGGCATTAGAATGCCGACAGTGAAAATAACAATAATAATGTCAAAAAGGCCATGAAAGCGATAGATTTGTCGATCTAGTCAAAGGGATGCTGGCATTCTCTACCAAAGCGTGCCCATGACTTGGCATGCACAACAACAACAAACTGATGATCTATGTCATTGACGCCTCAGCCCTTGTCGATATTCTGATGTTGCTCTGGGATGCCGTGCAGCAAACCCCTTGTCTTGCAGTGAGTCAATTTGTGAGCTCTGTAAAAAAAAAAAAAAACATATCTACCACATGATCTACAGTTAAATGGTCCCATACTCTGATTTGATATAATTCTGTTTAATATTGATTATTGTTTTATATTGCAGTGAAAGAATCTCCAGGGGCAAAGGAAAGTTCAAGTGAAGAATCGGCCAGTGAGGCTGGCGAAAGTAAGTTGGAAGATTTCTTTTCATTGTTTATAAGTTATTGTCATCTAAAGGAGAGTCAGTACTGAATTGAAAAAGCAGTCCAAAAAGGCATCCTCTTACTTTAGTCTACCTCCTCAATTCACTTGCTTTCATTTCATCATGGATCCCACTCCCATACACTTTGTATACAGAGTGCACTCACAGACAGAGAAAGGGGGACCTTAACCACGATTAGGCCACAAATGTGACTCTTCTAGTGTTACCTAACCCAACCCTCGAAATTAACTTCTTTTGCTGGTGGCCCGGTCGGGCCAGTAAATTTAGTATTTTTCCAATTTTGGTGGCCCGAAACCAAAATCTACTGGCCCGAAAAAAATAAGGAAAAACAAAAGTAAAATTAAAACAATAACCATATTCATAGTTTCAGGGTACTGGGCAATGTTTAGCCTCATTTGTTACTGTATTCCAATGCTCGAAATTATCTTTTTTTCTGGTGGCCCGAAAATAAAATTTACAAACAAAGAAAAACAATGGTCATGACTACTTGGTCATTAATTGGTAAATTATGGAAGTTATGTGTTAAAATTACCACCATCATTAAAGAAATCCATCGCTGAATAAACAAAACAAAACCTAGAATCGAGCAGTTTCATCTAAGAGTCATCAACTGATGAAACTAAGCTCTTTTCCATGTACGATTTTGTTATTTTATGGTCCATAAAATCTCCAACACAAAAAAACACACATGGGACTGAGCATAGCTATTTTTTAACTTTTCAAATCGGGAAATGAAATCACTTAAA
The DNA here is from genome assembly GCA_037951105.1 of Echinarachnius parma. Classification (NCBI taxonomy): domain Eukaryota; kingdom Metazoa; phylum Echinodermata; class Echinoidea; order Clypeasteroida; family Echinarachniidae; genus Echinarachnius; species Echinarachnius parma. Next base: position 72,570 of record JBAMJV010000780.1, read on the forward strand.
TCTTTGTTATTTTACAAGCTAAAATAATTCCAAGTAGTCACAAGTCTCTACCTTGTAAAAATGATTCTTTCTAATACCTTAAAAAATATGAATAATGATCCGAAAGATGAAATTATTCCCCTTTATTGACGGTATCGCGGACGGTATCGCAAAGGCAAGCACACTGCACTTTGCAATATGAATGAATGTGAAAAGTTAGACATGTGTTTTGATAGGTCTTAGTATGCACACATACTCCCTCTGTGGATTGGTTGTTCTATGTTTATATTCTACATGTTGCAAAGGCTTCCAGGGGGGTGTGTGGGAAATTAAGAAAACAGCATAACCATATGCTTTTACTTTTAGTCATTACACACCTCTGGAAGTTGTTTAATTTTACCATGATTTATCATGCAAGAAGTAGATAATTCAAGGGAGAGTGTTCATATGAGGAAATAGCACATATTTGTAGGCATAAATAAGGATTAATTCAACTAGCGCAAGTGCGCTTGCGACTTTTTATGTCCGTCCTTTTCATTTCTTGCAAATATTTAAATCACAATTAAAGTGTTTTTAAGAGGTGTCAAACTTGAGATTCATATTCCTTGATGTTGTCTTCTTATGGTTTAAACATTTGGTGGCCCGATCGGGCCACCAAACTTTGGCATTTTCATGTTTTTACTGGCCCGACCGCAACTTTTACTGGCCCCGGGCCATCGGGCCTACGCCAATTTCGAGCGTTGCCTAACCCTAATCTTATCTCACTCAAGTCCTCTGATTGTTAAAGATCGTCAATTCAATTAAATTAAATTTGTGACAGAACATTTATTTGGCTGGGGCAAGTAATAATTGGTGTCGGGCAGGTAAAATGTAATAATTTGTAATGCTGTTATCCGATCCGGGAAAGATCCGATTTCCCGGCGATAATCGCTTCTGTGCCGGATCCGAGACGGATCCGAGAAATAAATTTTCTCGGTAGAAAATATTGGAAGATTTTGCCGACCCATTTTCTCCAGTAATAATTGAAAATGTGTATGTTTGACAGTCCATTAAGTAGTGTAATTTAAATAAAGAATGGGGGAATCAATATTGTTTACTTTATGAGTGGTTATTTTGGAGAAATTATTGGTTCGTTAATTCGTTTCGCAGTCGAAAATTGAACAGGATGCGCAAAATTGCTAGTCATTTGAACGATATTGCCGACGGAAATGCACACAAAGTTAGGCCGACACTCTCGGGGAGACTTCAGATGTATATCTGTATGATCGAGCTGATCAGCCAGTGCATTCTAAAAGTGGCTCAAAATACGTATTTTGGTTATTTGCACCATGTTTAAATGTTTTGATATTCTACTTACATGATTGCATGGCGTTTAAAAGCTGAACAGAAACAAACTGAGCCCCAAAGCAATGCAAACAACTACTAAAAAAATTGGTTAATAACAACTATACATAACAGATCGCGGATGAATCCATATCCGGCGTAAGAACAAAGACCCGTAATCACGAGCGAGTACGCGTGAAACATGCCAGCAGTGCCGCGGCCCGAAAACTTGCTGCTACCAGTACCGTAACTACTTCAACCTTCCCTCACGAACGTGCTTTGGAAATTTATTGATATATTCAGCGCAGTTTTTCATTGTTTTGGGGGTAATTTTTTTTATCTGTTCAGCTTTCAAATGCCATGTTATCATGTAAGTAGACTACCAAAATTGTGTTGATCACAAAAAAGGCTAATTTATAGCCACTTTTTGAAGGCTCTCACCAAGAAGATCGTACAAATTTACATGTGATATTTCCCCGTGACTGGCCGGCTGAGTTCTATGAATGTGTGGCGCGATGCTGAACAAACGATCGATTTCTAGGCCCAATTCACTTCGGAAAAAATACTTTTCTTGCGAAACTTAGTTAATTCTGAATAGTCTGTAACTGTTTTTCTGTAAAGATTGATATGTGCATGCCTCAAAGCGTCAACATTGTTAATATTATTGGCATATAAAACAAGAAAGATAAGTCTACAATGCTGCATTTTTTCAGAGCAAATTGCAATATTATTTTTTTCTGAGATCCGATCCGATCCGAGAATCTCGTTAGCGATTTTGAATTCTACCGATCCGAGAACGATCCGGGATTTTTTCTTTACCTAACAGCATTAATAATTTGTCTAGTTTGCTTGCCCAATTGAGCAACTAAATAATTGCAAAACATCAAGAGAACAATATTTTTTCATAGTTAATCTCAATTAGAAGTAAGAGGGCAAGTGAAATTTTAAAATGTATAATTTTACTTGCCTAAATGGGCCAGTACAGAAAAAAGTTAGTGTGGAGTCTTGCATAAAATAATTTGTACAATAATTGGTAATCAATTGGTCTGGAGATGTTAGACTGAATCCTGAGGTGGTATTAGCTAGCTCTGTGTGCCATCATATTAGTACATTTAGTTAAAAGTGTTCCACATTTGTATGTCTGGTTTTGTTTCTACCAGTGGATGTCTTGAGGAACCTTCTAAGTCGCTTCAATCTCCATGGGAGGGACTCTGGTGATGAGCTAGGGGAACCGGAAGGAAGGAGTAAGCCAGAGCAACTTCTGAAAGAGCTCTCCTTAGAAGGGATTGCAGAGTACATCAAAGAAGGCAAATGTGAGTAACGACCTCTCCTTAGAAGGGATTGCAGAGTACATCAAAGAAGGCAAATGTGAGTAAAGACCTCTCCTTAGAAGGGATTGCAGAGTACATCAAAGAAGGAAAATGTGAGTAAAGACCTCTCCTTAGAAGGGATTGCAGAGTACATCAAAAGAGGCAAGGGATTGCAGAGTACATCAAAGAAGGCAAATGTGAGTAAAGATCTCTCCTTAGAAGGGATTGCAGAGTATATCAAAGGAGGTAAATGTGAGTAAAGACCTCTCCTTAGAAGGGATTGCAGAGTATATCAAAGAAGGCAAATGTGAGTAATGACCTCTCCTTAGAAGGGATTGCAGAGTACATCAAAGAAGGCAAATGTGAGTAAAGATCTCTCCTTAGAAGGGATTGTAGAGTATATCAAAGGAGGTAAATGTGAGTAAAGACCTCTCCTTAGAAGGGATTGCAGAGTATATCAAAGAAGGCAAATGTGAGTAATGACCTCTCCTTAGAAGGGATTGCAGAGTACATCAAAGAAGGCAAATGTGAGTAAAGACCTCTCCTTAGAAGGGATTGCAGAGTACATCAAAGAAGGCAAATGTGAGTAAAGATCTCTCCTTAGAAGGGATTGCAGAGTACATCAAAGAAGGCAAATGTGAGTAAAGATCTCTCCTTAGAAGGGATTGCAGAGTATATCAAAGGAGGTAAATGTGAGTAAAGACGTCTCCTTAGAAGGGATTGCAAAGTACATCAAAGAAGGCAAATGTGAGTAAAGGTTGTCTCCCAACGTGAGACTGAAAGCAATCAATTGTGGGATTAATTACCAACTAAACGGTAGAGAAACCCTGGAAAGAACTTGTCCTAAAAATTGGAAATTATATTACAGAAGGAAAATGTAGGCAACATTTCATTGAAAAAGTGTTTGAAATAACTTACCTTAAAGGAACTAAAGAATACAACATACTTTCGCACTTATTCCATAGTTGATGACTTGTTAACTAGGTCTGCCGAAAAAACTACATGAAAATAAACACACTAGTGATTTTAGACTAATTTTCTGATGCCAAATCTCACTTAGCAGCCAGTTTACGCCCCGCCCACATTTAGGGCCCAGAATCGGCAGCGTGATTGACAATTCATTGGCTTACGTCATCTACAGAATTTAGTTCATTAGTCCGTTCTTTAGATGACGTCACATTTTGGCGATTTTAAAGGGGTGTTCCCAGGACAATTAAATATTTACTAATTACCCCAAAATTGATTGATTTCATGGGAAATGACTGCCAAATTCTTTTTCTTGAGGAAAAATTACGTCTAGACGCTGTAGTTCCTTTAAAAAGTTGTGTATGTGTCTATAAGAAAACTGTAAGTAACCATATATATATATTACCCCAAATAACTATATCTGTAGAGATACAATTTGACGTAAAAGGCGGATCTATGTAAATTTCTTTCAAACTGCATTTTAAGTTAGCACACATTAAAGGTATGTACATGTAGATACTTCTATAGGGGACAAAAGCAGCATGTTGAGAATCCTAGTTAGATCAAATCAGTCATTTCAATCAGGTATAAAAACTCATTATTTATTCTTATTGTTTATAGCATTTTAAAATGTATATTTCCTTGGTGTACAGGCAAAAACGTGATCGTCATGAGTGGTGCTGGCATATCAACATGTAAGTTGAATACATTGCTTATTTTCCTCTCTTTTGTAAACTTTTTATTATTTTGCCTGAGGTATTTTGGGCTCAGGTGAAATCAAACTTTTTTAAAATTCCTGATAGGCCTGTCAAACGAGTAAAGTCAAGATCACAAATTTTGGTCACCCAAATTAAGAATTGGGTGGCATCAAACAAAGTTGCCCTGACCATTGGGCAAGTGGAACAATATAGAATTTTTGGAGCCAGAGAAAAATGTTGCAAATTAGATACCTACACATTTCGTAACTTGCTTGTATTGCAATGACAACTTTGTTGAATCAAATAATACACATACATGTATATATTGCCCGAGTTTGATACATAATAATATTTATGAGTAAATATTGTTTAGATTTTGTTTTCCGGAGACTTAAGCAGTATGGAAGATATTATTTTATTTGAAATTATTCAACATGGTATTAGTATTGATTCGAGCACTAGACAATCGTTTAAATTATTGTACTTTAAGATGCTCGTTTATGGGAAGTTTTGGGTTATGGCTCTGTTCTGTACAGTGTTATTTGTAATTAGTTTGTTTATATATATGTTTATATATTTTGTTTTTCCTCTAGCTGCTGGTATTCCAGACTTTCGCAGTGCAGGCACGGGACTGTATGACAACCTACAGAAGTACAACCTGCCAAACCCACAGGCCATATTTGAAATTGGCTATTTCAAGGTTTGTTATATAACTTAGCCTTCCGTATTAGACCATCCAACAAAAAAACAACCAATAAGTCATTGGAATAGTTGTTATAGAAACAACTAAAATCCACATGTTTTATTCACCTCAATTTACTTCATTCCATCTATCCTAAAATGTATTATTACATCCATGATTTACAATATATACATTTGTGATAATAAGAACAAGTGACATGTAAAGGTATTCCTGTGAGTTGTCAAAATTATGTTGAATATATTTTTATTTATTTATTTTCACATTTTCACACATTTTCAAAGCAACACAATGTGATCGAAATAGCTCAAACCAACAAGCAACCAAATAATTTAATTCATTACATTATTTTTATGCTGATACTATATAAGCTATATCTTCCAACTAAAATTAAGTGTTTGTTTTTAATTAAATAAGCAAAACAAATGAAATAATTCCAAAGTCTGATATATTTGGTGCATATTCTGCAGTAGTTAAGCTCATTTTTAGGTGCTTGGGCCATTGGGTGAGTGGAATAAGACTGTTTAGAGCAAACAATCAAACAAACCAACCAAACAAATAAACACGAAAAAGGAACAGTGACATTTGTTTAAACTCAACATGTTATATTTTGTTTTGCACTAGGAAAATCCTGAGCCTTTCTTTGCACTGAGCAAAGAGTTGTTCCCGGGGCAGTTCTACCCGACTCCATCTCATCATTTCATACGGCTGCTCAATGACAAGGGTGTCCTATTGAGGCACTTCACACAGGTTTGTTCTAGCACTTTGTCAACTTCTGATCAGACTTGTAATTTGCTTTATTAAACATTAATTTTCTAGTTCAAATGAGCTTAATATGCCCCGGCATCTTTGATTAAGACAGATAATTATGGAGCAAAAAGGATAATGATTTACACATTGCCTACAGTAACCTGATGGGTTCTGTAGTAGTAACTATGATGATTTCAGAATCTGGTAAAAAGGGATCTAGTAACTTTGTTGATATGTGCAAAAACTAATGAATGGTTGATAAAATGTGTATTTCTGTGATCTGATATGTCCACTAAGTGTTGTATAAAAAGTCCATGGTAAATGAATGTCATATGCTGGGGTAATGAACGAAAAAGCAAAGTGGTATCTGGGCAATTCCAAGCAAACGCCGTGACGGTCAGAGGGTGGTTCTCACAATGAAAGTCCAAATAACTCATAAAATCTAAATATCTAGAACCAACTTTTGATATGCATCTGTAACCACTATCCTACCAATAATTTACAATAGGCAAGAAAACCAAAATTCCCAATAAATTATTAATTATGAATATCAATATCTGCCGTAACGCCGTGACGGCAAAAAGACATGGGTTTCTTACATGCTAAGAAACTAAGTAAACTCTGTGAACTACAGGAACATTTTGCACTTTTGTCACATTGATTCTTTGTACTAGACATCAAGCTAGAACATCCAAATAAAAATGTAGAAAAAATCTAATGCTCATAGTAAATATGATATCATAAATGTATCTATGCACTGTAACGCCGTGACTGTAACGCCGTGACCTCTGAATTGTACATGTTATATATATGGGAGATATTAAAGAGATGAATAATATGATATAATTTGAATGTAGTGATCCAGAATCAATAAAGAACTAGATGAATGGGTGATATAACCAAGATGCTATTAAATGATCATCCGCATGACACAAATTTGCAGCACAGCGCCCTCTATTGATCAAAAAATATTTTAGGACATAATTGAAATTCTTATCTATTTCAGAAGTTAGTTAATGGAACCATCAAATATTAAAACCAAAATACATACTTAAATGTAACAATGAAATATGAGACCTTTGACATCTGACCTTTGACCTTGTTTCTCAAAATAACATACAAATGTTTAATTTTTGGTCTGCACAGTGCATATTTGCAAGTGATTTGTTTCATGTAACATGATTTCAGTGTTAGTAAATGTTTGTTTTTGAATTGGTAATTATCCGAGTGACCTTTGACCTGTGCCCCAAACAGTTTCAGAAAATTGTCTTATACCTACAGTACTCTTTCTAACATTGATTCTGGAACTTAATTGTGAGAACAAAAAACAACAACAATATTTTGACCTGTTGACCTATGACCTCCCATGACCCCATTCCCTAATCAGGTCATATACTTCACTGGACGCATACCAGTATTATTATCATGTTATCCTTCAAGGATTCTCAAACTATCTTGATAATAATATAATTTTTGCATATTTGTTAGCTATGTGACCTTTGACCTTTGACCTCATGGACCAAAATCATATCCAATAATCCGTACCTCTAAATGCATGGATTGTACAAAGTTTGAACGAAATCCATCCAACGATTCTTGAGATATTGCAAAAAAAAGAACACTGATGTACAGATGCACATACAGACAGACGGACATACAACCCATACACATACATGACTCGGGTAACTTTGAGATGGAAACATTATCAACTGACCCTATTCATATAATTATAGCATGAGCAATGCCCAAGCATACCTACAAAAAATATCTTGCACTATTTGATTATGTCTACTGTGTTATGTCAATGGGAATCCAGTAGGTAGCGTCACGGCGTTACACAAAACGTAACGCCGTGACCAAATTGATATTGATTATATTAATAAGTGGTAAAAGATAATGCTGCTATTCAGCATGCATATTATAGCCCTATGGGCTAATACAGAGAAAACAAAACAAAAATTAATTCCCATTCATATTTTTCCAGAAATATTAAAAATATATGTTTTTAGTGTAACGCCGTGACATATTAATGATTGTAAATGAGACAGTCACTGAAGCGGAACGAAGAGCGAAAATGACGAAATTGATATTTATCTGAAAAATTGAAGCAATGATCCTATCAACACTGAAATAAAATTTTATGAAAACTCCTTTTCGCAGTTCTTTTATGCCTAATATTTAATTGAATGTTTTGTGAAAATAACTGAAATTAATTTATGCTATATATTAACAATAAAATAATACTTTACAATTTTTTTTTTCAAAAACAAAATACATTTTTGGAAAGTTCAATCTTTTAGCTTTCATTTGATACCAAATTTGTTATGGTACAACGAATTTGAAAAATAAGTGGTTATGTCAATGTTTGCTTGGAATTGCCCATCTGCTAACTCACTGCACTTACTTTGTACACAGTTATAATTCTCCCAATAGACAATTTCAAACAGCTGGAGTTTAAACACTCTGAATCAAGTAGCTTGAGTTCAAGAAGAGAAAAAAAGATCACAAGAAGAACAAAATCACTTGGGACCTTGTCTTACAATCAAATAGATTAATGCAAAATGATTTTCAAATGCAAGTGCTTTCAATTTCATGAATGCCAAAACCTGAATGTGTCTTTAAAGGGATCTAGTAACTTTGTTGACATGTGCAAAAAGTGATGAAGGGTTGATGCAATGTATATTGTTGTTATCTCATATGTCCACAGGGATTTGTGTGAAAATTTCAAGTCAAATGGACATTGCATGGCCAAGTAATGAGTGAAAATATAAAGTGATATTCACTAACTCACTGCACTCACTTTGTACACAGAAGAAAAACTCACCCAGAGTTTTTCTTATCTGAATACTTCGATCATACATATCTTTGTAACGAAAGGGAAATTTGAAAAACCGAAACCGGTCCAATGATTTAATTGTTAATACGAATACAACAAGGTATGAGGGAACCGCTAGAATAAAAATTTTATTTTGAGGATTTGGACAATGTTACTAAGTCCCTTTAATGATGTCTTGCTGCAGAATATAGACACCCTTGACCGGGCGGCTGGAGTTCCTGATGAGAGGATCATGGAGGCTCATGGATCCTACCACATGGGCCACTGCATGGAATGCAATGAGGAGTATACAGAGGCATGGATGAGAGGTGGGTTTGAGGCCAGTGACAATATCATTGCATAGTCTCATTAAAGGGTACCACCACCCAAAAATAGTATTCTTATAAATGAAAGGTAACATCTTTAGTAATCCATTCCATCAACAAATTCAGAAAAATATGTTTCCAGAAACAAACAAATATAATTGGAAAACGCATCACCATTCTAAAGCATGCGTTCATGGGTCTGCATGGGTTCAAGGCCAGTGTCAATATCATTGCATAGTCACATTAATGCATAGAATTGTTCGACTAGTGCTATTTGTGTTTATAAGCTATTGTATTGTTTGATTTTACTTTCAAGTTGGTTAAAGGGTTAATTTAGAAGCAAACAATCGATCACTAATATCCGGTTTTGTCTGTTTCTTACATAAGAAAGCTAGATATGTGGTAGCTAGATTGTGACTTTATACATGTTCATATTATTTGTGATATATTGTATTGTTTGACTTTTCTTTGGTTACAAAGTATAATTAGTAGCCAAGAATCAATCACTTGTCAGGTATTGCTTTTTGATTGAAAATGAAAACTTTTTATTTGATTACCAAGTAATTCAACTAGCATTGTTATTTTGTTTTTCAGTAAAGATCATGGCAGATCTGATCCCGAAATGTGACAAATGTGATGATGGAGTTGTTAAACCAGGTAACTACATGTCATGTATAGAGTACAGAAGCCATGACGTCATAAAGACCTGTTTTTAGAATTTTAAAATTTGAACTTCATTTTCATAAAGAGCATGAAAAATAATGTCTAAATACCGAAAATCAATTGAATATGTTAAGTATTGGCTGAGATATGCCCATCCAAATAAATTTTACTTCAATGGGCAATCAGTGTTATAGTGCTCTGGTTCATAAAGTTATGAACCAGTGTACTATAACACTGATTGCCTATTGGACAAAAAAATCATTTGGATCGGCATATCTCAGCCAATACAACATATTCAATTGATTTTCAGTATTTAGACATTATTTTTTATGCTCTTTCTGAAAATGAAGTTCAAATTTGAAAATTCTAAAAATAGCTGTTTATGACATCATAGATGACATCACACTTCACCACTCTATAGCAGATCATTGTATTACCCAACAGCTTATACATGTCGTGTATAGCAGAGTATCATATTACTGAACAGCTTCTAGTACCAAACATAGGAAATAGCATGTTAACAAATTAACGATCAAGATGAGAGTCAGCATTTTTGAAGGAAAAACAGACTTTGAGCAAAAGCTTCACATCATTCCCTGAAGAAAAGGAACGTCCTTATGCATTCTATGTGCGTTTTGCTGCACACTTGTGGCAGCACACAAGCCAATGGTTTACACACGTGGGGTAACACAATACACCATTTGAGTCAGGAAGAATGTTTTTACAAAAAGGTTTACAAGAAAATCCATCTGGATGCAGCTGTTAGTATAATTTTCACTTCAAATGTTATGCATCTAATGTCCATTTTTGTGGTGAAACAATAGGGTTTTTGTTTGGATAAAGTTAAACTCATACTATTCTTTTTGCACTCTTGTATAACAGGCAAATTGGAATATTGCTAAAGTATGGTGTATACCTCTTGGTAAAGGAAATTTTAATAATCAGTCAAATACAGTTTTAATACGCACAACATAAATGCATCATTTTGATCTATAATTGTGATATTGATCTGTATTTATTGCAATATATCTCGTATATATTTGATTTGTTCTGCTACAGATGTAGTCTTCTTTGGAGAATCTCTTCCTATTAAATTCTTCCCTCTGGTCATGCAGGTCAGTCTCTTAAACATAATTTCATATTTCCTTTTTATATTTTATAGTTTGTTTTTTGTAATTGTTATTTTGCATGAGACTGAATTTTCACCTCTAATAAAAATTGTTTGACCTGGTTATGCCCTGTGAAATATTTGCATTAACTAATTTCATAAATTTGAGAAATTTCCTATAAATTCAAATGCAATTTAGACTTACTAGATTTATATACGTGTTTTTTCAAGGATTATAATGTGTTGTGAATGATACATTATATTATCACAATTCTAATTGTATATTGTAAAAGCATATTCAATATCTATAGCATTAATATGCCACACCAATGTAATAATGGGAAAATGCAAATTACTGGAGTGTACATTTTTTTCAGTACAGTTTTTCAAAGTGCATAACAAGTTAGAGAATGATTTAGCATTGCATTATTGTTATCAATAATTTGTTATTTTGTAAAGGACTTTATTATATGTAATGCTTATGAAGTAGCCTATCCACATTGATTAATGTGAGATTTATGATGATTTATTTCTATATTGATTTTGATGGTTAAATTAAAACAAATCTTAAAGTTTATAACATTTTACAGGTCAGTGTCTGATTGATCATTCTCTTTTCTTTATCACGAAGGACTTCCCCAAGTGTGATTTGCTGATCATAATGGGCACGTCTTTGGTTGTGCAGCCTTTTGCATCATTGATAGAAAGGTGGGTTTGGCGTATGTAATGCCTCCAGCAGTTTATGTCAAATCAGATATAGTTTAAATTGATTTTTGTTGTCATGAAAAATGTTGGTTTACAATCAGTGTGCGTTGCCATGGTATTTCGGATTCGTAATTGAAAAGTCTGGTGCTTTCCTGCAAATGCCCTGCGCAGGTTGCGTAATACACAGTGACTCTGTGTAATGCAGTCGCACAAGCTAGCCTAGTTCAAAATAGGGAACCGCGGTGTAGCATCCACACGCATGATAATCTTTAAAAGAACTGGCAAATTATTCGGTTAAAAAAAGAAAGAAGAAGAAACCTTGTTTGCAATGTCATCCCACCGGTGCTCAGCACTCTGGTTGCAAATAGAAGACAATTAAAAAAAAGATATGGCTGAAAATATTAATCAAAGCAAGTTTATTTGCTCTTTTATAACAGAACATTTGTCACTCATGCCTATAATCAAAGAGGACTCATCTTTTGGTAATAATGAATTTTGTACACATTTAAAGTTGAATTAATTCTTTTAACCATGTATTGACAGAGTTCCAACTACAACACCCAGACTTTTGTTCAACATGGAGAAGACAGGACAGGTAATTGATCAGAAGATAATGCACTTTGGCAACAAAAATGCTGTTGTTATTGTATGATTATCTTATTTCTGAAAAACATGATCTCATGTTCTTTTTACTCTGAGTTGGCTATTAGTGTCATAAAAATAAAACATTTTGATAAGCCTTTTTTTTTAAAGCATACTTACGTATTGTATTTAATGGAGTGAGTGGGTTTGAGGCTTACATTGACCAACACTGCAAAGGGATCTCTGTACCCTGATTATGGTAACTTATTATTATATTTTTGTAATAATTGTGATTGTTATTGTTAAATTATTATTGTTATTATTATTATCATTATTATTATTATTGTTATTATTATTATTATTATAATTATAACTATAATAATAATTAGTATTATTATTATTATTGTTTGTATTACTATTATTATTATAAGAATCATCATTTAATTATTAGTGTTATTATTATTATTATTATAATTATAATTATTATTATTATTATTGTTATTATTGTTTGTATTACTATTATTATTATAAGAATCATCATTTAATTATTGCATCTTCCAACAGTCAGACCCCCTGATGATGCTGATGGGAATGGGTGGAGGAATGGACTTTGATTCTGATGAGAAATACAGGTATGGTGCAAAACATTTCATCATAATTTAAAAGCATATTTTGTTGTTGAGGAATAACAATATTACTACTACTTTTTCTTCCTCCTCCTCCTCCTCCTCCTCCTGCTCTACCCCCCCCCCCCCCCCCCCCCCCTCCCCCTAAAGTGTCTCTCAGTTCCTTATCCCTTACGGATGATGTCTCTTAAATTAATTTGTCTAATCCTTATTATTTTATTTCATAATGTCATAAAGCTTGCTTCCCTACCTTAAAGGTAACGTTGAGTATTGGTAATTTCCAAAGTGCCCCCCCAAAATTAATTGTAACGGATTTGGTCGATTTCAATTCCATATGAAAGATCATCGAAAAAAACATGGGAAATAATAATAATTCCCATTCAAATGCTCTAATTGTTGTGAAATTTGCTTTCAAAATATTGATAAAAGTGATTGACGTCCGGCCATCACTTTTTAGAGAACGCTAGCGCGAGGCGCAAGCGTTCTAGGTCCTCTTAATACGGGACTGAAAATTAATATTTGTAAGCACGCTAATTGTGCTTAAAACTGTACATATGATACGGTACTTACCACCAATTCACTCTCCATTATGTGATCCAACTATCGGGTGGATTAAAATTACGATTTTCCCCTCCATTCCGCAAAAAATCAGTGATATATGCGCCTCCCCGACTTCTCTCCATGTGTTAGCGCGACTCCGCGCTTGCGATACACATGAATATGCGCGGTAACTATTACCGCGCATTACAGTCCCGTATTAGGAGGACCTAGAACGCTAGCGCTTCTCTCTAGAGTTAATTTGACACTTGAGTTGTAACAGCTCTTTTTGAATGATAACGGTGGTTTTACTTTGTCGTTTGTAATTGTGTATACTTTTCGAGCATGGTGAAGTTATAACTATTAGTTTGTACCGTAATCGTGCAGGTTTTGGTTACTAAAGTTAAGTTTGACCAATACTCAACGTTACCTTTAAAACCACTCCCTAGTACGATCCATGTAAAGACTGAGCATATGTAATAATACAAAGCATTTATAGAGCGCCATGTATCTAGGTGCCCTATTCAGAGGCGCATTATTACCCTTGGTCATCAGGTACAGTTCAAACCTGCATGATTATCTTGCGCACCATCTCAACTCCCAGGGGAGCATACTAGCTCAAGCTGCCCTATTATGTAGAGCGCTACAGGCTAATTTAACGCCCGACTAAGTACACATTTATACTCCTGGGTAGAGAGCAGCAATGTTGATTGAATGCCTTGTTGAAGGACATAAAATGCAGGGGCATCGATTGGGTTCGAACTCGGGTCCCGAGATCGGAAATCAAGCGCTTATCCGATCCTGCCACAACACCTCCACTATATGTATCAGTTTAGCACTCCTGGTCTTGATTCAAATTTTAATTTGCCATTGCAAACCTTCTCTAACCTCTACTACTACTGAAACCCTGCACTTGTCGGTAATGCATGTTTTGAAGAAATTGGCATTTTAAGTTCACATAATTTGTGTAAAAGACTTATGATTGTAAAATTTAAACAGTCATATCTTCGCCAATTATTAACCATTTTTTTTAGAACAAAGCATCAAATAAAAGCTTGTGATGAGGGCTTTCTAATGGTATAAAAATCTACTTTTTGATTTTTACTGACAAGTGCAGGGTTTTGCTATAGCCGGTCACATATTATTGACACATGAACATTCTCTACCATGCATGTACTATGACAAACATTAAAAGATGTGAAATATCAGGCAAGGATTTTGTTGAGATTAGACACTTTTGAAACCTAACATTTAGTCCTAAAATGTGTCCTTGAATGGAAACAACTCAACCAAACTTGTTGATCCAGTTAAATGATTAATTCTTTCCCAATATTTTGGGAAGTACCCTGTATATTTGACTCATTTCAGTTACTACAGTTCGTTTCATTTTTACTAAGTTACATTATGAAATGTAAGTATGATGTTAAAAAGAGTGGTATGTTAGCACAATGTGATCAGTTTATCAGTGCAAAGTGTAAAGTAATGTATTGCATTCTAATTTTCTTTGATATTTTCCAGGGATGTAGCATATATCGGCCCTTGTGACGAAGGTTGCACAAAACTTGCTGATCTTGTTGGCTGGAAGGTGAGATACATTTCAGTCCTCATGAATGGGTTATGCATCCGAGTGGGAATATGTAGTTAAAAAAGTATTTTTTTAAATTTTGAGATGGCTAAAAGAAAGGAAATGTAGGACCATTTTGTATTCAATGAAGTGCAAATTTTGCATCAGTACAATCGGTGTTCGGGAAATCCAAAACCTTTTTCAGTGATTTTAGATACTAAATCCAGTGCAAGTTTTTAAATATTTATGTCAATTAAAGAGATTACATGTTAGACCATGACACCATGTGTATATTAATAATGGTATTAAGCCGTGGATGTTCTCTTTTTGTACCTTTATATTACAAACACTGTCTCCTATGCCTAATGCTCTTTTTTTCTTCTTTGTTCCACAGGATGATTTTGATAGGCTCTGCGAGAAGACCAGGCAGGCTAAGAAGGAAAAGGATGAGAAGAAGAAAGAGGAGACAAAGGGGAAAGAGACGGAGGGAGCAGGGGAAGAAGCAGCATCATCATCATCAGCATCTTCTGAAAAGGAGAAGCCCTCCTCAAAGGATACAGTTGCCAAGGATACCAAGAAAGCAGAACAGCTGTCCTCCGGTGATGCAGGTTGCAAGAAAGAAGGAAACGGCAATTTGTGAGACTTGTGGGTATTGAGAACAGGTTTTAAGGATTAAGGCAGCGACTTTCTCTCACGTCAAGTGCTGTTTGGATGATTTATAGTATCAACTGCACAGGAGAGTACATGTAAGCTATCCTCACTGGATTTATGACTAAGGATGTCATTTGCTAAGGATATCGAAACATGTGGTAACCAAAGATATTGAGATAGGAGAGTGCAATTTGTGAGAAGAATTTTGGAAATTATCTTGTGCTGATTTTTTTTCTGCTCCAGAAAATCAAAGAAAAGGAAAGAACAAGTAGTAGTAGCAGTGATGGAAGCAGCTGAGGTGATCTGTGAGAAATGCTGCTATAATATATATATTATTAAAGAAATTAGACACTGACTTTATTCCCCTGTGGTGTTAAAGAAAGAAGCCTCAACATCTACTTTTATACAGAATGAGAAAACTAAGGATACTGGAAAAGTGGAGATGTCGTCATCTGGTGATGTGGTTTCATAAAGAAAAAAACAAATAAAAAGACATGAGATGGGAATTATGTTAGACTTACTTTAGGCAATTAATTGACAAAATGACAAAAAGTATGATAATTGCGCATCAGCAGCAAAGATGAAATCCTTCCTTTTTGGATGCCATTACCAAGGTAACCAAGAAAGTAAGCGAAAAGCGGTATTCAGAAGGCATGGGCTGGAGATGCCGGACTTGTAGGGTTAGCATTGGCATGATAGTGGATGGATTGTTCCAGGGAAGCCGTCTACCTTTTTGTAGGATAGTAAACAGGATGTTTGGGTAATTGTGTGTGTAATGTTCACATTCTTCACATTCACAATGTAAAACCACTGTAAAGACAGTCTACATCTATATGGAGCACTATGTGTGAACCAATGGAAAGAGAATGTTCATTTCTTTCTTGTTAACAATATTGAAGCTATACATTTGCTAAAGACACCAAATACATTTCTGTGTTCTCAATTTTATTTTGTGCCACTGGTTAGCAAGCTTCAATGGCTAAATTATTAGAAATGAGCAAATGCAATTTTCAATTTTGTACTTGTCTACGAGGAGCACTTCATAGATGTAGACCATGGTTTAAACCATGATTTACATAAACCTCCTTTGTGACTGCCAGCCATTTTGTGTGAAAGACAGCCAACATAATACCACAGTTTGAAAGTGTGAGTGATGGCAGAGTGTGGTTTATTGAGACCATTCTTCAGATGTATATATTGGAAATATTTATAGATAAGAATTATAAAATATAAAATTAAAATAACGAAAGCAAGAGAATGTAATTTTTAAAGAAATTATAAAGTATCACTTATCATTTAGAAGCAAGTTTGAATAATGTATGTTTTTAAGTCATATGACATTTTGGGTGGAATTCACAAAGGAGGGTTTGTTTAAACCATGGTTTAAACCATGGTCTACATCTATGGAGTGCCATTTGTAAACTGATGGAGAAAGAATGTAAACTCCTTACTTGTTAACAATGTTGATGCTACACATTTACTAAAGGCACCAAATAAATGTTTGTCGTCTCAGATGGTGAAATTTGCTGGTTAGCAAGCACTAACAGACAGGTCATTAGAAATTAGAAATTGTTTTACTTGTCTATGAGCAGCACTCCAGAGATGTAAACCATGGTTTATACAAGCCTCCTTTGTGAATCCGGGCCATTGAACTGCTCATTTTCATTGTTAGTAAAAGTTGGCAAATCATTCATTATTTTTAATCAGTATTTTGTAACAATTACTGATTACTGATTATAATTACTGTTCGGATATTGACTTGGAAGTGTTGTGGAACAATTGGATATGCTTTTGACATCAAATCATTGGTTCCTGAGTTTGATGCCCCAACATTTTTGTCCTTGAGCAAGACATTTATTCCACAGGGCTACTGTCTACCCAGGAGTTTAAATGGATATTTGGGTGTTAAATAGCCATTTCCTGTAGCAAAAGTATATCAGAGAAACACATTTTCTTTGTGGAAGAGGAATATATGAATTTATATTTTTACATTGTAATAAATAAAATATTTAAGAATAGTAAGCATTTTGTATTTCAAGGAACTTCTTCTACCTTTGACTAATTAGATATGATTTGATTTGAATTTATTTCCATATGGCTGTACTCAGAAATTGATAGCAATTTGGTGTTATATTATATATAGCATGTTATCATACTGTGAATTTGAATTTATTTGTCAATATCTCATTCATAAAAACTTCAATATACTTCATACAGAATTAAAGGAAATTATATAATACAAAAATATACGGTACATTATGCAAATATAAATGGTTGTATTTGTTCTGAAATGAAGATAAATTTATGATAGTTTGTGAAAGAAGGAGAGAGGAAGAGAGAGAGAGAGGGATGACTGAACAAATCTATTCCTGAGAGGAGACAAATCTAGAACAGTCTGATATACTTCAGTTATATAGTTGTATATTAGCACACATTTATCAGACCTTTTTCATAATGTGATATCTTTTACAAACTGATATATTTTCTTTGGTAATTGATGATAAGGCAAACCAGTGTATTCTGTTTTGTATTTTTCACCTGCTTATAAATAAATATTTGATTAAGTTTCTAAACACTTAACCCGTTGCTTACAGTCTATGGGGATTTCATAATCTCAAAGGGAACAGGTTAATACTCAACTCATTGATGTCATTTGTATGTATTCTGAGTACTTTCAGTTAAATTTCCCCCTAGAACCATTATTTAGAATAGATCAGTTGGAAAAATTAAGACAAAATTAATGTTTTGGCAAACAACAAAATGTGTTGAAATAATGAAACCTCGTAATGATCCAGTGCTGACTCAATGCACCCACAGTTATACATTACATATATCATGGGGAACTGTTTATTGTTCAATTTTGTTGTTGCATGCCCATAACAAAAACCTCTTGAATATTGTAAATCTGAGGTGATTTTTTTAATCATACATGTTTAGTGTAATGATCTCACTTGGAAACATTTATACACAACTTATCTTTCTTGTTCATTGATAAAAATCAGACAATCATGAACAAAAAGGTATTTGTTTATTCCTTTTTCAACTGTATGGCAGATTAAAATGAGATTAATTGAATGTGTATTATAGAATTCATGAATTATAACTAATTTTAGCACTTCTTTGTTGACTGTGATGTTTTTCTCTTTGCCTTCAACATAACTACATGTAGTACTAGTAGTTATGTAATGTTCTGTAATGTGAAATGTTCTAGACTCATACAGTGGAACCTCATTATAACGAGAATTCTGGAATCATAGATATTACCTTGTTATCAAGTATCTTGATATACATTATATGGGTAGAAAGCAAACCAATGTTAAGAGCTTGGACCAGCACAATTACCTTGTTATAAAATAACAAGGTATTGTAAAACCATATTATGGTTTTGTTATTCCAGTGTTCTTTATAATAACAAGGTTGCACTGTATTGTGGCAATTAATAAATGTATGTATTATAATTGTGAATTTCTTGATATTGTTTTTATTAAAAACATAATATATGGAACATATAAACCGATTTCTAAGGTTTGTTTTTAATGTTATGAATTAGTACACAATCAGTTGGAAATAAATTCCATTGTAAGATTATATCCCCCTTGCAGAAAGAAATTGCAATCAATTGTAAAATTGCAATTGACAGATGTGCGCATTTATGGTTATAATCTGACTTGCAATCAATTGCAACTGTGCAATCCATTGTAACTCTCTCTGCAACGAGGCACTATGAAAAGAGAGAAAAGGACAGTAAGAAAGAGAGAGAGAGAGAGATGGAGAAGGATGGGCAAGGGAGAGACGTGGATGGGGGGCGGGGGGCAGTTAGTCATTTATTACAAGTTGATAAACAGTAGTTTCTTGTTAGTATTTTATATCAGCATATTTTTGTATTATGACAAGTAATATTAAGTTTATCATCAGTATTGCTGTGGTTATTTAGCTCGAGTCAAAACTTTGGTATAGCTAGGTAGGCATAGCTAGTTTTTTTTTCATAGTGGGGGCACTGGGGGGCTTGCAATTTGTTGAAGGGGCACAAATTACGACCGGACAAGCAAAGAAAAAAGGGTCACCATTTGATTTGCCGAAAATGAATGATGCTCTCCATAAAAATGCCAATGTCTTGTGTGTGTGTGTGTGTATGTGCGTGCTTGCGTGTGTGTGTGTGTTTTATTTTATTTATTTTTTTTTTTTTTTTTGGGGGGGGGGGTGCATCTGGGGGCCTCGGCAATTTATGGGGGACACATGCCCTCCCCCTCCATGGCTACACCGCTGTAGACTTGGTAAGTACTAGTAGCTAGCCAAGCAGTCTGCTTCACACAAGGACTCTTCAGCAAAATATGTACGAGTTCAGAGCAATTCGTGTCAAAATGGCATGAATATTCCGTCAGTTGGGAGGAAGCGTTCATTACATCGCTGTCATGCCCGCATTTCCGGGAGTACATACAAGAATCCCCCTTTCGTCGTGCCCACACGCGACACAAAACTAGGAGGGGGGGAGGGGGTGGTCACTCTTAGTTGTAGAATATGTTTGTCAGTCAAAAGGATTTTCTTTTTAAATCCAAGCATGACTTAGGAGAGTGAAAAATCTAGTTGGATTTAAGTATTTGCATCCCGGGATTTGCATATTCATTAAACATAACATACACATCGTTGTCAAATTATGTTGCTATGCGAATTTTCCATGCATATATGCTCCTAATACCTTGGCTTTGATTCGGACATTGATTTTACAAGGGGGTCCAGCTTTCTAGTAACAATGACAGACCGCATCCGTTTTTTACCCTGAAGCGTTCACATGCGATCACTTTTTTTCTGGGCTCAGCGGAGCGCCGAAACTAGTGGACGTGGTTTTCATTCGAACACGGGACACGTAGATAGAAGGACAGGGGGCTTAGCAGTCGTGACGTAGTGGATTTTGGAACAAGGGTCACGTGATAAACAGGTGGGGTACAAGCACAAACCCAGTATCAGTGTCGATATAACTTACACATGGGGAGGGGAGGGGGGGGGGGGGGGTGGGCAAGGTCGATATAGCTCTTTTTTAGCCGATGGGGGCAATCCCAATATGGTTGAATTATGTTCATGCATGATAAGGGCAAGCATCATGACTTGTGCCCCTAACAATATATTTATTGTTAAAAATATGTAAAGGGGAAATAAATCCGGAGGGGAAATACTTCACTCATAAAGGGGGGGGGGGGGGGGGGGGGGGGAGCAAATATCACTTTCCCATCAGGCACCTTTGATTATCTTATCCTCTTTCCGGTCCGAACAGAACCAGGTTCCAGTAGGAAATGGGTTAATTCGGAATCTTCCTGACCCAATCTGATTTAACATCCAAAGAAAAGAAGTTGCAATCATGGATATGGTGCAAAATATTTCAAACTTGCTGCGTTGCTCAGAGGGTATAGCTATATCGCACTTATTTGGTTTTTGTTTAACAAGTCAAATGAAATAGAAATTTCAAAGAGTGCTTCTCGTGCTTGATTCACATAGAAAAAACAACAAAGTATTAATGTGACTTGAAAGGGAGGTGCAATTCTACATGTACCCGTATTATGTAACACATTTTAGGTGACGCATATTATACAAATTAATATCGGAAAAGCTGTTGGGCATCCCTGACCCTTATGAAGGCTAAGTCAATCAAATCACACTATAATTCACAAATCGTGTAATGTAGTTCGTTCGGCATGTTGCCAGATCCAGGAAGACATTAATCAACTCAAACCTTCCATCGAGAATTATATTATGTTTTCAGCGAAAATGTGATGAAAACTTTGTAAATCACAAGACGGCCATGAACGAAATATGCTCTGAGCTTGTACGACCCCCTCGTCCCCCTTGGAAATGTTTTTACTTGAACTGAATCGAGTGCCTGGTTGCTTTCCTC
Source organism: Echinarachnius parma (assembly GCA_037951105.1). Taxonomy (NCBI): domain Eukaryota; kingdom Metazoa; phylum Echinodermata; class Echinoidea; order Clypeasteroida; family Echinarachniidae; genus Echinarachnius; species Echinarachnius parma. Next base: position 93,760 of record JBAMJV010000780.1, read on the forward strand.
TTGTAAGAGACCATTTTGTTTTCTTTCAATTTTTTATATTTTTTAAATTGAGATACTTATGATTGTAAATAAACCTCGGGGATCGTTCCAATTCTATATACAAACTTATCGCAATGAGATATCAAATAGCAATTTGCATTTTCGCTCATTACTTGGCAATTAAACTTTACATGGAGTTTTAACACATCACTCAGTGGACATATTTAATTACTGAAACACACATTTCATCAACCCTTCGTCAGTTTTTGCACAAGCCAACATAGTTAATATTAGACCCCTTTAAATTAACTTTGACAAATTCAACCAAAATAACTTGGAGCTTTCACATTTCTCTTGTAGGTCTACCTTGTTAGTTTGACTTATGACAAAGAATGCCGGAATTGAATCAATTGATTATGATTGTTCAAATTAATGTCACCCTAACCATGGAGATATTTATGATTGAACTACAAATCGTTCCTAAATGCCTTTTTGCGATATATTGGTATATGATTGAAATTTCAAATAATCACAAGTAAAGGGAACACTTTAACGCTTTGCAGTTTACGTACACACACTGAACCCGCAGCCAGACCCCCCCCCCCCCCCCCCCCACCCCTTTCCTAAGCCCTAAAGGAAGGGGAATTGACAGTTTCCTGGAAATATAACTGTGTACAAAGTCAATGTAAGCTAAGTTAAGATTGAAAGACGGATCACGTGTTTTCTACAATTTGTCAACGTGTTAGACTATAACCGTATTAAAATATCATGGTAGCTTCGATAACGGTTACTTATACTTCTCACGAATGCACATTATCTTTGTTACGGAAAACACATTTGCGAACGTCATTTTCTCAAAAAAAAGTCTCTGAATCAGAGCTTTTTTTAAGCAAAAGAGGTTGGCCGCAAAATGCGGTTAGACCCCTAGACATGATTCCAACTCACGTGACATCCACTGGCATTGGTAGTTCATAATTATGGTTCAGATTGATCCATTTTTGTCACAAGATCCCATGAAAGCTAGGTGCAGTATAGCGGCTAGTTGCCATGGTGGCATGACCCCTCCCCATCAAGTTAGAAATGGGCGTGCAACCCCAACCCAATCAGTAAGACCACGCTTCACAGTCTCAATTCATATTCCCATAATATACACATGACACCCCATAATTGGGGGTATGAAGGAGGGGGGGGGGGGGGGGGGGGGGCAAAGGCGAATATTATGTGGCACAAATTTAAATAGTGCTATGTTTTAATGTACTTGTTATGTTACCCTATAAACAGGACTTCTGGGGACAAGGGACAGAGAAGAGGTCATCATTCTCAACGATTTAGGATTTAGGGGGGGACGGGGGGGGGGGGGGGGGGGGACGTCCCCATGAGAGATGCCACTGATTTTCGCTCATGCACGGTCACAAACCAACATTGAAAACTAAATTCCTTTCTGTATTTCCAGTTTATTTCTCACGGGGGGGGGGGGGGGGGTGGGCAGTAAAGGGGCAGGAGTTTTAACGTGGGAGTTTACAACCTGGCATTCCCACCTCTTTTATATAGCTTCGCCATGCACTGTTCACCGAACAAGGCAAACATAATATATTCCTTTCGAGACTCTTTCAACGACTAAAATTATTAGAAAAGGATGAATGTCATTATAGCCAGAAAGGAAAGTTCTCTTTTACTTCTCCTTGAGATGACTAGTTTAGTTGGGAAGCGATCGCGTGCGCGGGTTTGTCTCGTTTGCCGCATAATGTTGAATCATATTCCTGCCAACGTTCATTTGGCTTGGAATCGAGGAAGGGAAACATCGCAAAGCCACTAGATTGTGATACAGCTCAGCCTGTTGAAGGAATGAGCCCTTTTCATAGAGGAGTACACTGTATAGAAATTGTATGATACGTTATTAATTTGATTCACACCTATTTGATTTACTATTTTATTCGTTGGACCTATCGTGAGATTTAAATGGATTATCATGAAATGAACCTTACAGTTGCTAGTATCGATAAGGCGTGAATGAATTGATATTGAGAGCTAACATCTAATTTGATATACACAGGAAGCAATATAAATTGAAATATCGAACTGTGTAAAGCGCAATAGTAATGTACCAACCGAGAATGTCGATTTAGAATCGAGTCTTAAGTATTAAGCAGTTTCATATTAACTAATTTAATTGTGAAACTTTGGCTTAGGCAGAAGCTGGCTTCTGATAATGGGTGCTTGTGTGTCAGGGTTCTCCCCACAGTGGAAAAACACAGCCAAGACGCCGCTGAAGGTTCTACTCGTGGGTCTCAATGGTGCCGGTAAGTTTTACATTCTAACACCCCCACCCCGATCGGACCGATTTGGGGGGGGGGGGGGCACGCGAATTATTGGTGAGGAGGCACACTTTATGTATTTATTTTTCAAAAACTGTCCGCTTATGTTTTTTTAATGTTATTGTTTTGTCAGCTACGCCACTACCCCCCCCCCCCCCCCCCCCCTCCTACTCTACTAACCTCGTGGCGTATCGCGTCGGCATGCTGATGGGAGGAAAGCTATTAATTGCTGGCACGAAAAAAAACAGTGGCAAGCCTACATGTATCCCCATGTATCGTTTGTATATTTTCCTTTCACTCGGATGGACAGTGAAGCAAAATTATATTACACATCGAAAGGGGGAACATTTACACTTAGCTCGCCACGAGTAATACATCAGTATCTGAGTGATGGATGTCTTGTATACAACAAACTTATAATGAGTATCTAGAGTTAACTCTTTGAGTGCCATTTTTGCTCGCATTTTTGCGAGTTACAATACACACAAATGCCATAGAGCATTACAATCCCTGGCACTTTAAGAGCAGGAAATGTTTCATTTCGATAACACTTGCCAATTTAGTTTTGGTTCTATTTCGATCTCCCATGTGAGTCTTGGGAAAGTCCCCCATAGATAACTGTGTAATGTTCTTGTCATTCGACTATATCACACAATAAATGGTTTGGTAATAAATGTGTCTTTATTCCGCATTATGATCCCATATTTTGAGTTGAACTTAAATTTAAAGGGGTAGTTCAGTTTGGTATAAAGGGCGCTGCACGAAATAAGTTTTTGATGAGATAATGTAAAACTGAGTGTCAAATTTGAAAGAGCATACAATTTTAATGACAGAATAAACTTTATTTGATCAAAATCGGCTCAGAAACGACTGAAATATCAATGAACAGATTTATTCGATGATTTAATAAAAAAAATTTTAAATGCATACACTTTTTTTTAAATGTTAAAAAGAGGTTTTTTAATAGTTATTGATGATCTCTCTATTTGATCATTATTTCAACAAATCATCACATGCATAATTTTGTATGAAAAGTGGTTGAAACCAATGTTTTTTTAGAGAGCGCCCTCTTGTGTTTTAATGGCTCTTTTTGAATGATAACAGGCTTTTTACTTAGTCGTTTGTAATTTTCTATACCTTTCGAGCATGCATGGTGGAGTTATAACTATGAGTTTGTAATGTTAATGTGCAGGTTTTGGTTACTAAAGTTTAGCTATTAGCTGATACACTCAAACCTGTGTATTCGTGATCACCAAAGGGAAAACAACATTGGCCACTATATACAAGTGACCTCTATAATATATATTCTCTTGCAAGGGATCACTTTTGGTCGCCACTATAGGCATGTTGTCTACTATAGGTGGCCACTATGTATAGGCATTTTATCTGCTATAGACAGGTTTGACTGTATAAACATGAGTTGTAACGATGTGTTTGAAACGCGACATAACATTTTGTTAACAATCAGCAATATACTCTTTTAGCGAGAAGATTCTGAGCTCTTGAAGTAAATGTTTAAATTCCCACATCTTTGCATGTTTTGTTTTGAATAGGAATGCTTTCCAACGTTACAAATGGACTACCAAAGCCTAACGTGGAATTTAAGTTCAACTTAAACCCCTTTGAAATACTCCCCAGGTAAGACGACGATTCTCTACCGCTTAATGCTGAAGGAACGAGTATTCACCACCCCAACCATGGGTTTCAACTCCGAGACGTTCGCCCCTCTACCGGGCAGCACCTTCACCATGCTGGACCTGGGTGACTGGCCCAAAATGCGCCAGCGAGACTGGCACCATCACAGGGAGGCAGAAGGTGAGTGGAGTAGCGACGTGGTCGGACTATTTTGTATTTATTTATTAATAAATAAATAAATTAATTAATTAATACATTAATTAATGTATTTATTTATTTACTTTATTTTCAATATTGTTATAATTATTATTATCGTCATTATTATTATAATTATAATAATTATTATTTTATTTAATTTATTTAATTTATTTATTTTGTATTTATTTATTTTGTTATTAATTTTTTTTAATTATTTTTATTATTATTATTTATTATTTTTTTTGGGGGGGGGGGGGGGCACACATTATGCATTTCAAATATTTGTTTCCAAATGATCTCTTATGTTGTATTGTTTTTGTTAAAGGATTGGGGGGGGGGGGGGGGGGGGAGGGAGAGCACGTGCCCCCGTTTGCCCCGTAGATATACAAACTACAAACAAATTCCAAGATTATTGCTCTGGTGACAATGACATTGTGTATCCATTACTTTGTAATAATACAACAAATATTTTTAACCATTATCAAAACCCTAACGCTATAACATTAACCCTTGACTATCATTCTAAAACTGAACCATAGCTTAACAAAAAACTAACCAACTAACTGACTAACTAACTAACTAACTAACTAACTACCTAACTAACCAACTAGCTAAATAACTAACTTACTAACCAACCCACTAACTAACTAACTAATATCGATCTAACTCATAGAGTTATATATAACTTTATGATCTAACTACTCTGGCTCACTAACTAACTAGCTACCCAACTACCTATTGAACTAACGACCAAACAAACGGTCCGAGGCAGACATACAAATAAATACATTAAAATCCCAAATAACCCGTCAAATTAGTTAAATTAATTAATAGCGATGCATTTAATTAAAGGCACTTGATTACTAAAAGAAGACAAATTAACGATGAAAACATCAAAATCGTTTAGATATTTTTGCAATAAAGTTGTCGTCATACATTATGTTTAACTGTAATTGTAACTGTATTGTCACCAGTTACGGACAATAAGCATGCCAATTTATTGAAATATAATATAAGGGCTAGTCTGGAATTATATTGACATTATATCTTGAAAAAATAAGTATATCGAATGCAGCAGACCCTTCATTGCACGTCATAATTGACCTGATCTTCAACACATTAATATTAAATGTATGTAAGTACAATCAAAGAGATTCGATCAGATTTAGAATGTCACAGAGTATTTTTGTTACTAAAATGATAATAATTATTCATGATAAGTAGTTTTAGAAGCCCCTATTTCTATTTTTACTTACATTTCATTCAAAAGTTTAAATAATCCAAGTGATATATAATTTTGGCTGGCTACCCTTGATTATTTATGGTATCTTCCGCCGTCTGACCGCAAGCAATGACGGACATCCGAAAAGTACAGGACAGTAACTAATTATGACTTGTGGTAGTAGTAAGTTACCATATAAGAACTATATTTTGTTTCTTGGTATACACGTTCAAAATAGTATTTTTGTGTATTTTGGAGTAAAGTTCAGTGGGATAATTTAATTATGTAGTTATTAGGAAAATGTATAACTAGGAAATGAATACACCGATATTATATTGGTGTATTTGGCATATAATTTGGTATCAAATTAATGAATAAAAGTTACATATATGCGAAGAAATTATATAATATTTGAATACAAAATAATCAAGCTATAATCCTCACTTCATAAGTGGTGTAACAAATAAAGATTAATGGAAGTTTCACAATTCTTGATGAGTAAATTCCAATCAACGGTCATCGATGAATCTATATTATTATTTTTCTATGCAACGTAAATATATATTTATATATCGTTCTCGCTCTATAGGGATTGCTTTCGTCGTCGACAGCGCCGACGAGTCGTCTATCGACGAGGCCCGCGACTTCCTCTTAAAGATTGTCAAGATGCATGGCCTACCCCGAGGCGTCCCGGTCGTCGTATTTGCAAACAAACAAGAACTACACGGTAATTATAGAGTGACATAACTGTTAATTCTTATCCAGTTTCATAATACTAATAATGGCCATAGATTATCACGGTCCAGCAGGTCCCTGTACGACAGTAGGCACAATTTTGATTCCAAATAAATCGAAGTGGAAATTGGACGTGTTTGTACTGTGGTGATGGTGAACATTTTAATTTTCAATTCTTCCACACAATTTTGTTTTCATAAGGAATACATTATGGTATCACAATGATTGATTGGTTTCGCGTTTTTAAAGATTGTTGTGTTTTTCACTTTATTTTCTCAACACGTTCATCTAGCATCTAGAATAGGTGTGTGTATGAGAACACAAATTCAATCTTCTATTTAAATTACAATTATGACACTGAGATTTAAAAAATACAACAATTTATTCTCGCATTTATAAGTCACCTCTAAGTCGCGACTGCCCAACTCTCCACCCTGTCCCATTTACTCCCCACCTCTCACAATCTCCTCCTCTATCTCCCTCTCCATCTTTCCGCCTTTCTCTGTGTTATACTCGCTCACTATGTTTATGATGTGATTGATTCCATCATGAGCGCTGGACATCTACCAAATCCTGGAGAGGATGGAACTCCATCTCGACTGCCCAACTTTCCGTATCCGTCCCTCTTCTTCCCAATTTCTCTCGACTCCTTCTCTAATCCAATCTACTGACTACTCCAATCATTGTCCTCATCTTCATCAAAATACATTATTATGTGTCTGATTTCATTAGGTGCGCTGGACATCTACCATATCCTGGAGAGGATGAAATTCCACTCCATGTGCCACGACTCCTGGTTCCTCCAGGCCACCAGTGTTACCCATCCACCTTGAATGCCAAACTCTTCATAATACCGTTCCTCTCTCTCCCCTCTCTCACATTTACCCCCTCTCCATCTTTCAACCTCTACCATGTATATACGTCTTATACTCGCTTGCTATTCGTTTATTGCGTTTGATTCCACCAGGTGCGCTGGACATCTACCAGATCCTGGAGAGGATGGAGCTCCACGCTCTATGCCACAACCCGTGGTTCCTCCAGGCCACCAGCGCTGCCACGGGTGAAGGTTTGCTGGAGGGCATCAAGGAACTGGGACAGATGATCCAACGATTTCGACAACGTCGCTCGCTGCGAAGACGACGCTCGATTCGTATATCCTCTCGATCGTCTCGCGTATTTTGAAGAGTTTACGTGACCACTGAACACGGGATGTGGCCGAAAACACGATAAGAATCGACCAGACCCTAAAGGAATTTAAACTATAGGAGATTAAAACATGTAAAACACTTCTTCATCCAGACAAAAACAAAAATCTTTGGGTCAAAATTGGATCCATGTAGCGAGTGCTCAATCGCAATTTTGCTCGATGAAAATAGAACTTATCCCAAGCTATGGCAATTAATAAATAAACTAATTCGATTCTTCGTCAGGACTGGTGTGAATTCGATATTTGCTATTTCATGCATAAATGTATTTTAAAGTGTGAATTCGATATTTGCTATTTCATGCATAAATGTATTTTAAAGTGTGAATTCGATATTTGCTATTTCATGCATAAAATGTATTTTAAAGTGTATATAAGTAACATCTATGATGTGTTAATGTTTTACATGGTCGGTGCAATAGTGGGAGAAGTGTTATTGAGGCAGCATAAAAAAGGAAAACAGTACATGTGTACGTTTGTGGCGCACAGCGCTTAACTGCGTAACGGTGTAATTTGTGCAATGTATTATGTTTTATCAACATCACGATCATGCGTTTCGTTGACTACATTTTTATTATGATTTTGTGTCGTGGAACACTTGAATAAACGTAAAACACATACATGAATGTATATCGTTATATTTTGTGTACAACACTACGGTGTCCGAGGAGTACCATTAAAATGGTTTACAGATTACTTAAATAATAGAAAGCAGTATGTGGTGGTTGATGGTGTCCAATCATCTCTCCAAGAAGTACAAATTGGCGTACCCCAAGGTTCTGTGTTGGGACCCCTCCTTTTTTCAGTTTATATTAATTATATTGTAAATTCATGTAAATTGTTAAAATTCTCATTGTTCGCCGATGATACGGCCGTAATTATTGCAGATAAGAATATAATAACTTTGACTCAACATTTAAATAGTGAAATGAGGAAATTGAATGAATGGTATAAAAGTAATACATTATTTTTGAATTATGATAAAACAAAATATGTTATATTTCGCACAAGAAGGTTCCCGAGGAAATTCCTATTTGTATTGAACAAAGAAAATTAGAACGTGTACACACGGTTAAATTCCTGGGAGTATTTATAAATGAATGTTTATATTGGAAATATCATATTGATAATGTATCATCAAAGATTTCAAGAAGCATTGGAATTTTGTTGAAATTGAGATATTTTGTTCATTATGATATATTATTATTATTGTTCCACAGTTTAATACAGTCCCATTTAAAATATTGTAATATGATTTGGGGTAATACTTTTAAAACACGTTTAATTAAATTGAGCATCTTACAAAAAAAAGGCAATGAGAATAATAACGAAATCAAAGTTTGATACGCCAAGCTTTCCATTATTTGTTAAAATGAATATTCTTCCATTGATAGAACAACTAAATGTGGATACGCTCCTTTTTATGTATACATTGAAAAATATTGCCCCAACGTTTTATTTTGAAAATATCTTTAAGCCTAATTTTGTTTATCATTCATATCAAACTAGAACCAGCCGAAATATACATTTACCTCTTGTTCGCACCACATGTGCACTTAACTCCACTCGTATGCAAGCTATAAAAGAATGGAATTTATTGAGTGAAAATATAAAATCAAGTTCAACTTTAACTCGTTTTAAATGTTTATGTAAATAATATCACTTTAATCGATATGTAGACACATGTAAAAATGAATGAAAAAGTATGACAAGTATAATGTCACCTTCAAATCAAATTAATTCTCATTTGACGTTATATGACCGATGTGTAACCATGTTTTGTGTGTTCGTGTTTGTGTGTATTTTTATATTCTATTTTTTATTTTTGTTCGTTTCTTTAGGATATATGAATTGAACATTATTTTATGTTTTGCATGTATAAGCGGGCCCTGTCAATAAGCATTTGCTTCCTTTGGGCCAGAATCATTCATAATTTTGTAACATTATACTAATGTATAATTATATTTTAAACTTTGTATATATTGTGCATATTGTTTATGTTTGATTGAATAAACTGGAAACTCATATTATGTTTGCTTGCTATTTTCTTTAGTCTGCTTCTCATTTAAAGGGATAGTACCGTTTTGTTCAAACTAATTTTTAGGGAAAAACTTATCATTCAAAAAGTTATCATTCAAAACTAATAGTTATATTAGTCACTTACGCTCCTGTTGTGACGATGCCCAGTGGCAAAAGTACAATGATGAGATCCAATTGTGTTTATCCCAACATAGACCAGCTCTCCTTGAACGCAGAAACAAGAAAATCAGCAGCCTCAACAAGAAACACCGAAGTCACAACCGATTCAAGCGACAAACCCCCATCAACCCCAACACTTCACCCCCTGCCGTTGTTAACCTCTCATCCTCACCCCTCTCCCCATCAGAAACCTCACTTCTATCCAAAGGTCTCAAGTTCTGCCCCACGCCGCCGGAGGTCAATCAGATTGCACTCAGTCAAGACCTCTCGTCCTTCCACCGTACGAATATACGACTCAAAGAGTTCTTCCTAGATGCACCGACCTCCCACCCTGAACCCTTCCGTCCGAAGAGTGCCTGGGTTCCTCCCAAGAACAGAGTACCCGCCCTTGAAACATATATCCAAGCCACTAATTCTAAAGTTCTCTCCACAGATCCTCCTACCAGAACACACGACAACCTTCCCCGGGACGAACGCCAAGCTCTTACCTCACTTAGGAATAGGACAGACATCATCATCAAACCGGCGGACAAGGGCTCAGCCGTCGTCGTCATGGATCGCCAGCAATACATCGACGAAGCTATGAAACACCTTAATAACCGGTCCCATTACTCTACGTTAGATTCTGACCCCACTCATGAGTTCTCCCAACAGACTCAGTCCACGCTCGATGACATGAAAACACATGAGCAACTGTCTACCAAAGCCCACAAGTTTCTCTCCCCCACCAATGTTAAACCAGCAAGATTCTACCTTCTCCCTAAGATCCACAAACCAGGTAATCCCGGCCGACCCATCATCTCTGGCAATGGCTCTCCCACCGAGAACATTTCTCTGTATGTTAATCATTTCATTAAACCCCTTGTTCCACAGGCCCCTTCTTACATCCATGACACGCCCGACTTCATCCGCAAACTGGAACACATCAAGAACCAGATATCAGACACCGCCATCATTGGAACTTTTGATGTCTCCTCTCTCTACACCAACATACCTTTTGACGAATGTTTCACAGCCACGTGTGAAGCCCTATCCCTCAGCACCCACTCCAGTCCCCCCATTTCAGATCTCAAAACTCTCATGTCCCATGTTCTCTCCAAGAATAACTTCAAATTCATGGATCAACATTTCTTGCAGATATTCGGCACCGCCATGGGAACTCGTATGGCCCCTTCCTTTGCCTGCATGTTCATGTCCAAGCTGGAAGAACAGATGCTTGACTCTGCCCCCTGTCGACCACTGATTTGGTGGCGTTACATCGATGATATCTTCTTCGTCTGGACCAGGGAAGAAGATAGTATCCACACATTCATTGACCACAGGACCTTCCACAGGACCATCAAATTCACTTCCGAATTTTCCCACAATCAGGCCCACTTCCTTGACGTTTATGTTAAGCACGAGGAAGGCACCATCACCACCAACCTGTTCACCAAACCCACAGACACCCATCAATACCTCATCAAGCTGCCATCCCCGTCACTGCAAAACGAGCATTGCATACAGCCAGGCTCTCAGACTTCGCCGCATTTGCTCCAAAGACTCTGACTTTTCCTCCCATGCCAGGAACTTGAAGATGCATCTTGTAACCAGAGGACACAGTGCCAAAAGAGTCCAACAAGCCATCTCTAAAGTGCGTTCCATTCCCAGGTCTGAAGTTCTCCAACAGAAAATTCCTGACCAAGAACCTGCTGACATACTCCCCATGGTGACTACATTTCATCCCAACTTACCTCCTCTCCGCAGCATCCTCCACAACAACCACCACATCATCCACACTGCGGATTGTTATTTTGTACACATGTGTACACATTTCCCCTAACCCATCCCTCTCAACTTTGCACTCCAGCACTAATCTCCTCCTACTTGCCATCCATTGTATCTTTCTACTATCCTCTTCAACACCTTTGTTCCATATCCTGTTCTTTCATTGCTTATCTCATAGCTAATAATGATTATCCAATGTCGTTTCATGTCCATGGCGCCTGTCTGCCACATTAGTATGACACATTAATTTATAGATTTCTTTGTGAGCATGATAGTGTCAACAAAGGTCTAGACATCATTATTGTGTGATGAAACCTTCAATGATTTGCATCAATCCTGGGAAAACAATCAAGTGACTCGGTTATTCATTGGATCTCCATCTATAGACGTTCATCATAAATCATGAAAAACTGAGTGTACAATTTGGAGGAGCAGACGATTTTAATGACAGAATCAACTTTGTTTCATAGAAATCGGTTAAAAATGGCTGAAATATCCATAAATATAATTATTTGTAATTATTGTGGGGTCCCACAATAATTTGATAATTTTGAACCAGCCGTTAAAAAAAATATAAAATGCTTACACTTTTAACAAATTTACAAAGGTGGTTGATGAATTAGCTGTTGGTGGTCTCTCTATTAAATAATTATTTTAACAAAACATTTCATGCACATTATTTTATAAAAAATAAACCGAACACAAAAAGTAACTTACCCCCTAAGCAATTATTGCCCATAATTTCATAACCGAGAATCGTTCAAGATTTCGTCTTGCCAAGATATCCCTATGGTAGTTAGGAAAACAATGTGTACAAATAAGAGTTAACCATTAATCCATGGTTGAGTGAGCACACATTACAGAAAAATAGTCATATTTCAAAATTCGCAAAAGTATTATCATCATTACAAATTATTGAGAATTGGAATATTAAAAAATGCACTGTTTTACAATTGCAATTAAAGCCCCACCTTGGGCTGCCAAGTGAAAATGTATCAGTGAAAAAAGTGAAAAAAAATCACTTACGGGAGTTCAAAATAGTTTTAAAAAAAAGCTATTATTAATTTATGTTGAGTTTTAATCTATGTATGAATGTGTCCTTGACTTACAAATGCCGGGCCCTGAAACTAAAAACCGGACCCTAGGATGCACAGTAGGATATAAATAGTCATGAGTTAGCCTTGATCGATTTCAACAAACCAATCCATTTTGCCCACTATATAGTTCTTTCAAATCTCCAAAACTCGTTGCAATCGCTTCTTTCAGGAAAAATTTAAATTATAGAAAATAATATTGTTATCGTTTACAACTACAAGCCAAGCCAAATGATCGACCATGTGACAATGAAATTGATTAATATAAATACATCTATATCGTGACAATTGTTTCTTCAGATTTATTTTGTTTAGTATTGACTAATAAAGGGCAAAGTCACATATTATCTACTGCCCTGATAATATATATTTGTAATTGTTTTGGTTTCAGAAAAAATTATCCTTTTGCCCGAATTCTCATCGGTGGCACAACCTTAGTCCAGGCTATTAAAAGAGACAGAAATTACTTGTTAATACGTAACCAGTTAAACTGTTTCTCACCTATGCAATTTCACTAGCCCATTGATGGTTGTCATATGCCACCGGGAATGTTAAAATACACTTCGCCTGGTTGACTTTATAGAAGGATTTGCATTGGTAGGCTTAGATAACATACCATTTAAACAGTTAAAGTGGCAATTTAGCCTGGACTATGTGCCAGTTAATGACTTCCCTTAAAGCCCAATACCAGTTTTTAAAAATAGCCGAATACATCTATATTGACCAACATTGTTGAATAAGTATTTAAAAAGGGCTTGTGTGGTAAAATCCGAATCCTAATATCCGCCCGTTCGCATCTGTCCGCGCCGCTAGCGCTGGGCTGGAGATATCGACAAGCCAGGGACGTGTAGAACACGAGGTCATTTGCACGTAGCGTATGCGCGATACGAATTGGCTGTACGATTTACAGTAAATCAGTTTTATAATTTTGCAAATATATCAATTAATAGGCGGTTTCCTGGCCAAATTTGTTTAATCCCATATTAGTTAAATTATATTCTTTCACATGGTTGGTAATAAGATCATTCATGTAATGTTTTGGGGGTGGGGCGTTTCCCATTGGCTATAAAATCGAACCCAGGGACGCAGAAGACAACCCGACCTTGGCTGTTTTGCCAAGAGCACAATTATTCATAAAACATTGATGCAAGATTGATTTTATTCATATAAAGAAAGATTAGAACAACTGTACCTTAAAGGGACTAGTATAACATTGTCCAAATCCTCAAAATAAAATTTTAATTCTAGCGGTTCCATCATACCTTGTTGTATTCGTATTAACAATAAAATCATGGGACCGGTTTCGTTTTTTTCAAATTTCCCTTTCGTTACGTAGATATGTACGATTGAAGTATTCAGATAAGAAAAACTCCCCCAGAGTTTTTCTTACCGTGTACAAAGTGAGTGCAGTGAGTCAGTGAATATCACTTCGCATTTTCGCTCATTACTTGGCCATGCAATGTCCATTTGACTTGAAATTTTCACATAATACCCTGTGGACATATGAGATAACAACAATATACATTGCATCAACCCTTCATCACTTTTTGCACATGTCAACAAAGTTACTAGATCCCTTTAAAATGTACGTTTGCTTTTCTCACGCGAATGTTGAATAAACGCACAAGTGATGCCCTTAATTTTAGCAAGCCGATCCACATTGTCGACCGTGCGACAAATTCTGAAATTAACTAATTTTGTTTCAATCGCTTCTTTCAGAAAAAGGAAGACCGTATAATTATATGAATTGTATTTTGACAAGAACAGGTCACAGGGTCCCTGGAATAATTTTGCGTTGTGCACACGTGTGTGTGTGTGTGTCTTCTATAGAGATCGGTGGTGTGTGTGTGTGTGTGTTTATTGTAAGGACCCCTTTGAAACCCAGTCAGTGGCTGATAGAGTGAACTCTCCCCCACTTTGAAGAAAAAAAACAACACACACACACACGCACGCACGCACGCACGCACGCACGCACGCACACACACACACACACACACACACACACACACACACACACACACACACACACACACACACGCACACGCACACGCACGCACGCACGCACGCACACACACACGCGCACACATACATACACGCACACACACACACACGCACACACACACACACACACACACACACACACACACACCACACACTCATAACACACGGATAAGACCCATGTACACGAAACACTCATAAACCCGCCGCATAAACGCGCATGCTCGCTTCACTCACATAAACATTTACATAAACACGCACACTGTATTTTTACGAAAACTAAAAACAAGGACATAATAACAATGTTGCACATAATGAAAATGATTTTAATATAGACCTCAACCTCTATATATCAACAGCAATTATAATTTTTTTTTTATAGAAAATGTATTTTAAATTAGACATGTTAGGCTAAACAAAATTCAGGTTTAAGGTGGTATCTCACCGGGCTGGAGACTAGTTGGCGACTAGTTGGCGACTCAGTCTCCGCTAGTCGCGGAGACGTCTCCGCGACGTCGCCGCGACGTCTCCTGGAGACTAGCCGGGTCTCCGGGGGGTCGCGGGAAAATCAAACATGTTCGATTTTTTTGGAGACTTTTTCAGTCTCCAGCAGGTCTCCGCGACGTATCCATCAGTCGTGGCGACGTCGCGGAGACTAATTCTGTCGGCGACTGGGGAGACGTCGCCGCGACGTCGAAGCGACCTACTGGAGACCAAGGCGACTGAGAGGAGACGTTGCGGAGACGTCTCCGCGACACTACTTGATGTTGCTTGACCCACTTTAGAGACCACGTGACTGAGTTCTTTATCATTGGTACAGTTTGTTCCTGCTCCTCGGGCAAATTGTTTGTCACCATGGATACGTCGCGGAAAAGTCTCCGAGACTTCGCCTTGGTGAGATTGCAAACCATTTTCGGGTCTCCCGAGTCGCCGCGACTACCGCGACTGATCAGTCGCGGCAGTCGCGTGACGTCTCCTCCGGTGAGATACGCACTTTAAATTCTCAACCGAGAGCCCTGCATGAAACAAGAAGTGTTACAATTAAAGTGGTAGTACAGTTTTGGTAAGGCTGAGCTTTAGTAACCAAAACCTGCACAATAACACTACAATAACTCCACCATGCTCGAAAGGTATAGCCAATTACAAACGACTAAGTAAAAAGCCTGTTATCATTCAAAAAGAGCCATTAAAACACAAGAGGGCGCTCTCTAAAAAAACACATTGGTTTTAACCATTTTTCATACAAAATTATGCATCTGATGTTTTGTTGAAATAATGATTAAATAGAGAGATCATCAACAACTATTTTAAAACCTCTTTTGTACATTTTTGAAAAAAATATGCATTTGTTTTAATTAAAACAAAAATCCTCGAATATAATCTGGGCCCCAGATTACGATTGCATATATTTATTGCTATTTCAGCCGTTTCTGAACAGATTTTGATCAAATAAAGTTTTTTCTGCCATTACAATTGTATGCTCTTTCAAATTTTACACTCAGTTTTTCATTATATCACCAAAAAAAAATTTGAAAAATTTGAAAACTATACCAAACTGAACTAGGTTTTTTTTGTCAAGCGCTGATATTTATCTAAGTTCAAAGTGTTCACTAATGGTAGAATTGAAAATGTCAAGAAACGGGCAAGAAACATGCAAAATATAATTACACAAGTAAGATATAATTAGCTACCTTCATAGGACCAGCCAAATGCATCTGCCACATAAATGCAGCAAAGTACCAAAGCTGCAGATGTGAGAAGCGTCATTCTGTTGTCACTGAATCGACGCCTGTGAAAACTGCAAGAAAAATTATAATTTGTCTGTGTGTCTTGAACCTTACTAGTCAAACTTGAAGTGTGCAACATCAAAAGAATGCTTCTCAATATACACGTCAGTTAAAAAAAAGGTAGGTCCAGCACAATTTTCTTTGGTATGCAAAATAGAAGGTGGGGATTTTGCGAATGTGTGTCTGATTGGATAACTGGCCAGCCAATAGGAATGCTTTAAAGTTAACTTTTGCGCATACGAACCAAACGACTCTAACTGCGATCAGCAACTCGCACAGTGTCAGTGCGCGCACCGTAATGGCAGTATTTTGATAATGTGTCATCCCTGGATGGTGATGATAATCAGTGGCGTAGCTACGGGGGGGGGGGGGGGCAATAATTTGAAGAAAAGGGGATTTTTTTTTTTTTTTTTTTTGGGGGGGGGGGGGGGGGGGGGAGGGGAATACATACGGAGTGCCCGCTCCCCAATCAGTCCGACTACACTATACGTTACTGATAATAATCAGTGTCTTAATGAGCAAAAAATGAGACAAAAAAATCCGCATCACCACCAGGTAACGCGTTAGCAGGTTTGCCTTTGAGCAAGCGGGGAGTCTGGGACTTTGTGAGGGAGCGAAAAGACTGAGTGGGGGGGGGGGGGTGTCCCCCCCCCCCCCCCCTCCCACAGTAGGGAGCTTTTGCATTTTGGGACTTGAAACTGTGTAATCTGGTGCATATACCTATAATATGGGGAATTTTGGGGTGAAAATACATACGGAGTGCCCGCTCCCATATCAGGGAGTGTGGGAGGGTGTCCCCCCCCCCCCCCCCCCTCACGGTAGGGAGCTTTTGCATTTTGGGACTTGAAACTGTGTAATCTGGTGCATACCTAATAAGGGGAATTTTGGGGTGAAAATACATACGGAGTGCCCGCTCCCATATCAGGGAGTGTGGGAGGGTGTCCCCCCCCCCCCCCCCCCCCCCCCTCACGGTAGGGAGCTTTTGCATTTTGGGACTTGAAACTGTGCAATCTGGTGCATACCTAGGAATAAAATTCGGACTTGACGCCATACTACTGTATATGTGGGTAAGTGCGTCATGATTCTACCGACTGGACAACTAAGTTATGTTGTTTCATGAAGAAAACAATATCATCAAATATGAACCCCAAAAAATAATATTCGCAAAGTGACAAATACGTGAAATGTATGCAATCTGGTGCATACCTAAAAAGGAAATTTGACTTGACATGAAGTAGAATCTGAGTTATCATGTCTAAATAATAACCCTTTTTAAATCACTGGTATCGAATTAGAAATAAGCCATGATTTAATTTAATTGGTAGGTGCTGATAATGGATCCATTTATCTTATAGATATATACCTTGGAGTATCGAACCCTAATAATTATACTTTTGAATGTAGAAGGAGACGGCATGGATGTTTGTATTTTTTGTTTCGTTTCCATTTACCTACATTATATTTGATTTCCCTCAATAATCGCATTGCTCATGGGCCTCGATACTTACGTAATACCTATTCATTAGGGGGGGATGAATGAATAGATCATCCCCCCTGATGAATGGGTATCAATTACAGATCGACGCCCATGGCATTGCTACAATACATTCATTATGTTACTATATGATACTATATTGCAGATAATAAGTAATAATAACGTTTATCCAGGGTATAGCCACTTCAGTGACGAACACTGCCTTATACTAGCGGGCTCTGCATATCATTATTACCTAAATACTATGGAAATAAGTAAATAACGCACCGGCATCTTACATGCACGTACATAATCATAGTCCAGAGCGCAAGACATGCAGTCATTATATTTGAAGTTTCAAGTAAGTTAAGAAACAATGTAAAATACAACATATATAAACAGTGAAATTATGATGTACAATAAACAACAAATTACTTATTATCATCATCATTGATCATCTCATAATTGTCATCATCATCATCATCATCATCATCAACAACAGCAGCAGCACCCGGGGGGTCACTCCCAACATGACTGGCTACGCACCCGCGTCCAAAAAAAACGCGTTGCCTATTTCCAGCTATACGGCGTCGTCGACGTTTTCCTTTACTAAAGGGTGGTTTTCAGCACTCATTAGAAAAAAAAACCAAAAGGGTACCTTTTCAGGTGCACGTCGTCGACGTTTTCCTTTAAAAAGGGTTGGTTTCCAGCACTCATTAGAAAAAACCAACCAAAAGGGTACCTTTTCGACATTTAGGGTCCATTTCAGAGGTTGATGGACACGAGTTGGTAGCACTTTTGTATGAGAGTGACCCACCGGGCAGCAGCAGCATGAGCAGCAGCAACAACATCGTCATCATCATTATGTTTGTCATCGATCACCATCATGATCATCATTTTTTATAAGCCCTCAAGCTGTTTTAATGAACTTCCTGTGTTCAATAAACATATTAAATTTAATTAAATTCAATTAAATTCAATTAATTTTAATTCAACCATTAACACCTCCATCACCATATAATATCATAAATCTTAATTCGTTCAAAATCAATGCATAATCCGTGGCTATATAAGCTTGCTGCACCCAATTAATTATTTAAAATAATCGCCTATAAAAATAAGTATAAGTGATTAGATTATGTTCTTTGAGTGATGTTTTTACACCAATTTCGCGTCAACAGGCGGGGGGACGGGGGGGGGGGGGGGGACATGTCCCCGCCCCCCCCCCCCCCCCCACTTTTGAAAGTGGAGGGGATTGCCCCCCCCCCCCCCCCCCACACAAGTTTGTTCATAAGTGTATACATTATGTATTTTGATTCCATATATTGCATAGATTTCACTCTGACATAGCCTACTTTCAAATTTAGGTCTCAGATATGCACCAAATCGCATAATTTAAAGCCCAACTTAGTACAAGAGCGGGACACACCCTCCCCCCGGTCGCTTTGCTCCCTCGCCGATGTCCCCCCCACTTTTGAGAAGCTGTTGACGCCCTTTCACCAGTAATAATGAATCTGGTTTTCAACAATGCAACCATTTTTAAGCGTATAACTCTTGATTTTAAATGTCTCTTATTTATTCAAGCACATTTATCACGAAATATAATGCAAGTCATCTTGCTTATTATAATATTCCTGAGGACATGTTTGTCTGTACAAGTTGCGGATGAGCGGGAGGATTTGGCCCAGGGCAGCGGTCAGCGGATGGTTGAACACTGTGAGAGCGGCAGCGGGAACCGGGAGTTTGAGGAGGAGGTCGACGGTTCGTGTCAGACTTCCATGGGGGCGGCAGGGGCGCGGTACTTGCATCGAGCAGAAATGGCGTGGAGATCTAGCGGCGAGTCGCACGAAGAACTGATAACCCGACTGAAGGGTGAGTTTACATTGCTTCAAACTTACCACATAATCCCAACATAATGTAGAAAACAATCACTCGTATTTTGGTAGCTTGTTATTGCCACATCACCTATAGAAATGGGTCAGTTTCTTATCAGACCCCGAATGATGCATCGCAGTCCCATCCATACAATTTAGTGTTACTGTTGGACTAACCTAGATCCAGGCGCCGTGCGTAGTACGGCGCCTGGCATACTGAAGTGTGTATACCGGAGGGATAACGGCAAACACACTAATAAAAATGAACATTTTCTTAGTTAAAATTATATATCTGGGTTCATACTTACGAATTTTCTTGATGAATGGAGAGATGTACGATTGATTTGAAACATGTTATGAAACTTATTATGGTATGTATCATTACTATGTTGAAATCACATAAATTATTTTGTATTTCGTACTTAAAATATTTTTGATACTATAATAATGCCGGGTAATAAAATGAGAGTCGATATAGCCTATAGGGCCTAAATTTTCGATCCTAGCAGAATCTTCTTCAGAGGCTATAAAATGACAATTGTACAAACAAAAACATCATATATATACACATAGAGGTACACATGTAAACAACTAAGAAAGGGGGCGAGAGACATGGAACAATGAAAAGGCTGTGAGTGGCCAATTGGGCTGGGCTGGGATTGGAGGAAATACACACAAAGAGATGTTATGTAACAAGGAGCATGATAGGAGGCATGATCAAAGGAGTACCATGAAGGATGGTAATTAGGGACATGAATAGTGAATGGGGGTGAGATGTGAATAGAGGTGAGATGAAAGGGCTTATAGTAAAGGAGGCCAACGTGTCCACAAAAGATTGAAGAGGGAGGTGTGAGGGGAGGGGGGGGGGGGGTGAACAAAGGGGAGCTTGAGTGGAGGAGGTGGGATTAATGAAGAGTGGTGGTGCACGTAGCCAGCGAGCGGTACCTTTCACGAACGATAATGTATGCATGACGTCATTGATCGCGTGCGCACGCATCTCATTACGAGACTTGGCTGGCTTCTGGGTCGATTATGCATACCATGAAAATGTGGTATCGGAGCGGTATCGGACTGGACATAGCACAGGGTTTACCCTTTTCGCTGCATTCTCTTCCCACAATTCATTTCGATGCTTACGTCATTGGCTTTCTGAACGCCCATTCTACACGTTGATACCAAATTCGATACGCGACTCTTTGGACAAAATCTTGTGAAAGAAGGTCTTTTTCACCTGCTGTTTTTCGCCAAAATGGATTTTGAGCTATTCGGGATGCCGTTTATAAGGTAAGTTTTCGATATTTCGAAAAAAGAGATTCTATGCCCTGTAGAATCATGTCAGAAATGGAATGGTTAGGTAGGTTGAAATGATGGCCAACTGGGGTGTCGAGCTTGGATGTGTGGACGGTGGATCTGTGTCCATAGAAGCGTCTCTTGAGAGTGGTCTTGGTTTCACCTACATACTGGATGCGGCAGACTCGGCAGGTGATCAGGTAAACAACGTTGGTGGTGGTGCATGTGATGTTACCTTTGGTGTGAAAAGAGAGGTTGTTAGAGTGGCTGGTGAAAGAATCGCCCTGGGAGAGATGAACCTTGCATATGACGCATCTGTCAGCTGTGCACTTGAAGGTGCCATGCTGTGTGGGAGAAGAATCATTAGTGAGAGAAGGGACTTCAGCACGAACGATGAGATCCTTGAGGTTACGGGGGCGTCGGTAGGCTAGAATGGGCTGGTCTGGGACGGCATGTTGGAGCCGGTCGGAGGTGTGGAGGATGTGGTGATTATCGTGGAGGATGGTACGGAGGGGAGGTAAGTTGGGATGGAAGGTGGTCACAAGGGGTAACACGTTGGTGGTGGTCTGGTTGTGAGTCTTCTGTTTGAGGACATCAGATCTGAGGAGAGAACGAACTTTGTTAATGGCTTGTGTAACTGTTCTAGCACTGTGACCCCTAGATGTGAGATGTTCCTTGAGATTTCTAGCGTGAAGGGAAAAGTCGGAATGTTTGGAGCAGATGCGGCGGAGTCGGAGAGCTTGGCTGTAAGCGATGCCAGTCTTGCAGTGACGGGGATGGCAACTAGTGGAATGAAGGTATTGGTGGGTGTCTGTCGGTTTGGTGTAGAGATCTGTGGTGATATGGCCGTTTGCCTTCTTGACGGTGACATCGAGGAAGTGCGTCTCATCTGGGGAGAAATCAGAAGTGAACTTGATGGTCCTGTGAAAGGAATTCATGTGGTCAATGAATGTGTGGAGGCTGTCATCATCGCTGGTCCAGATGAAGAAGACGTCGTCAATGTAACGCCACCAGATCCATGGGCGGCAAGGAGCTGAATCCAACATTTGCTGTTCGAGCTTGGTCATGAAGAGACAGGCAAATGAGGGAGCCATACGGGTACCCATTGCCGTGCCAAAAACCTGTAGATAGTGTTGATCCAAGAAAGTGAAGTTGTTTTTGGTTAGTACATGGGACATGAGAGATTTGATGTCAGAAATGGGTGGGTTGGAGTGACCGCTCCTGGTCAAAGCTTCACATGATGCAGCGACTCCTTCGTCGAAAGGGATGTTGGTGTACAGGGAAGAAACATCAAAAGTGCCAATGATGGCAGTCTCTGGTATTTGATCCTTGATGGCTTCAAGTTTCCTAAGAAAGTCAGGGGTGTCATGGATGTAGGAAGGTGCTAGATGGACAAGAGGTTTAATGTGGTGATCGACAAAGAGAGAAATGTTCTCTGTGGTGTTTAGCGTATTGTAGTATCATTACAATAAATGACTCTTCAACAAGTCTTGGAATTAGTGACTTACAATGTCTTTATTCACTTGAACTCTCAGGATCTCTCCTAGCTGTTGGGGAGAAGGTAGAATCTGGCAGGTTTAGTATTGACGGGGGAGAGAAATATTTTTGTTAACTTGCTTTGAGAATCTTGAATAAATTTTATTTGGAAAAAAAAATTGTGTTCTAAATAGTTTCCCAAAATCACAAAATACATGTTTTCTGCAACTTCGACCAGTACTCAATTATATCTTTATCTTGCAAATGAAGATAGTCACAGTTTGGTTATTTAGTTGGCACATTAAGGGTTAATCACAAAAGAATTTAAGTTTTTAAAATGTTTTTAAAATTAATTATTGCATTTAAAGTAAAAACAATTTACATTTAGCTAAAGCTTGTAATTTGAAAAATGTTTTAATTCCTTTTTCTGTTTAGAAAATGGCATTATCAAAAGTGAGTCGGTATTGAATGCTATGAGACTGGTGGATCGCAGACACTACAGTCCCAGTAGTCCGTATGCAGACTCTCCACAGAGCATCGGTAGGTGTCTAAACTCTCTATTTTGTTTTATTATTTATTATTTGTTTGATTGATTGATTTATTTATTCTTCCATTCAGTCCATCCATTCATTCATTCATTCATTCATTGGGTTCATTCGTTCATTCGTTTGTTCGTTCGTTCGTTCGTTCGTTCATACATTCATTTATTCATTCATTCACTCATGCGTGCGTTCGTTTGTTCGTTCATTCATTCATTCATACATTCATTCATTCATTCACTCATGCATTCGTTCGTTCGTTCGTTCGTTCATTCACTCATGCCTTCGTTCCTTCGTTCGTTCTTTCATTCATTCATTCATTCATACATACATACATACATACATACATACATTCATTCATTCATTCATGCGTTTGTTGGTTCGTTGGTTCGTTGGTTCTTTCTTTCTTTCTTTCTTTCTTTCTTTCATTCATTCATTCATTCATTCACTCATTCATTCATGCGTTCGTTCGTTCGTTCGTTCGTTCGTTCGTTCGTTCGTTCGTTCGTTCGTTCGTTCGTTCGTTCGTTCGTTCGTTCGTTCGTTCGTTCGTTCGTTCGTTCGTTCGTTCGTTCGTTCGTTCGTTCGTTCGTTCGTTCATTTATTCATTCATTCATTCATTCATTCATCCATTCATCCATTCATTCATCTGTCAATCAACTACAAATACTAATTAGCTATTATGAGTACCTGTACTCATAATGTACCAGTAGGTTTATTTGTGAAAAATGTGAAGAGTCAATATATCACCTGGCTAGACGATACATAACAAAAATATATTGAAATCAAATTTTAAAACTATGAAAGCATTTGAAAGGAAATGATTCTATTTTCACATGATTTATTCAATGAACTTTCAAATGGAATTAAAACCAACCCTTGCAAATTTTTTTCCGGGAAGTACCAATACTTAAGTGTCATTTATATTCTTTGTATAGAATACAATTGATCTTTGATGTTAACTTATACTTCAAAACTCTACTGATATAGAACATCAGTTGGTGTATAATTTGTTTGCTTTGTTACAGTTTAATTAATTATGATGAACATTTTGCATCGCTAACAGAAAGCTCCGTAACGAAGTTGCCGGAGGCATTATGTTTTCGGGTTGTCCGTCCGTCCGTACGTCCGTCCGTCCGTACGTACGTACGTCCCGTTCTCGTGACCAAACTTGGTACATGTATGTATCTTGGGGAGCCAATGAACTGATTAGATTTTGGGGTCATGAGGTCAAAGGTCACAGACATTATATATGCAAAAATAGCTCGTGATAGTGTTATCTCAAGAACGGATTGACGGATTCTGACCAAACTTGGTACATGTATGTATATTGGGGAGCCAATGAACTGATTAGGTTTTGGGGTCATGAGGTCAAAGGTCACAGACATTATATATGCAAAAATAGCTCGTGATAGTGTTATCTCAAGAACCGATTGACGGATTCTGACCAAACTTGGTACATGTATGTATATATATTGGGGAGCCAATGAACTGATTAGATTTTGGGGTCATGAGGTCAAAGGTCACAGGTCACAGACATTATATATGCAAAAATAGCTTTTGATAGTGTTATCTCAAGAACCGATTGACGGATTCTGCCCAAACTTGGTACATGTATGTATCTTGGAAAGCCAATGAACTGATTAGATTTTGGGGTCAGGTCAAAGGTCAAAGGTCACAGGGCTCATTATATATGCAAAACTACCTTGTGATCACGTTATCTCAAGAACCGCTTGACAGATTCTGCCCAAACTTGGTACATGTATGTATCTTGGGGAGCCAATGAACTGATTACATTTTGGGGTCATGAGGTCAAAGGTCACACGGCTCATACATGCAAAATTAGCTTGTAATTGGAAATCTCGAAGAACTGAATGTCAGATTTCAATCCAACTTGGTACCTGAATGTATCTTAGAGAGCATTTGTAATCATTATATTTTGGGGTCATGAGGTCAAAGGTCAAGGTCACAGGACTCACTTTGTAAAATTATCTCAAGAATCAGTTGACAAATAACCGTCAAACTTGGTACCTATAATTTGAATTTTGGAGAGCTAATAAACTAATAAAATGTTGGGTCATGAGGGCAAAGGTCAAGGTCACTTATATATAGCTCATAATTGTGATATGTCAAGATCTGATAGACAGATTACCATCAAAATTGAGTTGACAGAATTAGTTCTGTGTATGTTAATTTGGGCTTGATATATATAAATCGTGCAATGACGGAGGCATCATTTTCGACTGCGCGCAGTCGAAGATCCATCTAGTTTATTTATAAATTAATGTTTTATATCTCCAAACAGGCTATGCTGTAACCATAAGTGCACCACATATGGTAAGTAGAATCTAAGTTATATTTATATTATACACATAGGTACCGTATATAACTAGTTCAGATTTGAAATGACTACCTATATTTTTCAGTTTTAGACTGGTTGCATGTGACTATGGTTGCTTTAATTCTCATGGTAGCCTATTCATTCATCATTACTGATGTGGAAAACATCAATGTTTATTGTAAATTATAGTTCAAAATGTCCTTAAAATGGAGGTGTTGTGTCACAATTGGACCAGTGCATGATTCTGGATCACGGGATCCCGAGTTCCAAAGAAATCAGTGTCCAGGCAATTGCACCACCTCAAAATCATAAAGACACATTTCATCCTCCAAAGAAGATGATGGTACGCCATTGACATTCACGCATGACCGACTGAACATCATTCAGAACACTTTATTCTCCCAACAAAAGGAGGGTACACCGTTGACAATATATCAATGCATTTTGCAACATTTCACTTTTGACTTTGCCCCATATTCTGATGTCATGCACATTCCATGATAAAATATTCACAACAAATGCCATATCAATGTAAAGGGGTGAAAACAAGCTTTCCAATGATACCAAATTCATGAACAGTAATAAAGTAATAAGATAGATATATGCACGCTCAAATTTGAATTGCAGCACTTTTTGTGAGGGGTTTATATTTCTATGTCACTTGTTTGTTGCCTTTAGCATGCTCATGCTCTGGAGTTGCTGAAAGACCATCTAGCAGATGGTAAGGCAGCCTTGGACGTGGGGTCAGGCAGTGGCTATCTAACAGCCTGTATGGCCTTTATGGTGAGTCAAGTCATCATTTTATCACTTATCACTTTGAGTGCCAGGGATATGCCACATTGGCACTCTAGGAGTTCCAGCGTCACATACATTACAAATCAGAGAATTTTCTGGACTTTCCAATACCCTTACTAATACATGAACCTGTCTATTGGCTAACTATATGCTGCAAGTGTTAGAACTTTATTTAAATTTATCCAATTCAATTTTCAGTTATTCCACAAAATTACATATTTTGGCAAAGTAATGTAATGTCCTTAAAGGGAAATGACAGTAGTGGGAAACGCCCCACACACAAAAAATGAAATGTACGCTCTTATTACCAACCATGAGAAAGAATATACTTTTAATAATATGGGATTATAAACATTTGGCCAGGAAACCGCCTACTAATGGATATATTTGCAAAATTATATAACGGATTTACAGTAAATTTATCGACAACGCGGAATCGCGCATACGCTACGTGCAAAAGTCCACGTGGTCCGCACATGCTTTTCACGGGCAGCCATTGGATTTTCCCCGATATTTTTGCATGTAGCGATGCTTAGGTTCGGATTTTACCACACAAGCCCATTTTTAGATACTTATTCAACAATATTGATCAATTATTTTGGCCAATATAAATGTTTTCTGTAACTTTCCCAAAACTGTTATTCATCTTTAACGGCACCAGTCCCGTTTCTCATTTCTTTCAGGTTGGATCCACAGGAAAAGTTGTAGGAATAGACCACATCAAAGAACTTGTAGATAAATCTAGGAAGAACATTGAAAAAGCCAACCCAGACTTACTTAGTACAGGTAGAATGCAGTTAGTAGGTGAGTAGCCTCATTATATCAGTGGAATATTTAATAACATTTTCTTGCTTTCAAGACATTTGCTATGGCGACAAGTGCTCTAAGTTAATTTGTATAAATCAACACAATTTCTTACCCTAAACAAAACCCTAACAATAATTTTTTGTCATAACCATAATTTGTAACCACTATATATGCAAACTGGATACCAACATCCAAGTATTGAAATATTGCATTAATTAGGAACAGATTAATTGGATCGTTACTTAGCTCATCAGGCAAGGAACACGGTTAAATCTGAATGTGCTGGTTATAACATGATTTATTGTAATGCACTTTGCATGTGTTGCTATGCATGGCAAGCCTGTTGGAGGAGGTAGTTTCAATACACTATGAAACTTCCATATTTGAGATATTAAAGTGGATGGGCCTGAATTGTTTATTGAATGTTATACTATTTTATTATGAAATTCCTAAGTTAATTTGAGTTATTAAAGGGATATAGTAACATTGTCAAAATCCACAAAAATAGAACGCTAGGGGGGCTCACATACCTCGTTGCATTGGAATTACCTTCAGAAACATGAAACAGATTCGGGTTTTTCAAATTTCTCTTTTGTTATTAAGGTATGTATGATGGAAGTATTTGGATTTGAAAGTCTCTAGTGGAGATTTTCAACTGCACAAAGTGCAATGAGTTAGTGAATCACTTTGCATTTTGCTCATTTCATGGTCAAATGACATTCATTTACCATAAAATTTTAACATCACTCAGTGAACATATCAGATCACTTAAATACACATTTTATCAACCCTTAAAGGGGAAGGAAACGCTGGAAGTTTCGCTTGCTGTTACTGATAAGTGCAGAATTCCTGTTACTTCTAGTCATGAATTTATTCTTCGGTATCACTATTAACGGATATAATCAATGTTTGGAACTACTATCAACTGTTTTGACTGAGCACTAGAGGCTGCCATGTTTTCCAACGATTCCGTATGAAACGTCATCTGAGCGCATCAGAGCATGCACTAACAAAAGCGGGTTATGTAACTGCTGTTGTTGAATCTGCTGCTATGTCAGTGGTTCTGTAACCCACTTTTGTTAGTGCACGCACAGATGACGTTACGTACGGAACCGTTGAAAAACATGGCAGCCTCCTCCAGTGCTCAGTCTAAACAGTTGATAGTGGTTTCAAAAACATTGATTATTTCCATTATTATTGATACCCAAGAGGAAATATACGACTAGAAGTGACAGGAATTCTGCACTTATCAGTAACAGCAAGCGAAAATTCCAGCGTTACTTTCCTTCCCCTTTAACCCTAATCCCACTGGGGGGGGGGGGGGGGCCTTTTTGGCCCCCCCCTGTCGTTTTTTTCGACGTGCATCTAGACCGTTTGGAATTTCACGTTCAAACTTCATGACTATTTTCTCTCAAGTCTCCCGCATGTTTTGATATATAATTCACCCTGGTCGGACCTGTAGAACTGATTTTAGAGGTCGATAATTGCTTGTCCGTCACAAAAAAATGTAATTTTTGTACAGGTTTCTATGTAATTCCTATATCCGATGCCATGTAAACTCCAAATCTGTTATAATTGTTACTTTGAATTATAATTTGGATTATTTCTTTGTTATTAGTTGAATTCATACACTTCAGAGATAAATTCTTCTAAAAAAAACAAAAAACAACAAGAACAAAAAATAAAATACATAAGAATGAAAACAATGTGGATAAATCCGGGAATACTAATTTGCATATTTATGCAAATTAGTGATATATTTTATCACCATAAAAAACATGGATATGATGAATAACATCATTTGAAAGTATTTTTACAGAAAACCTGAAGAAATCCTGTAATTTCTTTTGATTTTAGATGAAAATCCCAATTTTTCCCCAAATTCGTCAAAAATGTGCATATTCAAAATTTTAATTAATTATTTTAAAAAAAATGATGGTCCAATTTTTTTTCTTCTTCATATTCTTATTCTACTTGACTTGTTTTATGTGTGTGCCAATTTTCAAGTCGATCGGTCCATTTGTTGCCGAGATTTTAGGGGGGGGCCAAAACAGCCCCCCCCCCCCCCCAGTGGACTCAAGTGACCAAAATAACCCAGTGGGATTAGGGTTAATCAGTTTTTGCACATGTCTACAAAGTTACTAGATCCCATTAAAGTGGAAGAATCAGAATTGTTTATTGAATGTTGTGTGTATTTTGCAGTTGGTGATGGTAGACAAGGCTACCCCGCTGAAGCCCCTTATGATGCCATACATGTAGGAGCAGCCGCCCCAACACTACCACAAGCAGTGAGTTGTTTCTTATGCACAGTGGAACCTACTTATTACAAGCCTGAGACAATAACAATGTCCTTTGTAATATCAGTTATTTTGTTATATCAGGGGAGAAAAACAAGGAAATACCACCAAAACTACCTTTTTGTATAGAGGGTGTTGTTGTTGTATCAGAGCTCTTTATAATGTTTTTTTAATGGTCTAATACAGAGCTGGTATAGAAATGACAGTTGCACATAGCAATTGGTAAGGGTAATGGTCATTTCTATACCAGTAAGGTATTGAACTATTTCAGTTAAGCCCATCAGTTAATTTTCGTACTACTCAGTGGTAACACAGATTACATAAATCTAACTCAAACTATAATACAAATTTGAATTGATTGAGATGAAAAGATACCTAAGCGTGTGCCCCACCATCAGTATTCCTTTCCTTATCCACTGTGACTATCTACAAATACACACCCTTTTCCCCCAATGTTGTTGCCTGTGTGAGCATTTCATATCTTACATCCTGTCTCTTATCTGTCTCTGTATTCATCCTATCCCCTTCTATATATTAGTCCCATTTTAATATGCATAGAGACCCCATCTTGGTGTGGTATGCGCTATACAATAACTGTTTGTTATTATCTGTCTGATCATCTTCCTGTTTTTCCCTCTTCCCAGTTAATTGATCAGCTGAAACCCAGTGGACATCTCATCATGTACTGATGTTCTGTTACATAGTTTTAGCAATTGTGTCAGTGATTATCCTTCCTCTCCTTTATCTCGATCAGCTGAAATTCAGTGTACATCTAATCATCTCCATGTTATATGTGACCGGCTATAGCAAAGCCCTGCACTTGTCGGTAAAAATCAAAATGTTGATTTTCATACCACTAGAAGTGCCTCATAACAAGCTTTCATTTGATGCTTTGTTCTAACAAATGGGTCAATAATTGGCGAAGATATGATTGTTTCAATTTTACAATCATAAGTCTTTTACACGCATTATGTGAACTTAAATGCCAATTTCTTCAAAACATGAGTTACCGACAAGTGCAAGGTTTTGCTATAGCTGGTCACATATATTAGATTTCGTTATCCTTGTATTTTATAGTCATTATCTTGCTCCCCTTCACAGTTAATCGATCAGCTGAAAGTCGGTGGACGTCTCATCATCCCAGTTGGACCCCAGGGCGCGGCCCAGAACCTAGAGCAGTACGACAAGCTTCCGGACGGCAAGGTGACGAAGAAGACCCTGATGGGGGTCGTCTACGTGCCCCTCACAGAGAAGGATCAGCAGTGGCCGAGGAAGCTTTAAGTAAGATGGATGGCATGAAAAGGACTTTCAATCATATGAACAATGTGTCATAAAAGGAAAATTCAAGGACGGAGGATATGAAAAGGACTTTCAATCATATGAACAATGTGTCAAAAAAGGAAAATTTAAGAAGGACAGAGGATATGAAAAGAACTTACAATCATATGAACAATGCATCAATAACAGGACGATTAAAGGGCGGAGGATATAAAAAGGACTTTCTATCATATGAAAAGTGTGTCAAAAACCATTTTGGGAATGGTCTATGTATCCACCACGGTGAAGAAAGAGCTACAGCCTACAAGTAGATGGGCTGGAGGAGGTGGACTTGCAATCAAATGCACAGTGTACCGCAAGACTATTTTGATTTTAATTTTCAGATTTATATTCAGGTTTATATTTCTTTCTTCCTTTTGATATATTTGTTGTGCCATCAAATGGAAGACGCTATTAAAAAGGATTATGTTATTGTCAGATTTTGAGAGTGTGATGTGGATCATGGACTGATAACAACACAAAGGAATACAACTCTACAGACTACAGGCTCTCAAAGATGCACTTCTACCCAAGTTCTACCATTGTTTTATGCAGTATCCATGGCAACCAAATAGCAAGAGACAAGTCAGCAGCAGGCTCTCTTTTTGATGTTTTGGGGTGATCTCAGAAATGGCGAGTTACAGAACTGAAACAAATTGATATCACTCATTTTACCAAGTAAATCTGTTCTATTTGCCAAACAAGTTTTCCATACTATTTTGGAGCACATCGCAGCTATAATTGTCACTATTAAGAATACATTGTTCATTAGAATAGCTCATTAATGCAAATGATCGTGTCATTTTCCATTACATTATTACACTAAAAAAAGATATATTATATGAGCATTTTTTTCTTCTATAAAACTTAATACATGTATGAAAAAGATCTGTTAGCTTGTACAACTTACAATTCATTGTTCAATGTTCTGCTTCTTCCTTTGGTAATCCAGAGAACAAACTATAATTAACCAAAAATAATAATATAGTTTCTTATATTGGGCTAAATACATATACATATACATATTATGTTCCATAGCGCTTTACACTATTTCAAATCAAATAAATCAAATCATAGCCATCCTTTGCAGCTTGTTTTTTTTAACTCAAGTCTGATATATACAGTATACGTGTTTTGAGAGTTATTATGCATGAGAAAATTGCATGATGTGTCTTCATATGATATAATCATATTACTTATTTATTGAATTATTAAATAGTGAACTTTCTTTTATAATAAGTTTTATAAAAACTAAAAACATGCATAATGATATCTGTGCACACTTCTTGTAATCCAGGATCTCACCCAGAATAGTTGTTTTCAAAAATGCAAATCTTTTTCATTAAACATGTGTATTCTGGATGAAACAAGTGTTTTCAAACCCTTTCATAGCTTGAGTAGTGGTCGAGGTCGGTAGATTTGCAAATAAACATGCTGTACAGCTTTGAATATGAGAACATATTGCTAAATACCAGATTAAAAGGTTAAAGTGTCATATTTCAGTCTTCATATTAGTCAAAGTCGAAAAATGAAAGTAAAATTGAAGACGAAATGAACATACTGGGGGGCGAGAGGAAAACTGCTGTCCTGCCCTTACCTAGCCAAACTATCGGCGGTTGAATCCGCTGGCTCACTGCATGTTTAATGCCTCGACCGGCTGCAGTCGCGGCTGGACATTGCCTGGGCGATGAGGACAAAATCATTTATAAAATCAGAATTTCACAAGAATGCAAACACTTGGAGGGAAGTAAGTTTACTCTCACATGGATTCAAATCCAAGCGAAAACCTGACAGCTAAATTTTCAGGAAGAACCAATACCCAGGTATAGAATGGCACGAGGACACACATATTAGGTACTTAAATGTTAAAAACATTATTCTAAATCAAGAGTTTTCGGGATTGTTGAAATATGTGTAATTTTAGACATGAGGCAGGAATGAGAGATTAAATTGAATTTTGTTCATACACTTATCTGTTGTTACAGTGGAACCTGGTTAAATAACAAAGAGCTCAAGACCATGGAAATGACCTTGTTATATCAGGTATCTGGTTATATCAGGGTAAAGGAGGAATTAACAATGTCAAGAGCTTATACAGGTTAAATGACCTTGTTATATCAGGTATCTGGTTATAGCAGGGTAAAGGAATTAACAATGTCAAGAGCTTATACAGGTTAAATGACCTTGTTATATCAGGTATCTGGTTATAGCAGGGTAAAGGAATTAACAATGTCAAGAGCTTATACAGGTTAAATGACCTTGTTATATCAGGTATCTGGTTATATCACGGTAAAGGAATTAACAATGTCAAGAGCTTATACAGGTTAAATGACCTTGTTATATCAGGTATCTGGTTATAGCAGGGTAAAGGAATTAACAATGTCAAGAGCTTATACAGGTTAAATGACCTTGTTATATCAGGTATCTGGTTATATCAGGGTAAGGAACATAAGAATGTAAAGAGCTTATACAGGTTAAATGACCTTGTTATAAGAGGGTTTTGTTAGAGCTCTTTTAAACGAGGTTCCACTCTTGCATGGGACTGTTTGGACTATATCTGCCATGTTGGAAACCATATTGGGATGAGAGAATTTATTGATATTTTTTATTTACATTTTTGTGATGTAACTTTGAATTGTTGGCTATGCTCAGCGAAATGTAAACAAAATAAACTGTCCAAGACAGCTTAAATATACTTGTTATTGATCATTACTGTGGAATGTTGCTGTTTGTTTGTGGTTAATTTATGTTATTATTAATAGAATAATGTAGTGTGATATTTCACAACTATTAAATGGTTAAAGTGATCCATTAATTTAGTCAAAATCAACAGAAATTCACCTGGAGCTGTCACAATTATCTTGTACCTTTTTGATTGGCTTATGGTAATAGAAGGAAAAAATGGGTTTTGAATTTGTTTGATGTCTTCCTTATTAAAAGCAATCTGGAACACCTTTCAATTGTAATTATAAGTATCATAATTTGGATACTTCTTGTGAACAATCAGGGATAAAATCTGACACCAATTTTTACCTTTTTTCCCACTAGGTAAACAATGTTCCTTTTCTGCAAAAATGTTCACACATCAATCAGAAGAATCCTACAATGATGAATATAAATGATTGATGCCTTAAATATCACTTTTTGAAAAATCTGAAAAAAGTTTTTGAGAAAGTTAATGTTTCACTTTATTGGTTCTCAACAATGTCAAGCAAGCCATAATATCTGAAAGTTAAAAAGCATGCAAGGCTTTATAGGACTTGGCACCAGAACAGTGGACTGGTGATAGAGAAACACAGGGTTTATAGGACTTGGCACCAGAACAGTGGACTGGGTATGGGCAGTGCTGTAGTCGAGTCCGGACTCGGGACTCGCTTTTGATGGTCTTGTGACTCGGACTCGGGAGCCGAGTTCCTATGTAAAACAAATGGGAACATGCTATTTCGTTGGGGACTCAGACTCGGAACTTGTGGACTCGACTACAGCACTGGGTATGGGTGTAGGGGCACATTATTCTCAGGGGGGCTTTTGCCTGAATAATTTTCCCCCCTGCTTTCTCACCAGACAAGCAAAAAAAAAAAAGGAAGGAGAAAAGATCCTTGCCTCCCTGATGCCCGCAGATCATATGATTGTTATGGTTTAGTCTGACATGACATGGTTTGCCAGAATATGCCCAAAATGTTTGTTCAAACTCCTGAAAGGGGGGGGGGGGGGGGTGGGGGGTTGCAGCCCCCGCTTCCTATGCTTATGAACGCAGGCAGACAATATCTAGTTGACTCATGTTTGAGGGCAGTGTTGGGTCCAAGACCAGAGGGTCCGAGATCAAGATCAAGATCAGACAGTCTGAGATCAAGTACACGTATAAAATATAATATGTGGCCCTTCACGAAAAGGTACCCTCTTTTTCAAATTTCGCTGACATTAATGAAATTTGTACCCTTTTTCTATTTTCCCCAAACATTTTCATGAAATATACACCTTGATCCATTTGTGCCATGTTTTCTTGTACGCGAACACATGCCAAAATTGACCCTTTTTTCGCAAAATTGCGCTGGCTTTTGTTGCCTAAGTAAATGCAAATACAAATCCATACGTTTTGTATCCATGCATAGTCTCTTACTACGGCCCCCCCCCTCACCCCAAAATTCAGAAAGGTCCACTTTTTCCAGTCTCTTTTTTCACCTACCCGGCCTCGACCCGCCCCGCCACAACCCCCCTGCAACACACCGTGTGATGGACCCCCCCCCCCCCCCCCGCCTTGAAAAATCTTAGCCATGGGCCTGAATTTGTATGTTTGTACTGTTTTGTCAAATTTAATATCGGGGTGTATGTGCCCACCTTATTCCGCCCCCTGCCCCCCCCCCCCCCCCCCCCCCATATGGCACCGCCTAGCCTCAATGTACTCGTTCACTTCACACACATAATCGGTATGAAACAGATTGGATCGCATATTTTGCATGCATTTCAACATTGTGCGCATCTGATGCACGAGCATAAGCAGAGCCGAGATCTAGCGAGAGCCACCTTGGAATTCGTTCAACAGAAAGAAAAGACTGTAAGGTGATCATGAAAGTAGTTGCATTGGTTAGGTAAGTTTTATTTACGTCATAATAATTAAGACTTAGACTAAAGAAAGGCTACGGCTACGGCGATAAGCATACATAAATAACTCGGACTTCAGGCTCAGTCCCACGCTCGGTATTTCGTGTGGGACTGCAGGGGACACGCGCGCACATGTAGTTGTTAGTCGTCTGCTACGCATATTATGCGAAATGAACAAGCATATAAAGTAGGATAAACTCTATTCTAGAGTTGCATTGGCCTTTAAAGGACAATGAAACTATGGCTTTCGGTTATAATTATCATTTAGAGGGTGAACAGACATTTAATTTGATACATAACTTGGCAATTTTGCATTTATTTTGGCCTACTGAATCTCATGAAATCCTTATCAAAATAGTTCATACTTTAAAAGTTTATGTGAACATACCCCATTACTTATTCTTGCGGCAGCAAAAGATGATGGAAGTGGCCATGTTCTTGTAATTACCTAACTCTAGAGAACGCCAGCGAGAAGCGCTGGCGTTCTTAGCTAATACTGCCCCCGAATTATACATTTTATGTGCACGTTAACTGTGCTTAAAATGATACCAAAAAAAGACATGATACGTACTTACCACCGATGAGCGCACAAGTATGTGATACAACTTTGGGGTGAATACAAATTATGATTTTTCGCTCCATTCAGCATCAAAATGAGTGATTTATGCACCTCCTCGACTTCTCTCCGTGTTGTATCGCGACTTCTGAACGATCGATGACCGTACGACCACTAAACGTGCGCGTCAGATCTGCCGTCTATTCGGCGGGCGCGGTACTTGAATGGGGACCGAAATGCGATCATCGATCGTTCAGAAGTCGCGATACAACACAGGGAGAGAAGTCAAGGAGGTGCATAAATCACTCATTTTAAAGCGGAATGGAGCGAAAAATCATCATTTTTATCCACCCCAAAGTTGAATCACATATTTGTGCGCTCATCGGTGGTAAGTACCGTATCATATGTATCATTTTAAGCACAATTATCGTGCACATAAAATGTATAATTCGGGGGCAGAATTAGCTGGACCTAGAACACCAGCGCTTCTTGCTGGCGTTTTCTAGAGTTAGTAATTACCCGACATGCTTTGCAAACTCTGACGTATACATGTGCTTTATAGGGTCGAACAAAAAGGTTTTCACTGATTTGCAGACTCGTCAAAGGCAAGCGTCTATAAGACTATAAGTATTTAAACAATGGTTTTAATTGGTGTCATTGAAATGCAGTTAATGCATCACTGACCGTAAGTCCGCACACACCTAATAATGGCGGCTTCCTGTGTTCGCATGAATAGTGGTATACCCGATAGTGTTTTCACATATTTCTTCCTAGAAGCAGAAATCAGTCTGAGTAATGTTACGCATAATAAACAGGCATATTACGATGTATAAAGTAGAATAAACTCTATTTTAGAGTTGCATTGCCCTTTAACCCTTTAGCACTCGGAGGCCGCATGAAACACGTCAGTTTACTCCTCAGAGCTCCGTGGCAAAATAATGTATTTTAGACATTGATCCAAACAAAATGAAATAACTCTTTACAAGTTGAATTTTGTCAATTACAAGTTATTAATATTTTGGAGATTATAAGATGACGCATAACATATAAAATAAGTTGATGAAAATATACACAAGTCAGCTAGTCGGCTGCTAAAGCCGAAATACTCACTCGATTTTCGTATTCAGTTCAGTTCAATCTATTATCATTATGTTCATCTCCTTTTGTCACGGCACCCCATTCACTCTTCAACTCTCTCTCAACATCTGTTTGCATTCTATTCAGTTATTTCAGACATCTCATTCATGTCCACTGTAACTCTTCTAGTCTATTGTTTCCCTCTGGCGTTCTGGCCACTTGACTGTATAGTCTCTCTCACTCTCTGTCTTTAACTTTCTCTACTTGTGGATGCCACATACCTATTCTATTGTGTTTAGTCACCTTTCTTCATCATCATCACATGATCACTGTCATGCCACCTCATCTCATCCCTTATTGGTTTATTTGTAGTAGGTTATTCCATTTCAGTTATAGCCCTTTTACACGAGTGATTGCAATCATGATTGGATTGTGTTTACACTCACGGTGATTCTGTTGCCTTGCTTTTACACAACGAAAAAAACTTCGCGCAAACTGTGATTACAATCGCGTTTCTGGAGACGTACCTGTCAATCAAACAAGAAGAATACTAATACTACACTGCATGACTGTATTCTAAGCAAAGAGCACCCGGTTTATCGGCGGAAGTGCACGTAAGGTCACGTAAGGTCACGTAAGCTCCGCCTCCCAAATCATGTTTTGGAGGTCAAGCCGTTTACACTACTGATTCGCACTGTGATTTGAGTGAATCATGATTAGAAAACACCTCTGGACCATGATTTGAGTTTTGCGATTCGGGATTCTAGTTTGTGTTTACACGGTCAAAAATACCGTGATTGGAGTGAAAAATAACTCCATCACGATTGCAATCACGCAAAAGGAAACGTCTAAAAGCACTCTTAGTCTATTTTGTAATTGGTTGTAGTTGCTTTTCCCTTCAGTTACATTTGCATATTATCTTATTGTTGTGAGTTTTCTTGTTTGCCAGTTTGGCTCAATAAAATCAGTGCACTACCAATGTACCAGACTACAACTTGTCAACACGCCTCCTATGTTCTCCCTGCGTTCTACTTATGTTCTTGGATGTTTCTTTACGATTGATTTGCTGCTGTTTGAACTCTAATTAATTTACCAGTTAATTTCCAATACTTATAGTTTGTTCTACCCTCGCCCACCTTACTCCTTAGCTAAAACTTTACAGTATTACATTAGGATCATAGATGGGTAACTGGGCTGAGGGCCCAGCTACATTACTCAATAATAATCCTTTCCCTGCGACTGCCATATTCTACAATCACGCTAGACTTTGCATCACACAGCCCACTAGGTTCCCATAGGCAAGGGGTTCATTTCATGATTGAACTAATTATTCTGTGTTTGTTTCTTTGAATGTGCTGTAGTGGAGGCAAGGATAGCTGCTTCAACATGATGCAGTGTGTAGCAGAGGGACACGAGCTGGTTGCCTTGGCAAATCTCTTTCCACAGCAAGTTGGTAAGCTTAAAGGAAACCACCACCCAAAAATAATATTCTTATAAATTAAAATACTTTTAGTAGTCCATTCCACCATCAAGCTCAGAAAAATTGGTTTCTAGGCAAATCATAATTTGAAAATCCATCACAATACTGGGTCTGCAGACGATGACTAGTCCATTGTCTAGGATGTATGCATCTACTGTGCTTCTATTGTCTCCAATTCACTTTCATTTAGAAAAACCTCATTAGTTGAATCATTGGGAAGCTAGCTACAAAGGAAAACAAATGTTAGGCATTCATTATGGGACATCAAGGACTTGGTGTATCGGGAATGTGGGTTATAAACAATAAAATCAAACCAAAGGCATTTTATAAAAGTATTAATAATAGTCCTTGATTTGTATATATATATATATGTTTTCTGCTTAGATGAGTTGGACAGCTACATGTTCCAGACGGTGGGTCACCATGCCATTGAGCTGTACTCACAGGCCATGGGTCTGCCCATGTACCGTGCCCCTATCAAGGGGGGCTCTGTAGAGCAGGGGAGGGACTATCAACCCACCGAGGGGGACGAGGTTGAGGACCTGTACCTGCTGCTCAAGAAGGTCCAGGCAAGTAGCGTAGACAATAGAGAATGTAAGTGTGACGTCACAGCTATTCCAGTTTCAGATATTGCCATTTTTTTATACTGGCCCACTGGGGCAAGTCAAATAGAGTTTTTAAACTTTCATAGCCCTAAAGCAGAA
Source organism: Echinarachnius parma (assembly GCA_037951105.1). NCBI lineage: Eukaryota > Metazoa > Echinodermata > Echinoidea > Clypeasteroida > Echinarachniidae > Echinarachnius > Echinarachnius parma. Next base: position 132,522 of record JBAMJV010000780.1, read on the forward strand.
TTCAGTGGCCCCAAACAAAGAAAAAACATCAGACAGACAGGTAATTTTGGTTGCCCAGCCAGGCAAGTAAAATTTGTGTAAAATTCTGAATAAAATCAGACAATTAGCAGCTTATTGGTTCAAATCCCATTTTTGATCAACTCTTCTTTGTCCCTCAGTTTTTGCTTTAGTTTAAAATCTCATCTTGTTTCATGCATGCACTTTGTTACTTTTAGAAACTACAAACTCTTGGAGGTGCCCATTTTAAAGCTCATTGTTACCTCCTAGGTATTGCTTTAATTCCAACCTAATGTATTTTTCTTTTGGTTGTTTCCTACAGGATGAGTTACAAGTTGAGGCAGTTTCAGTCGGTGCCATCTTATCCAACTATCAGCGTGTCAGAGTTGAAAATGTGTAAGCTTCATTTTTCTCTCCTTTACTCTTCATTACTGCATCATTCACTTGTATGCGCATGCAACACAACCAGGGGGGAAAAATGACATGCATTTTTCAGAGGTTACTTTTTCAGCTCACCTGCTGGACCTTAGCACTTTAAAGTTTGTTTTCTATTGAATTCCATGCACATAACAGGGGCTCTTTTATGAATTTCAGGTTGTTGTTCTGGAGGCTGTTCAGGTGCTAAATTGCCATGAGCCTAAATGTATTATTTTTCACTAATTATAACATACCCTAACACTAACCATTAGAAATATGCGTGAATGTCTTTTTGTCTTAGTGCAGTCTTCAATCTTTGTACAGTGAAAGAACAAAAGAATTACATTGGCCAATGCAATGTATCTCATGTTATGCTCCTCCTGATTTTTGCAGATGTTTGCGTCTTGGTCTGACCCCCCTGGCCTACCTGTGGAGGAGAGACCAGTCCGAGTTGCTTCAAGAGATGATCCAGGCTCAGGTCCATGCTATCATCATCAAAGTTGCTGCTTTAGGTAATGCTTTTGGGGCATTCTCTTCCCTTGGTATATCTGTAATATAATCATCAAAGTTGCTGCTTTAGGTAATGCTTTTGGGGCATTCTCTTCCCTGGGGTATATCTGTGATATCAATAGTTCATGGGAGGAGGATGTATTCAATCAGCCCTTGAACAATTGGCATAATGTAAGGATCTTCTGCCTACTATGCATGTTGCATGGAGCATCCATTCTTTTGTGTCATGCCTAGGCAAGTTTTAGTAGAGAATGCTGCTTTTTCATACTTTTTTCTTGTTGAAAGTGGCCCCGACATTAAAACTTTTAAACAGGATATCATTTTGACTTTTATAATTGATTTTTTTTTTTCATGGAGAATCCAAACATAGAGTTTTTTGTTTTTTTTAAGTGGATTTAGAAGAAAATCCAAATCCAAAGCCCAAAGTGGAACGCTATCTGCACTACACAAAAGGCGTGTGATGTCTTTGCAGCTGGAAGTTTGCATTTATCTGAACAGGTAAATGCAACTTCCACGCCCCTACAATCGCAAAATTTAAGGTGCTCAGAAGTTTGCAGACTGGTGGAAACGTGTAATTTTCTGTTATTGTCATTTTTAATTCACACTTGGGCTGGAATGTTCACCAAAATGGATATTTGCATGTAATAATAAGTTAAAGTATTTATTTTGCAAGGCCACTTTACAAAAAAAACAGAATGACAGGATAACCACACAGTATATCCTTCTTCAACTTCTCGCGGTGAAATGACGTGTCAGGCGGAGAACACAATAGCGAGTTACGATATGCTATTGTGTTCTCCGCCTGACACGTCATTTCACCGCGAGAAGTTGAAGACATGGCCGCCTTCTGTGGGCATTGAAAGCAGACGACAGTGCACAGTGGTACATGAAATATTGATTATTTTCGTTATTGGGAATATTCAAGAGGAAATAGGTGACAAGCAGTGACAGGAGTCATGCTCTCATCACATCCAGTAAGTCAAAAGGCTAGGATTTCCTTCCCCTTTAATAACAAAACAATTGTATTAGCTTTCACAATCCAAAGGAGTTGGTCCATCGATATTTCTCTATGAATTTGTGAAAACAAGCAGAGAGAAATGTATTTTTAGCAATGAAAATAAATGCATAACTATGTGTTTCTTGTCCGATTTTGATCAAATTTTCACTTATTATGCCTCTTATTCTCTTTTCGAAAATGACTAAATCTGGCCTGGAATCCCCCTTTACGGCAAACGGTTTATTTTGTTATGTACTGATAGGATACAATTATTATACTAACTAGTGTTCTTTGATTCCTTTTCTTTTTTTGCTAAACTAGGTCTTACTGCAAAGAACCTTGGTAAATCACTTGAGGAGATTCAGCCCCATATGGAGCTAATGGTAGGATTTTTAAACAGTTTTATTATTCTGAACTAATTTATATTCTTATTTTGTGCATTAAATGCTTGCATATTATTTGCCAGAACTTGCCAGAAAACTTGTTAGGGCTTACCAGAGCTTACCAGAACGTAACTACAATTATTGTTAGCAAAGTGCATAGCATGTTTTCTTTGATAAAAGAAACTGCGGTATTGTAATGGTTTTATTGATAGGTCCAATACTTGAAAAAAGTTCCTAACATCTCAAGTATGAAATATAAATGGGGATACATTTTTATCTTGATAGCATATTTAAAGTGCTGTTTATTTATTTATTTGTTTACTGTTTGATGTGCATTATCTAAAATTGTTTCCCCACCTTCAATTTACTTATGATTATGTTCTCTACACATTAAAACATAATTTCATGCAAATATATATGTCCAACGTTTTCCCTCTGAACAAAGGAGGGGCATCATTCAAAGTCACTCGCTGTATGGGCTTATCCCATTCATCGGGTACAGCATGGAAGCTGCCATTATATTTCTTGAAGCACGGATTTTGAATTATTCGCGCTAAAATGTTACGTCACACCCGAACAAACAAGCTCGGCCTTTTTTGTTAGCTCTCGCAGCTCGCATGGTTTGTGCACAACAAAAGGCAGAACGTGAGCCAACAAAAAAGACTTGTTCGGGTTTGACGTCACATTCTAAAGCGAACAATTCCAAATCCGAGTTTCATAAAAATCAATGGCAGCCTCCGTGCTGTACGTGATGAATGGGATTAGCCTGTACAGCGAGTGACTTTGAATGATGCCTTGCCAAGAGGGCCAATGTTGGACATATTTGCATGTAATTCTGTTTTAATGTGTAGAGATCTTAATCAAAAGTAAATATATGGTGGGGAAACTGTCCCTTTAATAAATGTTAATCATATGGTTATACTGCTAGTAAAAAGTGTATGAAACATGTCTTAATCTCTCATATCTCACAAACAAAATATGTATCCTTAAAATATCAGAATTCCATATAAATTTGTTGAACTGAGAAATCAATAATACTCATACCAGTCAGATATAAACAGAAATGGTAAGTGAATATTTCCCGAGGAATAGAAAGAAAAAACATTGTGTTTTTTTTTTTCCTTTAGAAAACTAAGTATCAGCTGAATGTATGCGGGGAAGGTGGAGAGTATGAAACCTTCACCCTGGACTGTCCTCTTTTTATCAAGAAAACTGTGATGTAAGTATTAGTATTGGTAGTGGTAGTGATATATTGTTACTTTTTATTATTATTATTATCATTGTTAGTATTATTGTGATGTGAGACCCTCCTAAATATTTGATATGCTGGCACCAGACAATGTTTGAGAGGAATTGTCAAACATCTTATTTGGAAATGTTTTCTTCCTTTGATTTTCTCTTTAGAGAAACCTGTAAACCTCTCTCCTCTTGGAAGTATAATCAGTTTTAATATATGTTTAGTAATTGATAGTTCAATTTAGATTAAGATTTCCACTGAATTGCTGAAAATACATCTAATGTTGAGCAATTTCGTTTGCAGTGACTCTTTTGAAGTGGTGAAGCATGATGACTATGACACATCACCAGTGCTCTACATCAACTTCGGACAAATGCATCTTGCTGATAAAGACAAGGTTGGTATTGTGTTCTCCAATAGATCATTAAAGCGCAATATTTACATTTAGTCATAGATAATTATGAAATCCTGATATCAATCAGTAAATTAAAGGGATAGTTCAGATTTGAATTTTAGTAACCAAAACCTGCACCATATCATTACAAACTAAAAGTTATTAGTCCCACCATGCTGGAAAAGTAGAAAAACTTACAAATGGCTAAGTAAAAAGCCTGTTATCATTAAAACTTTTTAGCCATTCACAACTATGCAATATTCTTGGAAATTAAATTTATTAATCCTCTTTCACAATTTGTTGCCATACAATTTACCAATTTTCTTGAAAATTATGCTTTGTTTGTTAACAAGGATATTGAGCAGAAGACATTTGCAGAGAGAATACAGGACATCAAGATGAAGAGAGGCAGGACGCTACACAGAGATTTAGGGATCCCAAATATCTCCATGGATACCAACTACTCGAGAAGCGATAATTTCATCAACGTTGCCGTGCCTGCTGAGCAAGGTATTTAAAAAAAAGATAGTATTTTCTTTCACTTTGTGTACATGTATAGACAAGCAGAAGTATATGGGTAACTTACTGGATCACTGTTAACCAGCACCTCATTCTAAATAGTCTTAACAAATCTAGTGTTTACATTTTTCGGAATTTACCAAACTTGCTTGCATCCCTACAGGCTTGTACATGCCTGGTTGTTTTCCTATTAATAATAGAGAACTATGGAACCAGCTTTGTTTATTCAAAAATATGTCCTTTGTTATTGAGATGTTTATGATTTAATAAAAAACAAAAATCATGAGGATCATTTCAACTGCACAAACTTTAGGCAGTGTTAGCAAACACTACTTTGCATTTCGCTCTTAATTCGGCCAGTTTTGGCATATATATGTCAACATAGTAACTATATCACAAATATCAGCCGTTTAACTCTCCCCTTCATGTTTTTAATGCAGATGAGAGTTTGAATCCTGGACCATGTTTCCGGAGAGGAAGACAGGGCTTTGCCTGGGTTAGAGGTATTAAGGCAGAGTGCAATACAGGTCTCAGTGAATCAACTATACCTCAGTGTACTACGGATGCAATGGAATCATTAAAAGGTTTGTACTACAGTCATACCTGTCTTAGTGGCCACCCGTCTATAGCAGTCAACCTGCATTATTATAGTGGCCACCTGTCTATAGCAGCCAACCTGCCTATAGTGGCCACCCGTCTCTAGCAGTCAACCTGCCTATAGTGGCCACCTGTCTATAGCAGTCAACCTGCCTATAGTGGCCACCTGTCTATAGCAGCCAACCGTCCTATAATGGCCACCAAAATGTTCTCATGCAGAGGAAATGTTTTGGCACCTGTCTATAGAAGTCACCTGTCTATAGTGGTGACCTTCCTTGTTTCTTACAGGTGATCACTATACACAGGCTTGACTGTATATAGATATGATTTCAATCTTTGATATGATTCTTTGATTTTGTTTGTTTGCAAGATTATGACCTTTAAAAGTGAGGTAATAGACCAGAGTAAATTATATTTGATAATATTGTATACAATTTATTTTGTAATGTGGGCAACTTGTGAGAAGTGATATTCATAAATGTATTCTATTTTTATTCAATATATACCATTTATAGTGAGAATTACATGTATATGTTTGTTAATGTTTAGTTCTATTTATCATAGGCCATTAGTAAGAATTGGTCTAGGAGAAATGTTTCTTCCATGAAATACATTAAATGTCGAATAAGAGATATGGCACACTCTGCCTACATCAACCTTTTCTACAGTCAGTAATTAACATGAAATGTTATTGTGAATATATGTTTGCAATAACAAATTTCTATTTTGATTCATGATAGAACAACTGGAGACTAATGGTTATACCCTCAACGATGCTGTTCTAATTCACCTCTATGTAAGAAATATGGCCGACTTTGCCCTAATCAACTCTGCCTACTGCCAGTTCTTCCAACTCAACCCTCCTGCAAGGTGATTAACCCTTTCCCTTTGACATTCTAAGTTTCCTGTAGACTTTGTGCACAGCCCACCTGGTTCCTGTAGGCAATGGATTAAAGTGTACCACCACCCAAAAATGATATTCTTACAAATGAAAGGTAACATCTATAGTAGTCCATTCAACTAGCAAGTTCAGAAAAATATGTTTCCAGAAAAAAATTATATAATTGGAAAACGCATCACCATACTAAAGCATGCATTCATGGGTCTGCATACGAAGACTACCTTTTGTCTATGGCGAACGCATCGTGCAGGATTCTATTATCTCTAAACATACACGTGAATAGAATTTGTGCACTCTCCGACGTTTGGCGCATACGGAACCATGAGGTCATGATGGTTTCGTAAGTGGTGGTAATTAATTAATTGTTTATGAATTACATAACCCTTTGCAAAGTGTTGAGCATCTATTTAATATCACACAATGGTATCAAAACATAGTTTATGTGTGGGTAATAATAATGCGCTTAGAAACATTGAATTAAGACTTAGTTGATAACATTGGACTAACTAATCCACACTTTAGTCCACACCTCAGATTAGTTAAACCTGCAAACTTATCACTTTAGGCTGGCTTAAAGTCATAAACAGACCTACCAGAATACAAAATGTTAGTCTGGACTAAAGTTATCAACTTTGTCGGGGGTTAGTCGACACTTAGTTAGCACTTTAGGCCGGACTAATTTAGTAGAATACCGGCCAATACATTTGAAACGTGTGCACATCTGTCAAGAGACACTCGTATTAGTGCATGCATTTGGGGCAGTTGATGTGATGATATGATTTACTGTACAATTACATTTGTATGTCCGTTTAGAATGTTGTTATTTCTGCGTGTATAAACTTTCATTGTATTGCAATCAAATTTTCCTTTGCCCAGGGTATGTGTCCAGGCTGCGTTGCCAGAAGGCTCGTTGCTACAGCTGGACTGTCTAGCCCATCGCACACCATCACTGGATGCCGATGGGGGCGGGGGCGATGTCCAGAGGGACCCCGCCCACTACCGCTCCACCATGCACGTACAGGGGCTGTCTCATTGGGCCCCTGCGAACATCGGGCCGTACAGCCAAGCAGTCATGGTGAGCACTTTAAAGCTAATAATAATTGTTAAATGTGTGTGTGTTGGAAGGGGGGGGGGGGGGGGGTTAATGAATATGAGTTTGGTAAGAAGTCAAGAGCCCAAAACAATTCATTAAACACTTGTCCTTTATGTGCATTTAGGAACAAATGAACAAATAGAGCGCTATGTAATTGTGACTTGAGTCAACAATGGCACTTGAGAGGGTTATATAAATTTTTGATATAAAAATGAAAAAAGAGAAAAGAAATTCAAAGGAAATATTGTAGATGATAAATAAAATGTTGAGCCCTCTTCCACACAGATAGGCAGCCTAGTGTTCTGTGCAGGCATCATTGGGTTGTGCCCCAGCAGCTTAGCTGTCATAGAGGGCGGTATTCGTGCAGAGTGTCGCCTCGCGCTACGGAGCGTTGCAAGAGTGCTGGCTGCAATGCATCGTGGGATTGGGCTGGAAGATGTCGTGGCTTCGACCTGTTACGTGACGGAGCCAGGATTCGAAGCGGTGGCAAGAAAACAACTTCAACTTGCTATGGAAGAAGAAGCAGAAACACAGGTATCTAATTTTTTTCTTCAAATATTCTGTTGTTTGGCAAATTTATTTGTCATCCCTGAAATTTGTATTGTTGAACTGTATTGCTGACAGAGTAGTTAAATCATGTCACCTGAAGAAAAAACATGCGAAAGTGATAGTGAAAAAGTTAATTCAAACATATAAAGAAACTGACCAGAAATATATAATGTGATTGAAATGTCAGGTGACATGATTTAACCAATCGCGTCACTGGATTTACGGGAGCCGTTTTATAATCTTAGACTATCTATGTTTACCAATAAAGTTATCTTTACCATTTTCACAGCCAAAATAGAAAAAACAATGTATGAGCATGTTAATATGTTCTGTTGTTTGGCAAATTCATTTGTCTTCCCTGAAATTTGTATTGTTGAACTGTATTGCTGACGGAGTAGCAAAATCATTTCTTTCTTTCCAACAGGCGAGAGATACTGAATGTTATTCTCTGAGTACTCCTTGCCTGGTGAACTACGTCACTGTACCATTCCTACCCAAAGGGTGCTTAGTGGAGTGGCATGTTGTGGCTGCAACAAACAAACAATCCTGGCAGTGTAAGTTACATTTATATCAATCATTAACCCCATGACTACGGGAACCAGGTGGGTTGTGTACAAAGTCTATGGAGATTTCAGAATCTCAAAGGGAACTGGTTAAAGGGAAGAGATAGCAGTATGAAAGTAATCCTTATTAATTTGTATTTGCTTATTTCTTGGCTCGTGTTTAATATTGCCTCTTGTGTGTTTGTGTTTGTGTTAATGTGTGTACCAAGCTGGAATCATAAATTCAAGGCACATGCCCTGTTGTTTGGCAAATCTATTTGTCATCCCTGAAATATAAGATAATTTAACAAATGAGGCATCCAGCAATTCTCTTATTTTCATGCCCATTTTCCCAGAATCCATCAGACCTCTCTTGACATGGGCAGTGGGTGATTTCAGTGTCATTTTCAGAAATTTAAATGCATGGGGTTATGGGGATTCGGGAGTTCAATGAGAGTAGGGCATAATGTACCTGTGTTTAATTAGTATTGTTTAATAACTTTTCCTTTGTTTTTACACAATTTAGATGCAAAAGAGGACACTTGTGAAAGTGGTCTCTCAGTTAAAACTGAAATGTCCTGGTGTGCAGAGTCTGGGGCGGCGGCCATTTTGGCACAAATAGGTAAGACAAAAATAGACATTGAGCATTTATTTAATTATTTATTTAATTTTTCTATTCTCCACTCATGGAAAGGATTGCCCTTGTCAGCTACAAGCTGTTTGTACTTTGTTGTTCATCACAACCTCTCTTATTGATCAAAATGAATGTAATTCTACTAACTCACTTCACAAATCAGTATAATAAATCCAGACAATTTCTTTTTTTACAAATATGAAATTCAACATTGTCTGAAAATGAAAATAGATGTATTCAGGATAATGATCAGATAGCTAAATTAATGAAAAGTCTTGTGTTTGGTCAATTTAAACTCTTTGCATTATATTTCTTAATCCATTATCCAACAAAATAATTTCTTGACCCTCTAATAAAAACAGTTTTGGTTTTCTAAATGCAACATATCATTTTAGTTTTGTTATGTCTAGTCTTGAAGGGGTCAATAATGTTGACCGTACTTCTTCCCATTATGTAGCTGCCCTCAGATGCGCATATTAATGTAGGAAAATTTCTCTAGTTTTAAACAAATATGAAATTCAACATTCTGAAACTGGAAATTGATGTGTTGTCCATGGTATACTGTATGTTGATCATTCTTCCCCATTGTGTTACTGCCTTCAGATACGCATTCAGACTTGGGAGAAATCCAACTAGGGACGGCCGTCCATGCTCTCTGCTCATCAATACGTGCATCTACCAAGGCCCAGGGCTTTGATGCCGCCAATGTATTGTCATGCAAGGTCTTCCACGGTCAAGCGCAGATTCCTCAGGACAAACTAAGTCAAGGTCAATAGTTTGACATATTCATGGGTGTAAGGGGGAAATGTTAGGAGGGGAGGGGTGGGGGAGAGGGGCAGGGGATGAGATGAGGGCGGCAGGAGGAGCAGGCTGCCATCCTTTATCTGAATAATAAAAATGCCATACCGTACTGACCGGCGTAATCGCCGCATACTTTTTCCTTTAAAATAAAACGCAAAGTCGGGATGCGGCGAATACGCGGCGATAGTCAAAATTTGACTTTTATTAGTCGGTAAAATGCATGCAAGCCGGCCTTTGGCAGTGTTTTATTGGTTGCATGCATGTTACAGTGCATGCACGGACTTTCGATGGGATTATCGGTGGAATTTTGGGGGCTTTTGGTTGAGTTGCGCTTCCGAGCATCTTTGTTATATCACTGATTGCTTACAAAGAACTTTTCATTGCCTGATCACTGGAGAATTTTACCGTTTCGGGCATCTCCCATGATCTTTTCTGGCCATTATTCTGCTTGTTTCTCTAGCCGTTTTTGCACCCGTTTTTTTATTTTGTTGAAATTATGTTGCTCAAAGTCGGCATGCGGCGTTTACGCGGCTGCGGCGATTACGCCGGTCAGTACGGTATGTATATAACATGGATATCACATACATGTAATATGTCTCTACATATCTGTTAATGATGATTTTGCGTGCAATCATCACCTTGCTGTCTGTAATCAAGAATTGGCCAAATGTTAGGTGAGAATTGCCCTGATATTACTAAATTTGTCAAACTTTGGTGGGAGGTGGGGGAGGGGGGTTGTTGTTGCTGCTACCCTTGTAACCCCTATAACGTGCCCCCTGCACCCATGCCATTAGTTGCAGTGTGACTGTATTTCCTGTGCAGTGGCCTCTGATCAATCTTGTCCCTGTTTCCCACCTGCTGCTTGGTTTCCTCACACTGTCATTATGCTCTTAGTCGCTCATTCTCTCGTTCCTTTTTTTTGTTTTTTGCATCCCCTCCCTCTCCCTTTTTTCATATTTCTGTACATCACTCTGTTTCTATATATCTCTATCTTTATCACTCTCTCTCTTTCTCTCTCTGTATCCATATTAGTCGCTCATTCTCTTGTTCCTTTTGTTGTTTTTTGCATCCCCTCCCTCTCCCTTTTTTTCATATTTCTGTACATCACTCTGTTTCTATATATCTCCTTCTGTATCACTCTCTCTCTTTCTCTCTCTGTATCCATATTAGTCGCTCATTCTCTCGTTCCTTTTGTTTTTTGCATCCCCTCCCTCTCCCTTTTTTTTTCATATTTCTGTACATCACTCTGTTTCTATATATCTCCATCTGTATCACTCTCGCTCTCTTTCTCTCTCTGTATCCATATGTCTTTATATTGCTCTGTCTGTATTTCTGTCTTACTGTACCCCTCACTACTTTTCTCTTCATACTTATCACTCGTTCTCTGTATAGGGCCGGTCATACTTGCGGTAGTGAACGTAGTTGAACGTAGTGGTGGCTAACGTTGTTGATCGTAGTTGAACGTACTAGCATCCATATCGTACCGTAGTTGTACGTGATGCTAACTTGGTATTAACTTGAGGGAGCCGTGATCTTCGATTTAATTTTTGAACATGTTCAAAAGAGCGGTACGTTAAAGGCATCCGTAGTAATAACGTACTAAACCGAAGTCCAACGTAGTCTAACGTAGTCTAACGAAGTCTAGCGTAGTCTAACGTACTTCGTTACGTACCTAAATGTACTCTAGCGTACTCTAACGTACTTTACCGTGTACAAAACCAGCATTGACAGTCTTGATGCAGACATGTTTGAGCAAAAATATAGACAAATCTCACAGAACTGCTATGTTTGAAAAACAAGCGCACAATGGCCGTACAACACCACCGGCTGGCTGTTATACTCCGTGCGGGGTTGCTATTTACCGTAGTTTGACGTTCTTTAGCGTAGTCCAGCGTAGTGGCTACCGCAGTCTCTCGTACTCAAGCTCAAGTCAGACGTACCACTCCGTACCTGTCCGTGAGCAAGCTGTACCCACATCAGCGTAGTCTAGCGTAGTTGAATGTACTTAAACGTACTTATCCGTACCCTTCCGTGGCCAACCACCGTACCTTAACGTAGTTCAACGTAGTTCCACATAGTTTAACCTAGTTTAACCTAGTGTAACGTACTTACACCACGTTTGACCCACATTAAATTACCCTACGGATCACTACGTCCATTACCGCAAGTATGACCGGCCCTTATCTCTTTCTATAACCCTCTATGTCTCACCACCTGTATTACTTCTGTTTTACTCTAAATATCACTCTTTCTTTCTTACATCACTCTTGTTTCTATATATCTCCATCTTTCTGTATCACTCTCTCTCTTTCTCTCTGTATCCATACTTCTTTAATATATTGCTATGTCTGTATTTCTCTCTTACTGTATCCCTCACTCATTTTCTCCTCATATGTATCACTCGTTCTCTGTACCTCTTTCTATAACCCTCTATGTCTCACCACCTGTATTACTTGTTTTACTCTAAATATCACTCTTTCTTTCTTTCTTTCCATGTTTATTGCTCTATTTTCATTTGCACATACATCATCTTCACCTTTTCTTATCCATCTTGTTCTCTTTCTATATCTAATCTTTCTCCATCTCGACTGCTTTTTCTCAGTGTGTTCCCTTCATCCCTCTCTTGTCTTTGTTTTTAGTTATTTGTCTGTCTCCCACTCTCTTTGATCTCTCCCCTTCTTCACCCCCTCCCTCCCCCCCCCCCCAATGTGGCAGAGTAATCTACTTTAATCCCCACACCCTCTCACTGATGTATCACCCTTCATTTCCCTTCATCTGGAAATTTGTATAATTGATTTTCTTCTGGTAGGAGATTTCTCATGTATACATGTATCTATGCATTGTAAAAATACTATGTTCACGTATAATTTCATTTTAGAAATGGACCCTTCTGCATATTTGCTTGAAAAGGATTGTAAATATATGATATGCAATGAAATTTAGCTGTGTGGTTAGGATAGAAATGAAGCAATGCACTATTCATAAGTTTGTTGCTTTCATCTTCATACACATTGATCTGATATACCTTTTATGATTAATTTACAGTTTTGCGGAAGGAGATATCGCTTGTTTGGGAAGATGACGTTCCTTTCATCACTGTACCCATCTTGTCACTGCCACAACCAACCATTCTCTCTGCTTGCCTGTGGCTGCAGCAAGAACCCACGGACACTGAATCAGCAGATTAGCAACCCACAGTTATGAGACACACTTGGACAACCAACGGGCAGATTAGCAAGCCACAGTTTTCTTCTTCTTCTGTCGTATGAGGCAGCACAGCTTCTTTGCAACATCGCGCAAGTTTGTAGTTTTTTAAAGCCAATAGAGTGTATCATGGTCCAAGTTGTTTGGGTTTGGGATACACTTGGACAACCAACAAGTAAACCATCAATTGGCAAATGTACAACTAACTGACGGACATCCAAACAACCTGTTATCAAAACATAGTCAACAAACCAACAGAACCCCTCTGGGTGCCACAGTAGACTCTAGTCACAAAACTCATATAGTCGGATCTATTGACTTTCCTCAATGCACATAATTGATATGTCTAACAAATTGTATAGGCTTTTACCAAGCTGAACCTCCTTTCTATAATTCCAATACTCATAGAGTCAGATCTTTTGATTTTCCCTGACTACCCAATTGATGCGGCAAATGATTTGTTTAGGCTATTACCAAGCTGTACTTCCTTTCTATTCATTGCAGATGAATAAGGGAAGTAAGATGTTCATGTAAACTTGTGAAAAGGTCTGGGTCAAGTGGAATCTTGCATTTTCATTTTGCATTCAGAGGGTTAAAAACATGAAAACCCAATACTGGCTAATTGATATTTATGGATAACCTACACTACCTCTTGCCAGTCTATGAACATCACTATGCCACTGTATATTATATGTGTGTTGCTTTAACCCAGTCAGGACTGGTCCCGAAAATACTTGGGCATGGTTCTATGGAGAATACATGTTATAGCAAAATCAATCAGTTCTGAATGGGTTAATTGTGCAAAGCTGCAATAATGTAAATATTATTATCTATAAATTACTATCTACAAATTAGTATTTTAATAGCTGTGTATGTATCTCTTCAGAGACAGATAAACCTGTCATCATTGGATGCCATTATTGAGTATCTAGAGGGTATTTTAGTTTCACAAACTTGCATTCTTTGACCTGTCCTTAAAGTTATACAAGCTAATGTAGAGGATTGTACAATAATTTCAAAACCAACAATAAAGTGTTGATAAGAGCAGGAAATTCTAAAACTTATCATATTTCATATCGTACCAACTTGTCCACAATGTACACAAAAATGTGGATATTTTGGAAAATTTTAGACATAGAACAACAATCTTATTTGATTGTTAAATTACCTTATATTGTACGAATGTGATTTTTGGCAAAGCAACTTTGGTATAATTGTACTTTGAATTCATGTTTTAAGCAAGGGGCACACCAAAATGGATTGTATATACACAAATTTTCTATTCATTCACCCATTGCCATTTTAAGCAGTGTAATGGTGAGTGTTGTGTCATGCAAATTTCTTATAATTACATAGTATAGAATAGATGCATCTGGAAATGAGTGTCTCATGACTCAACTTTGCCAAACATTTGTACGATGGTACAGTGCATCTAGCTTCCCTTGTCTTGTACATCATTCTGCATTTATTTTAGACAATGCAAATTTTCCTCACAGGTTTTTTGTTAGTTCTTCTACAACTGTATTGCATACTCCTCCCTAATGCCCTATTGCTATCATTTTCCATTCAATACTGCTACCATTCTCCATTGAATACTGCTATCATTCTCCATTCAATACTGCTATCATTCTCCATTCAATACTGCTATCATTCTCCATTCAATACTGCTACCATTCTCCATTCAATACTGCTATCGTTCTCCATTCAATACTGCTATCATTTTCCATTCAATACTGCTGTGTCTGACCTTGCGTTTGTTACATACACTCAGTAGCCGTGCCCATTCCATGAACTGGGCTAGAGAAGGCCTGGTTGACAGTGCCATGTTGGAACCCTACTGTAGGCAGTCAATTGTAGGCCCACCACTGGTCGGTCAGAACCATGGTACTGAGCCTAGCATACTGCTGTATGATAGGGATAGGGATCAACATTGCATCATCTCTTGTTGAATATCTGTTATGTTCTTATCTAGGGTTCTTTCACTACTGACACTACTGACACTACGGCTCATGGCTACCTCCGCATCTCCAGCACTTCTCTGATTCATCTTGCGGTTTCCCGATCATTCTGATCCTTTCCACATCTTGCTTGGCAATCTCCACCAATTGCAACATGTTTTGTAATATCTTAAAATTACAACCATCGCTCATTTGCCTGAGGTTTTTTTTTTTTTTTTTTTTTTTAGCAGATGTTTTTCTGCATTTATTAAAGAAAAATCAAAATCAACATATTCAAATAACAATACAAGTATATAATATAATTGATTAACATAAAATGTGACAATTGATATAAGAAGAAAATACATATATATATATAATTCAGAATTTAAATCAGATGAATGTAATGCTAATAATCAAAATAAATGCAGGGGCAAACTATCATAAGCATGAATGCTTGAGTCGATAGCAGCCAGGAGGGGAGGGGGGTACATGGCGCTCTTATTGGGAGTATATAATAAAACAGAGTGTCACGCTCAAGTGATTTTTCAGAAAATATCTGAATAAAAAAAATATAAAAAATTAAAAAATGGGAAGAAAGAAAGAAAAACAAAATGCAATTGTGTGCATGTGGGTGAGTGCATGTGAAATAAGTGTTTGATTAGTTTTTTTTTTAACTGGTTATCTTAAAACTAATCAATATAAATAAACAATTACAGTCGGATGAGTGTCGTGTAGGATATGAGTGTATACTACTATTGTACACAAAAATATTTCGAAATGCTAATGGTATAGTATTTATCCAAAATTTATACATAAAGATTGCAGTTTGAAAAATGTGAATATCAGCAATTTGTAATGTTTTTAGTTCATAAAATATTGGATCAGTATGGGCTATATAATGTGAATGTGTACAAATACAGAGTGCTTTCTTTTGAAGACGATAAATTAACATAATTTTCATCTTATTACTATTCCCCCATACAATGTTACAATAAGATATGTGTGACAAAATGAGAGAATTATAAAGCATAAATAGTGTCTTTTGTGAAAGACAATATTTTAATTTATATGCCTATGCCTCTCGAGACTAACATACAATGTACAAATGTTATTAATATGACTATTCCAAGTTAAGTTTGAATCAATCATTACACCTAAAAATGTAGTAACTTCTTTTTCAATTATGGGCATATCATCTATTAAAATATTAAAATGAGGTGCATATTTAGAGTGTATATTTTTAAAATACATACAATTCGTTTTATTAATATTTAGAGAGAGTTTATTGGATTTGAACCAAGATGATAATTTATTTAATTCTAAATTGAGGGTTGTAAGTCTGTATGTGAATAAAATACGTTAGTATCATCTGCGAACAAAAGGTTTGCAATGAACTGCGGCATGGTTTCACCTGCCTGCTGTTTGCAGGTATAGAATCTATACCTTTGCATGATTTCGTGGACGAATGGTCACTCACACAGTGCCATCAAAGCTGTCTTGCTATTGCTTCCCTTCGTCTTCTAGAAGTACATCTGGTTGTACTTGCTCTTACCAAACTATCAAACTTTTTCCTGAGCACTTCTACCTCTTCCTTTGGCAGAGCATAACTATTCCCGTTCCATGACAGATTCACATGAGTAAAAATATCAACAAAGGCAATAGTGTTTACATCACCAGGGGTAGCCTGAATACAGACCTCCAGGCCTCGGGTACCCAGCTTGAGCTCCAACTTGTCCAGGTGAAAGTGGCTATCCACCACAGCCACGGTTAACCCACCTCGTGGTCCTCCGGCACGCAGTACCGCTGCGTGGACTTGGGGCCTGGTGGGTTGTACCCAAAGGGTGCGGCAACTCCGCTGGGCCCGTGGACGGCGTGGTGACGGAGTCCCTGCCTGACCGGAGGCCAGACCGTGGCGCTTTCCGTCTGCCTCGTATCTTTTTCGGCCGGTCGTGCTCCCGCTCGGTGGGTGGGACAGGGTTCGGGCCCTGGTCCTTTGGAAGGGGAAGGTACCGTTTCACACAGGGATCTGACAGATCCCGGGCGGCCATTTCCCTTGCCAGGACTACCCATTCCCAGTCTCCGCGTTGTACCGCGACTTTGTACTGAATGCAGTACGCCCTCTCTGTGTCGCCGTCAGAGAAGGGACCGCCCGGTCCAGTATTCAAGTGGATGATCTTAGGGGCCACGAGATTCCCCTGGTGGGCGTCGAGCACGACTCGCTCCTTCCAGGTCTCGTCCGGGGCACCGGAATACCATGTCCAATGAGCGACGTGGGCGTTCCTGTCATCGGCGAAGCTACATGGGGTCGGGGTTGTAACGGCTGGAACTTCAGCGTCCATGTCAACCTCCACGCTTGGCCTTGCATCCATTCTGTAATGGAAAAGAGTGGATTAATAACATATCAAAATCGAATTTTATTTTTAATCTCCACTC
The DNA here is from genome assembly GCA_037951105.1 of Echinarachnius parma. NCBI lineage: Eukaryota > Metazoa > Echinodermata > Echinoidea > Clypeasteroida > Echinarachniidae > Echinarachnius > Echinarachnius parma. The sequence goes on from JBAMJV010000780.1 coordinate 149,670, forward strand.
CATCTCTCTTTCTCTAAATTACTGATACAAGATCGATGCTGTCGACGCACATCGCCACAACTCAGTCTCTCCTACCTCTCCCCCGTGTTCTTCTTCTAGGTCCCCTGACTGTCCGCCGCTTCGGGACACCTCTGATCCTCCCCCTTGGGGGTCGATTCCGCTGTCCTGGTGTTCGCCGATATCCCCCCGCAGCGAGCACGCCGTGCAGTAGTACTCATCGATGAGACGGCATTTCTGATGAGTTATACCCACGCATCGGCCGTGATACCATTCATCGCAGGCATCGCACTGAAACATCAGTGAGCCATTGTCTGGTTTCTGGCATATGTAATACGGCGTCTTCGACTCTACCACCTTCTTTCGCGCGCACCAGGCGGGTGGGTCCCGGTCAGTACACGGCTTCAGCCTGTCATGGATGGTGGTGAAGACCGTCCGTGGGTCTAACACCTGGTACAGATACGAGGACAAACAGCTGAATATCCGTACCGGGCCCTTCCACGGGGGTGAAAGCTTCTTACACTTCCCCTTGACCTTGGCTGAGTCGAGGACATAAACCAAGTCTCCGACGTTGTACGCCCTCGGGTGTACGCGCACGTTGTAGTCCCGTTTCTGTCTCTTTTGGGTAGCGCGAAGCGTTCTCCTTGCTACCTCGTGCGCCTCCCCAATAGCCATCTCCAACCGGGTACAGTAATTGTCCGCCGGTGTGCGCTCCGTTGGAATCGGGTACATCAAATCCGCCGGACGGGTGACCTCCCGCCCGAGCATCAACCGGTTCGGGGTAAAGCCGGTGCTTCGGTTCACAGTGGCCCGGAGAGCTCCTGCGATCTGGGGGAGGAACTCATCCCACTCGCTCTGCTTCTTGGGTTGGGTTTGATGTGCCCTCTTTGTCCACAATTGTAACAAACCACGTCATCTGATTTCTTTTGCGATTTCAACTGCTTCACAGAATCTACCAGGACAGCGACTTGTTGTGACAGCTGCGCAAGACCACTTCGCAACTCATGGACTTCACTACTATTTGAGGGCTTTTCTTCAGCCGATAACACGTACTGGCAACATCAGCTCGTACTTCCCTCTTACTCCTACATACTCATCTCTATAAAAATCCAGGACCTCCGCTCTCATTTCAAGAAAGGTAGCTTTCTTCAAGGACATTTCAATCCTACGTAGCTCTCTCTTCACCCATGGCTCTTTAACCCCTCGGACAAAAGCTTCTTTAAGAGAATTGTCTCTTAAGACTTCGAGAGCTGTCCTTTCCTTTGTATCTGGGGCAACCTGCTCCATTCGAGCATATAATCTCATCAAATTCCTACTAAATTCTTTTGCATACGTGAGTGGAACTCTGCACTTAGTGTCTGTAAAGACTCTATTGGCCCAAATTGCGATTTCAAAACTTCTACCAATTTCTCTGGATTGTCCCTAACATTCCCCTCTCGGCATAACACCTCATCCTTAGCTGCTCCAGCTAAATGGTCTATCAAAGCTTGGGCCTTAGATTGGCCAGTCAATTTGTAACAATTACAGTATGCCTGAAACTCATCTAACCACTCTGTTAAAGAAGGGTCCCCCGGGACTCTAGGCGGACCCTTAAACTTCTGCAATTTGATTCTGGGGGCAACAGGGGCCTGCTGGACGGAAAGTCCTTGCAACACCCCCGTCAGAGTGTTAAGCATTTCAGTCATCGAATCCTCAACCATTGTTCAAAAAGATAAAAGACGTTTTGGAATGCAAAATCTAATCCAATCAAAACTTTAACCTCAACTTCAAATATCAATCCAATCCTATCAAATCCTATCAGTCCAATGAAATCCAACCAATTATATCAATCCAATCAAATAGCTAACCTATCAATCATCAATCCCGTAAATCCGATTGAATTATATCCTATCAATCCAATCAAATCCAATCAAATCGGGTTTACATCCTACCAATCCTCAGTCCTATCAATCTAATCGAGTTCCATTAAATCAAATCTGCATCCTAGTAATCTCAATCCTGTATTTTAATCATCCCTAGTGGGGTGACACCAAAATCCACACAGGAACCCTCCCAAACATTTGACCTTTTCACATAATATACTTGAAACTTTCTAGGAGATTTATTACTAATAAAAATTCAATAAATACTCTTATCCTATTCTAAGCCAGGAACTTCTTATACAAATCAAATTAAAGAGTGAGTGATGAGTGCATTTAAATTGCTCTGTTCTCAGCCATCGTTACAAGGGCTAGGGAGAGAAAATAGTCTGAGTCAATGATTAATACACAACTTAAATCTACGAGGGATACTGGATGTCCTCAGCCAGCAGGCATCTTCAGCGTCTCGTCTGCATCAGGCTTACTGAAAATTGAGGGAAAAAACTCTGCAAGGCGACTTCAGCTAGATCACCATCCCTTCTTCAACAGCCTTCCTCAAACCTCTTGGCTCTAGAAAAAACAAATTTGTACCTTCTTACCATTCCTATTCAAAGGAATAGGATACTTGAATTTTACAGTCACCATCTGTCCAATCATATTGTTTCTCCTCAACAGTTGTTGACCTCGTGCGGTGACAGAGTCAATGTCTTATGTAGCTGAATCTGTAGAACCCGCTGAAATCTTTGCTGAACTCGAAGCCGATGAACTCGAAGCCGATAAACTGGTTGAACTCATTGTAGTTGCTGAACTCGTTGATCCCGTTGAAAATGTGCAGCGCCACCGACAGTCACAGGTCACATTTCATTCGTCACAGCCGGAGCTGGGCCACATCTCAGTCGTTGATTACGTTGAAAATGTGCAGCGCCACCGACAGTCACAGGTCACATTTCATTTGTCTCAGCCGGAGCTAGGGTTGAACCTGGGGCTGACTACTGGCAATCCCATCTCATCCTCGTCGCCATTTGTCGTGGGTAGAATGGGAAAGAGGATTCCAGAGGCAAATGATACGGTTGTAGTCGATCATTTGTTTGGGCAATCGAAGCCAAACCAAAACAAAAACCCTGCAAAGACAGGAAACAACAATCATTAAGTACATTGTAATACATGGCAATTATATCGGTATTAGGTATGCATAATATTGTATTATTGAAGAAATAAATGTTGTTGTAGTCATATTAAGATTTCAGTGAAAATGAAAATAATTCATAAACAATTTCTCCAAAGTAAATGTACGATGTTCTGCCAATAAAACAGCGTACTGCGTCCATCAGGGTGCGGTTGAACCGTTCTACTTGGCCATTGGCCGATGGTCCTGGCCTTATGAATCTGTAAGACCTGGCATAGCGTGGCGAAAAGCTTGCTCTCAAAATTCCTGCCCTGGTCGGTAAATATCTGCCAGGGGCATCCAAACCGACTGAAAAACTCACATACGGCCACCCGTGGGGTGTCTTCAGCGGTCTGGGAGGGCAGGGGTATGCACTCCACCCACTTGGTAAATTGATCTACCATCATGAGGATGTGCTCGTTACCCCTGGCGGTTCGAGGAAGCGACCCAATGAAGTCCAGATGGACCCGCTCCATGGGCGATCGTCCTTGCTTCTTGTTCCGGTTGCATACCAAGCAGGAACGAACATAGGCCTTGATGTCTCGGGCCATCCGGTGCCAGTAATACCTTTGCTTGACCTTCAGAACTGTCCGTTCTCGTCCTGCGTGGCCTGCCAAAGGCACATCGCGATTTATGCTGATCACTTCCGTTTGCAGTGACTTGGGAACCAAAAGCCTCTTCTGGTCTCCCTCCACTAAGAAGATGATCCCGTACTGCATCTGGAAGGCCTCCCGGTTCACCCAGTGGCTCTTCTCGGCGGGTTCCCAAAGCATGATAACGCCCTCTTCTGGCTCCTACTGGCGGACTAGCCATGCCCTAAGGCTTCCCAGTTGATCGTCGCCCTCCTGTTCGGACCGTATCGTTGGGCAGATGGCTTCCTCCATCCGGGCCGGTCTCAGGATTGCCCTCCTGGTTCTGTCTGCCTGGCGGTGGGGGATCTGCCGTATCAGTCCCCAGTTGTCCAGTCAGTAACACCTGTTTACTAGCAACCTGTACCAAGGCATCCTCCTTTGGTGCGGAGTTCTCATCGTTGCACGGTTCCATTAAGAACTGCACCTTACGGGGTGGGCTTCTGGCCAGTGGAACGACATCGTCTATGTAGTTCTGTGAACCATCTTCATTGGAGTTGACTAGCTGATTTGGAGAAATAATAACACTAAGGGATGTCCTTTTCTCATCTTGTAATCCACAGGTAAACTGTAGTCTTTGCGTCCATGTTGCCCTGACAAAATAATGCGATTTACCTTACCCAAGTGAAAAGATCTGCCCAGCATTGAAATTCAAACTGAAATAATAAAGACAAACATCAAATAAGTAGAAAAATCCAGAGAAAATGTACAAGGCTATAGATATTTTATTGAGAGCCCCAACATCTTTCATTTGCGACGGGTTACCCTTACCCCTGCGGTTTGAAGTCCTTAAAGCACACTATTACATCAGACATGGTTATCTGACTATGGCAAGAGGAGAGAGTAAGTTCACTGATAGTTCAAGTCTTTGAGAGAGTTGATAGATTTTTGTAGTTCTTTGCCGTTTGTAGCAGAGACCAGGGCAATAACTCGCCCATCCCTGGTCCATGCAGCCTTGACCTTTTTGTTGTCCTGGGTCACCTTCAGAAGCCTCGCGTTATCTTTTGTCAATTCCTCTTGTATTGACTTTCTTGTACCGTCAATCTTTCGTCTGTTGGCTAAAACATCGCTCCTCTTCCTGTATGACTGAAACTTAACTATGATTGGTGCAGGTGAAATGGCCTTTCCTGGATGTTGCTTCAGTGCTTTCAGGAGATGACTTCTCTCGATGTCATTCTTGTCAAGACAGACACCAAGTGAATCATTCACGAGATGAATGACCGCCTGGTCTGTGACCTCGTCCTGGCGCTCAGGGAGTACTGCTCCTAGGCATTCAGCTCCCTCTTTAGCGACTTGATTTCCTCATCTTTCTGGGATGAAGCAGCAACCAAGGTCTTCATCTTTTTTTCAGCACTCTGGGTACCAGTCTGCATATCCATGATCTTTGCTTCGTGGCGGTCAATTGCTTCCCTCAGATCATGCTCGCTCTTGTGGGCTTTTTGCTCCATAGCAAGAATAATTATAAATGTCATAGATAATAAAGCATTCTTCCCAGATTTTCTTTAGCATGTTTACTAATGTTGACTAATTTCACCTTTTGTCCTTGCTTTAATGTTGGTTACAGAACTTACAATAGCCCAAAGGTTTGCCCAATGTTCCACAGATAGTTCCATCCACGCCTACAATCCAACTCCATCTGGCACTGTTCTCATTCAAGGGTGTCTTTTGCTGCAACCTCTTTCATGAGCATCTCTTTGCTGTCCCTATTAATCCCTCCTACCACCCAGTGATCAAGCTTTTAAAGTTTGTCCTTGAAACTCTTCAACTCATTGTTGACAGGTCCCAGATCGCTGAAGCCCACAAGCTTCCCACTTGAAGAGAAGAAAAACCCACATTTCAGCTTCATTTCGTCCATCAGGATGCAGATATTTTTTTGTAGTTCTGTAGTTGAGGGATGTTCAGTTCGGTCATGATGTTTTTAAGAGATTTGCATTGTTTCCAGGGGATGTGTGTGTAATTTAAGAGATTTTTAAGAGATTTTCCTCGGGAGTTTAAGGAAGCCAAAGGACCTGAGCAAGTTGTATCCCAACATTGATTTTGCATGCAAGGCAATGCACAGGGATCATTAGTTTTTGTTTGTGGTAGTCCCTGTCAGTGCACCTCATCTCCAACAAGGCAAGTCCAGTTGCTTGAGAAGACTTGCTAACCAAGGTTTGGATGTTGGGCTTGGTAAATCCAGGATGTTCTTCTGCCCTCTTATTGCCATCTAGAGAAAGGAGGAAACAAGAACATGTGAAATTATAAAGAAAATAAATGATGAACATTGAAACATGGATCTTCTGTGCACACTGTCCATGCGATTACATTGTGACTGATAAAAATGACCAATCAGTAAATGTCACAATGTTGTTGTAGTTATGATAGGTATCAAGGTTGCAGCCTCTCTTGCTGCAGCCTCTCTTGCTGCAACCTCTTTGCTGTACCTATTTTAGTAATAAGCAGTAGTAAAAAAGGAGACGTTCAAATACAAAATATACAATCACATAGAGTTCTCTTTTATTCACAAATCGACATCGTAATATAAGAAAAGACAGTGATGTTGAACGTTCGAGAGCGGTCTTATGTACATCCAACTGTTCTATTGGTATCTGATGGTAGGCCCAGACGAGAACGATTTTGGAGAATACCCGCGCGTGTGCCAGCGATGACGCGAAGTTGTGGATGTGGGTGACTGGGTACCGATCTGGTACTGTGAAATTGTTCAACGCCCGATAATCTCCACAGGATCGCCAGTCTCCCTCAGTACGCTTGGGAACCATGTGAAGTGGAGACGACCAATTGCTCGCAGACGTACAGATAATCCCCAGCTCGAGCATGTGGTCGAACTCCGCCCGGGCCACCGCTAACTTGTCTGGAGCCAGATGACGTGGTCAGGAGACGACGGGAGGGCCGCCGGTGACCACGTGGTGGGTCGTAGAATGCGCGGGCGGAGATTCAGCGAAAGACGTGCGAGTAAGGGTTGGAAAGTCCGCAAGGATGGTGGTGAAACGTGGGTCTGCGAGCGGCTTAGCAAGGTGGGGTTGTGGTGATGACGTCGATGTCATAATTCCATGAACGAAACACGTGGTCATCGCGTTGATGAGGCGTCGTCTGCTAACGTCCACAAGAAGATTGAAATTCTGTAGAAAATCTGCGCCCAACATGAGAGAAGGGACGTCGGCTATAACAAATACCCACTTGAACGCCGTAATCCGATGTCGAGGGTGAGCGATTTCTGTCCGTAGGTTCGAATCGGGGTAGAATTTACCGCGCAGAGGGTGGGGGTGGAAGTCGTGGAATAAATAAATGATGAACATTGAAACATGGATCTTTTGTGCACACTGTCAATGCGATTACATTGTGACTGATAAACATGACAAATTAGTAAATGTCATAATGTTGTTGTAGTTATGATAGGTATCAAGGTTGCAGCCTCTCTGGCTGCAACCTCTTTGCTGTACCTATTAATTTGTACTGTACATGATAGCATACTATTAACCTATAGCCCGGGCTATTTTGAAAATGCATAGCCCGGGGGGGGGGCTAATTTGGCCCCCCCCCCTAAGATCTCGGCCGCGAAGCGGCCGTTCCCCGCGAAAACTTGCACGCATGTTTAGTGAAGTGCATAGAATACTACGGTAATTTTAAATTTTTAGAAAAATGCACTAATTTGCATAATTATGGTAATTTATGCAAATAAGGTCATAAATTCTTATTTTCACCCATAAATCATATATTCTTCATAATTGAACATTGGTTTTCACTACATATGTTGTTTAGACCATTTGGAATAATAATACAATAACAAAATTTGGAAGAGCCACGTTCTTCCTTATGTTTTCTATTGTTTTTATAATTTCTTATGTATTTCTATGTTTTTTTAGCTTATGTATTTTATTGTTTTTGTTGTTTATTTTATTTCTAACGATAAATCAACTACTATGAACCCCAAAACAAACACCTAAATTGTAAACAAGACCGAATAGCTGTATTGGACATTGTCTATGCCAAGTTCAAAAAGATCATCCGGGCTCAGGATGATCTTGTATTCATCAGTTTGCAGCTGGCAAACAATGTTCCTGAGCTTGCTCTTGGCGCTCTTCACTGCAGGCGACTCCTTGGCTCTCATCAACACAGCAAATCTGAGAGGTGTTAGGTCTTCATTGATGAAGACTCCCTTCAAACTGTCTTTCCCCTTTAGCCTAAATCTCCCATCATAGAAACCGTCACGCTTTCTCCGTGAAACGAAACGGATGATAGCTTGCCTGCTCCGTCCTCCTTCCCTTTTCTTCCCGAGCCGATGGCAGGAAGAAATATCGGTCGACTGGATGTCTACAGGAAATTATAAATAAATTTGATGACTACAAAGAGCCAAAACCATGAGCATTTCTGATGGCATCAACCATCATGCTGATGAAAGAATCTGCATCTGAGTAACCCCTTGGAATTGTCAATTCTAGGGTGCATGTTGAGACGCGAGGTAACCTGTCAATGTCATCAGAGAAATGGAGAGTTGGTCTTGGGTTGAATCCACCCACAGGAATCTCTTGGCTGCCACTGACAAACTGAAGAAACTCCTGAAGGTTCATTCCCTTGACATCCTCATCTGCATTAAGCAAATAAATCATATGAGACCGACTAAGGTCCGCTAAGATCTCCTGACTAATTGGCGGTGGTCTTCCCTGGAGTCTAGCGGAGCGCCTCTGTCCCTGTGTCTGGTTAAGTCCCTCCCCTGCTTCGTCCGAAGCAGAAGGGCCTAGGGTATCAGTTACATGTGGACAATTGCCTACATCAGAGTTAGGGGTAAGAGACCCAGCACTAGCTTCTTGTTCTGTAGGAAGTGACCCCTCGCCCGTTGTCTGCTTGAGTCGGAGAGCTTGCTCCCCTGCTTTGTCCAAAGTAGGGGGTAAGTCAGGAATTTGTAAGGGTCTTAGCTCGATACATGTATTGGTTTCGAAAGGGTGACTTCTGGTGACCTCACTGGGTGACTTCCCTTTAGCAGAGAGCAACTTGTCCGGCCGGTCGTAAGTCGCACTGTCATTGATGTCCTCCACTAACTCTTTACTGTCCAGGAAGTCCCGGCGATGAAGAGTCTTTCGCTTTTCATGGAGGTGTAAGAAAGTACATGCTGCCATGATATCTTCTGTCCTCTAAACTGTTTAAATAAAACAAATAATTAAAAGAAAATGTAACAGTGACTGAATAATATTCATGTATATTATTTCTCTCTTACAACATAATTGTTAAGCCCTCTTGTATTGTCTTTCCATAGCTGACTGCACATCTTCTTCCAACATAATGGGATTATGAAGTTATTGTGTCTCCACGTTATAAAGCTAGGAAATTGAAGATTTTTTCTTTGAAATATTTCTTAAAGTAAATAAAATAAATACATTTTTACATGATCCATCACCATTAAACATTCTGCATTACTGATTAACTTAAGTAATCTGAAAAGATTATTCTTTAGATGCACAATTAATTTTCAAATTTGATAGATATTTTGGAACTGTATCATTCAACCCCATGCTTTTATTTACACACCATCAGATTCCTGGTATTATTATGACTTCTGCTGTTTGCTAAGTTGTTCCGTGCTGTCTTCAGGCGGTGTGGCGGGTCTGAAAGGAAATACGCTTTCCTATCCGGCACAAAGGGAGTGCAGCTTTAACCGTGGTCTCCACCGCAGTTACAACAAGCTTAACGATATCATCTCGGGGCTCACTCTCAACCCCCCTCAGTTCCTCCAATAGCCCATCAAAATTGAGCTGGATTCCACCACTCTCCTCACTTGGGCCCCCCAGTGTAGAGCTGGTTTCCTGATGAGCTTATGCCATGGTGTGGTGTCCGTCGTCCGTCCGTCCACAGTTTTAAAAATGCTTCTTCTTCGTTATTTTTCAACCGATTTTGATTCTGATTGTTTCATCAGATAGGGCTACACAGAATCGTGAAATTCATTATCTATGGTAATTTATGCAAATTTATTCAAAATCACAAAAAATGCTTCATTTCTCGACCGATTTTGATTTGGTTTGCTTTATCTGGTAGAGCTAACTTTGGTTACACTAAACTTTTACACAAAATTTTGAAATTTTTCTCCATTAATTAATTATGGTAATTTATGCAAATTTATTCCAAAAATAACAAAAATTGCTTCTTCTCCCTCATTTCTTGACCGATTTTCATTCTGTTTGGTTTATCTAATAGGGCTAGATTTCATAAGATAGGGCTAGGAGGGGGATTTAAAACTTCTACACAGAATCATGAAATTCATTATCTATGGTAATTTATGCAAATTTATTCAAAATCACAAAAAATTGCTGCTTCTCCCTCATTTGTTTACCGATTTTCATTCTGTTTGTTTAGTCTGATAGGGCTAGCTGGGGGCTTCAAAACTTGTGCACAAAATTTTGAAATTCATCAATTTATGCAAATTTATTCAAAATAAAATTATTTTTTTTTTGTTATGTCCCTTCCAGGGCATCAAATTTTTTGACCAATTGAAAAGTGTACCACATGAAATTTGCGATATTTGATGTTGCGAGATGCCGGATGAGCGCTACGTCATTGACGTTCTGGTTTCCTTTCCTTGTCTGAGACATTGTCAGTGTGAGTTACTTACAGGAATTGTAGAAAATATACATAGCAGTTCTAAGCCCCTCATTCCTAAACAGGAAATGAATGTATTGGCCGAAGACCATTAGGCGGCCTTCTGTATATCCTCCACCGAGGCTCCATTGAAGAGCGCCCAGGACGCCGCGATAGCCCTGGTGTCATGGGCCCGAACAGCTGGCTGGGCCAAGGCCTCCTCTCCCGCTGCACGGATCGCCTCCACCAGCCACCTTGAGATGGTCGCCAACGAGACGGGGAGATGGGGACGCACGGATCCTATGAACAGAGCAGGCATGGTCCGAACTAGCTTTGTGCGATCAATGTAATATTTGAGTGCGCGCACCGGGTACCAGAGTCTGTCATCTCTGACTGACGAGGCAGACGCGATAGAAGGTAGGAAAATCTCGACCGGAGCCGAGGACGCGAGTTGATTTTTGGCAATGAAACCCGGGCATGAAACCCGGGCAGGAATCCCCTCACGGCAAGGATAACCGCCCACATCTCCAGCAGGTTGATGTGGAGCCCGGCCATGGCGGGCGACCAACGGCCTGACACACAGCGAGGGCCCAGGTGAGCCCCCCACCCCACCAGGGACGCATCCGTGGCGACAGTAATCGACGGGGGAGGGCTCTGGAATGACTTCCCCTGACAGAGGAACTGGGCATCCGCCCACACCTCGCACGCCTTCAAGGCCTGAGCCGTGAACGGAACCTGCCGACGCGGGGAATCGACGGCCTGATGGAAATGCTTCCTCAGGAACAGCTGGACTGGTCTCATAAAAAACCTGCACTCCGGCACCAGGTCGACCAGACTGGCAAATGGCCCAGGAGGACCTGCCACAACTCTGCCGGAGACGACTGCTTCGCCCGCAGCCGCTGGAGAATAGCCAGTAGGGCCACGACCCGATGAGCTGCCGGCCGGGCCAACCGCGCCAGCAAATGGAGCTCCACCCCCAGATACACGGGAAGCTGGGACGGCGTCAACGACGACTTCTTTGCATTGACTAGAAACCCGAGGGACCTGATCAGAGACAGAACTTCTGTCACATAATGGCGCAAAGCCACTTCCGAAGGACCCACGACCAACCAGTCGTCCAGGTACACGAACACCTTGAAGCCAGCAAGAACAATAAAACATCGTATTTCCACAAAAGTAAACAATCAAAGCTTCCACAGACACACAATGATCATAAGAGGCCAAGCCACACATGAGCTAAACCCCGACTATAACCCCGCCCGAATACAAAATGGCCGCCCGACGCTGACGTGGCAGAAAGCACACGCCAACGGGAGGCCAACCCTCCGAGCGCACCCGCAGAGTTGCAGCGGGAAAACTTTCAAAATACGCTCGGAGCGGAGCGCCCGTTTCACGGGCCCAAAATTAGAAAGCCAAAGGCTATAAAAAGACCGCCGAAACAGACAACAAATTCACAAAAAAAAACGGGCCAAGGCACAAAATAAAGCAGGGGTAATGCTCGAAGTGAAAAGGATACAAAATGTGTAGATCTCACTGAAACTTCTGAAGATTGAAAATCCAAAGCGCGAGCACAGAAAAACATGTCCGGCTTGACTGATGAATTCGCGAAAAAGAGGGATTGGCAGTGTCTCGTCGTAGAGGGAGTGAATGGCGTGGGGGGCGTGGGCCAAGGCACTTTAAAAAAGGGGTGTTTTTTGCGAAAGGCTTTTCTGTACATTCGGAGAATATACATATGTTAAAGGGGGCAGGGACTAGATCTTGTATTGGATAGCGCATGCAAAGCACTCCACCGCTGGCCCGAGGCAATATCCAGCAGAAAAGCCGTCTTCACAGACATAAGCTTCAACGAAGCCCCAGACATGGGCTCGTAAGGAGGGGCTAGCCAGCCCCTGAAGCACGCATGGCAAATCCCAGGAGGGCACCAAAGACCTGGAAGGGGGCCGATGAATTAATCAAGCCTTAACAATATGAGATATAAAAGAACCTGACGCTACCGAATACCCATCGGGGAAAACCTTTATGAACTGCACCAAAAAAGGGTCAAGGCACAACTCGTAATAAAAAGGGGATGTTGCTTATCACTAAACCCTACATATAAGAACGAGCTTACTTGACAAAAGTAGACAGAAACTACGAAGATTCAGAGCAACTCAAAAACGTGACTGGCTTCTCTGAGTTCGCAATAAAAGAGGATTGGATGGCTTCCTTACCCAGTTTGTCTATTGCTCAGGCCCTTGCATTCCTCAGCCTCTCTTCTCTTGTAATTGTCTTCCTTTTGTTTCGTATTAAGAGGGCTTCGAATCCACCTTCCGCCATACTTCAATCGATGTTTCGCACCTTCGCTAGCTTCGTTCCTGGTCGGTCGCGTCGGCCCCTGGATGGCCGCGCAGCACGTGTACTACAATACGGTATTTTACTGTCATCACACTCGCGAGCGCTGTTGGTGAGAATCTGGTTCATTGTTGGATGAGAGGAGGGTCCAAGATCGGGCAAAGCTGATGAGCTATCGCTAGTAAAAACATAGGCAAACTGCTTATTCAACAAGTCAGCCTTTGACTTTGGATCATGGAACATTTGGTCTCCATCCTTCAATGGCCCAACGCCAGTTTGGTCGCATCGCTTGGCCTTTAATATTGCCCCAAGTCTTCTGCCACCGCCAGGTTCGATAGTGATAATATCTTGAAGGTAGCTGTCGCTGGCCTGCCAACCAGTTGTTTGAGCCTGTTTCTTTAATTTCCTGAACCTCCTGCAGTCTCTGTCTCTATTGGATTTGGAGAAGGTGTACCTGGGGATGAGATCCCTCTTTGTTGCTTTAAACAAGACTAGCTGTAGGGGGGGGGGGAATGTGTACTGCTTCTACTAGATGTGCATGATCACTCTGCATTGGTTCTGTAAGTATTCATTCCAGGGCCACAGAGAGAGCTTGTATTTGCTACAGTGCGGTTACTCCCCTCCCACAAGGTAATACCTGAAACCAGGTTCAATCACCCCCTGACCTTGTATATCTCTGAATGGTTCACTTCCTGTCCTGGGCCAGGTGGGTTGTCAGGACTGCTAGAAATTGGTTCCTGCATTTTGGATCAAGTTGCCTGGTCAACTCCTCACTCAGAATTATCCCATGTATTGGGAATCTCTTACATTTGCAATCATTTATAGTATATCCTTCACCTTCCACAAAACTAATAGGAAGGTCAATGTCCAGCCACAGCATTGCTTCCACCAGGGTTGCATCACTTGGAAAAAATCTGTCAGTTAAGCCTGGTAATCACCATGCTTCTGCCCAGTTCCAGCTTGACTCTGGTGATGTGCAAGTAAGTGGTTTGTCAGCCTCGGTTTGACCACCCTTGAATGAAAGCAATGTGTCACATATTGTGAACCTGACCTTTCCTTCTCTATTTTACTCAAATATTCTTCTGACTCCACTTGCCTTATGGGTCATCTTAGCCATGAATATGGATGCATAAAGTCAAAAGAATAAAAATGTACAGCCTCCTGGTCTGATGCTCCTCATTTGAGCTGTACATGAACTATATATGTATGCATGAACTTAAACCATAATTAATGGTTGTGCACTTAGTTTGTCCTATCTCCTCAAAAGAGGGTCACAAAGCAGATAATATTACTTATAATAGCTACATGTATAATTGTTTGTAGTCTTGCTCTTCACGAGGTTTGTTTTTAATAGGAAAATTTTTCTGGAATAGTGTTTCTTCTCATTCTCATTCTTCCTAACCAAAGAGTTTTGTCTCTTCAGTGTGTGTAAAGTTGTAACTGGCCTAAAACATGAATTCAAATATACATACCATTACATTTTTTCAACTATTTTGACTTTGTGAAGTACATGTATTTGTAATTTTCTTAACAAATAGTATCGTTGGGCCTCGATGTTTGACTTCAAATGCAATACTGTACAACACATGTCTTCATGTATGTGTGTATTTCAAGAATCACAGTTTGAGTATATGCTGCCAAATAATTGGAAAATAAGAAAGTTATGGGCAATTCCATGGTTAGTAACGTTACATTTTATGACTTCTTTTATAATATTATTGGCAGCTACATAAAGATGCCTATACATTTTCTTTTAATTTTTGGTACATTCAATACCATTTGACAAAACTTCTTCACGCATTTATTCAAAACCATTCCACACATTTCAGCGCAAGTGACCACACGTACTCAACTTTGGTTTAATAGTATCGTTACAAAAAAAAGGACATAGAAAAAACAAGTGTAAAGCGCTATAGGACATAATTTATGTATTAAGCGCTATATTATTATTATTATTATTATTGAATATTGAAATATATCTTTTTGGTTTCAGTTACAACCATAAAAACATGGTTAGTAACGTTGCAGTTTTTCTTGGCAAACTAAAATGATGATTTTTTGCAAGAAAATGCATTTTGAATTCATAGATAAGATACTGATTGGTGTAATTTGAAGTGTTCCACATTATCCAACAGAAAAACAGCAAAGGAAATGATAGATTTCTGTAAAATCTAAACTTGTGTAGTCCTACATGTGCCATTTCATGTATAGTTCTGTTTCTCTGTAACACGGACACAACAGTGTGATTTAAAGGCGGGGAATTATACTACCCCCACCCCCCCCCCCCCCCCCCCCCCCCATGAAAAAACAGCATAACAGACATTTTGAAGTTTATGAGATATAAGGCAAAATGTATTTTTTAAAAAAGCCTTTAGAGACTTTATGACTGCATAAATTATGTTTCAGCTTGTCTGAAAAGACATTTGGCATGTCTTACAAGATTCAATTATTTTTTTGAAAAATCTCAATTATTTTTTTGAAAAATCTCTCATTTTACGCTCAAAATGTCTGTTATGCTGTTTTGTTGTGGTGTTACTGCTTTAACAATGAATGGACAAACTTTGACAGAAAGTAATGAATGCAAGACACTGTTAATTCAATGAGTTTTTATATTTAATATTATGTACATGTTGAATTAAAGTCTTCAAATAGCATGGATGTAGGTGTTAGGCAATGTCAATTTTAAACGCTTTTTAAAACAAATTTGACGATTTTGTATGAAATTGACAAAATCAATCAAAACCCGTATTATTCATTCAATTTCAACAACAAAAAATCCCTTTTGTCAATTATTTCTATTGTATTCAAGATGTTTCATTAATCTGTACTATGACTACATTCTATGTGGCCGCTAACGGCAGGTGGCCGCTATAGACAGGTGGCCGCTAGTACAGGTTTGACTGTATATTGTAAATTGTAAATATTGAACTGATTATTATTGACAATAAATCAATTTCATTTCATTCCATATTCACTTTTGTCTTGACAGTTTCAATGTGCAGTACATACTGATATTACATAATAGAGCATAATCACTTTACATATTGTCATGGAAACTATCAATATCGCAATATCTACCATTGCATAAACCGTTGGACAAAATGATGGTGACAAAACATAGTGTTTATATGACTGGTAGGTCTTCCATTTTATATAATGTAAGGAAAATTCATGGAGTGGTCATAAATCTGACATGATTATGTACTCAATGAAAATAACTAGAATGAAGTACATGAAATTGGGCTGGAAAAAAACAATTATGGACCAAAATTGAGAGATATTGTGATAATTTGACCAAAATACCCCAAACTAAAATCGGGTTTAAATCCAAGTTTGAGCATGCCTGATATTTATGGTTTGACCAAAACAATTAAAACCCACAGTTACATTTCAGTGAAACACATGTACAACATGTCCCAAAATTAATTACAACGGGACTTTCTGCAACGATAACTTTAAGATAGTAAATCAATCAGAATGATATTTCAGGGTATGAAACTATAACTTATTACCTACATTTTGCAGAAAACCCTATTCGATTTGCTTCAGTGGTCATGGAGAATGAGGATCTTTTGTCAATCATGTCAGATGTCCCTTCCCTCCACGTTTTGTAATGTAAGGAGACGTGTTGTCCATTGTGTTCACGCGTTATGAACGAAAATGGACACATGACATGATTGACAAAAGATCCCCATTCTCCATGACCACTGAAGCAAATCGAATAGGGTTTTTTATAGAATGGGTTGATAAATCCCTGCAATCTGATTGGTTGAGAGCAAAATTTGTGCAGACAATTAATTGTACTGGATGCATGAAAAGTCATGCGTCCGGTAAAAAATTTCATGCGTCCGGTAAAATTATTTCATGCATCCGGTAATTTTTCTAATTTTTAATTTTTTGACTTTTTGGGGGGCGTAACAATGCCCATTCTATAAAACAGATGATGCGCAAGTTTATTTTGTGGGTCGGTGGAATTGTTTGCACGCGGTAACTATGGAAACTAGTCTAAACCCACTCAGCTTCGCCTCGTGGGTTTAACAGTTCCATAGTTACCTTGTGCAAACAATTCCTACCGACCCACTCATACCTGCGCATCATTTGTATACTGCAAGATGTAGGTAATAAGTTATAGTTTCATACCCTGAAATATCATTCTGATTGATGTACTATTTTAAAGTTATCGTTGCAGAAAGTCCCGTTGTAATTAATTTTGGGACATGTTGTATAATTTAAAACAAACTGCTATCATAAAGGAACTATTCCATCCCAAAACAGTCAACATGTTTAATATAATTGTTACTAAATAATTATGATGCTTTCTGAACCTATAAATGGTTATTTTGAAAATTGCTGTTGTATGTCAGCAGTAGTTTGAGAGGATTGAAGCCCATGCCATAAAGCATGTCTATTTTGTGGCATCAATGGACAGAGCTTGGTAATGATGTCGTTCTTCTTGACTTCTGCAACTCCACGGGCTTCTGAACTAGTTTAGAATGTTTCTCCTGCCTTTAACACCCTAGCTGCCACCTTCTTCTTCAGGAATTCTCCTTGCCATTCTTCCATAGACCGTTTCCAGTGCAGCTTAGTGGATCCTTTGACAAAGCAAACCTCATGTATGTTTGCAAGATGGGGTTTGTGAGTGTAGCCGCCCTGACTCACACCGTTCTCGAACTAATCCTTGATGCTCATTGGTAGTGCTAATCCTGTCTTGTCTACAATGCTGCGGAAATCATGTACATCATACACATTCTTTGCTGCCCTCATTCCCTTCTCAATCTGGTGATGGAAGCTGTCTGCCGACATGAACGTGTGACCCTTCTCAAAAAAACGAAATGTAATAAGATCAGGGCCACCTGCTCTGTTGACTTCATGACCATTATAGTGAAAATTGTCCAGTTCTTGTTCTGGGCGGAACAATTATCTGCGTAGAAAATGAACTTGTCCTTGTCTCGGACGCTAGGATGTCTTATGTATTTGATATATGCGCTGGCGACATCTTCCGCATTTCTTCCAGACAGACTCTTGTCCCATAGCACACCAACAGGTACTCTCCCACTTCTCTTCTTGCCACCAAGCGGCGCAAATGTCTGGTGGAATTGTACGAGGCGCTTGGTAAAAACACGGGACTTGATTCCTGGCATCCTAGGGAGCATTATAACCGTTTGCATATCAGTAGAGTTGATCACTTCGTGCTCATTGCTGTCCTGCGCGTCATGGCGATACATTTCTTGTGCTACCCGGGCCTTTTCAAT
Source organism: Echinarachnius parma (assembly GCA_037951105.1). Taxonomy (NCBI): domain Eukaryota; kingdom Metazoa; phylum Echinodermata; class Echinoidea; order Clypeasteroida; family Echinarachniidae; genus Echinarachnius; species Echinarachnius parma. Next base: position 167,470 of record JBAMJV010000780.1, read on the forward strand.
ATGCATTATAGCAGTTCTCACTTGTGATACAACCCTTCCGGACCACCACTTCAGTCATTCGGCTGTCTTGAAACGGTGCCGAACATTCTTATGGACCAGGCTAGGGCCACGTGGTTCTTCCTCAGTGTTATTCTCCACAAAGCTTTCATACAAGTTGTTTGACATTTTCTGCAAGCTTTTCAGCTGACAACTGACGCCTCTTAATCTTGGCACCATCTTCCTCAGTTTGTACAGAGAAATTGTATAATTTGGGATCACTGGCCTTTTGTTGAAGCACATTTTTTCTGAACCTGATCTGTGCCTTGAGAAGGTTTACTTTTTCTGCATTTGTGAGCCCATCCGTTGTTTGTTCTACTTGCTCTTCTCTGTGCAGGAGTCCCTAATGAATTATGTCATTGGCATGCTGAATCTTGGTGTTGAGCAGTTTTTGCCTAGCAGCTTCAGCCTTTTGGAACTTCTCCTTCAGCTGTTCTGCCTTCTGTTTGTGTATCTGCCTCTCTTTGAATGCCTTTTGAATTTGCCCACTCTTTCAGGATCTGCATTTCTTCCTCTTCACTTTTGGCATCAAGCCATGCCGAGGTCTTGTTCATCGTGAACATGACACTTGCTTCGGCAGCAATGGTCGAGATGTGTGGTTTTGTACTTAGTAGCTGGTCGTAAAATGCGAAAATTGTTTGCAATACTTGTTATGCTTAGCTGTTCCTCTGGCTGCATTCCGTACATCTTCTGAAGCACCTTCATATCGTCCCCCTGGGAGATGATCTTGGTAAAGCTTTTGAGTCACCTTTGCCAGCGCAGGAAAAATTGCTTCTAGGATAACTTGGCAGTCAGCATCATACTCTGCTTCTTTGATAAGAGCTTTAAACATCACATCTTCCTTTACACCAACATCAGGGAAGGGTCTGACTTTTCCTGCCACAAATTCTTCCATCTTGCCATTGGACATGTCCTTCAGGAATGTCACCAACTGAAGATAACGATTGTTCATATCCAAGGTATGAATGCTCTGGTCCTCAATGAGGTTCCAAAGGGGGGCTGTAATTAGATTGGATACCAAGCCAAGAGCTTTACATCCTGCCAGAAAGAATGGTACACGCAACATGCATTATGAAAAAGTATATTGAATCTATTCCCATGGTATGGCGTGATGGGCAAACATCACTTACCATGGTAGAGAAACGTCCATGGCAACTTGTCTTTGCATCACCACCATATGCAAATACGTTACAAGCAGTACGAATTGTCCGACAGATAGCAGATTCATTGGGCTTATGAAATCGTGGGTCCTTGATTGGCACTTTGTCAGTACCTTCAAAGTGGAGTGCTTCAACTTCCTTGGCTGAATTATTGACACTTTCGGCAATGTGCACTAGCCCGTGTAGGCCACAGAAGAAGTTATTGAGGCGTAAAAAGTTTATCTTGTAGTTCCTGTGAAAGATTCTTCCAATCATCAACAATAACAGGAAGGATTCTGCTCTGTATGTATGTAACAACTCATTGAACTTTGCCTCAGTTGCAGCTCTATCGGACATTGTATTTCGCAGATGATAGAACAGATTTTGTGAAGCCAGGTTGTTACTAGGCTTGTAATAGATTTGATCAATATCCCACGGTATTTCTTTGAAGACGTGCAAGGTGTCTTTTGCTGATTTGGTAGCCGAATCCCTCAAATCCAGCACATACGGTCTGCCGCTTTCATCCCTCACCTAATATGCACCATACTTTTGACCATACTTTGAGCTTTCATCCGTCTCCAAAGTTGTGTGCTGTTTTTCACTTACATCTTCAGCTATTTGTGTCTGGGCAGTGACAAGTCTCTGCAAATTAATATTTCTCACTGTTCCTTGACTTGGGAGTTTGTTGGGCTGTTTCCCAGCAAGTTTGAGGACCTCTGCAATCACTTTGCCCACATGATTAGTTCCAACATTTTCTGTGAGGAGATTTTGCACACACCGCTGCATCTCCAGAGTGTACTGTCTTGTCTCATCATACACTTCTACTGTATTACTCTGAACCTCTTCTTTCAGTACATCAAATCTGTAATCCAGTTCAACCAATTCTGTTCTCATTGTTTCAATTTCATCTGTATTGCTTGATTCTTGTGCATCTTCTTCTTGCTGATATTATTAGTTACACCCTGCTTGTTCACGCAATACGGGATATATCTACGTTCTGGTTCCATATTCCATGAGGCCGGAGGCCGAATGGAATATGGAACCAGAACGTAGATATATCCCGTATTGCGTGAGAACAAGCAGGGTGTGACGGTTTTATCTCTTTAAGTGTATACATTATCTATTGGTCAAGATACATAACGAAAATAAAAACATTTGTTTTTTCAAACATATTTGTTAAATTTTTTTTTTTTTAATCCCGACCGATCTGAATTATACCGGGAGAATTAAAATCCCGATAGCTTATTGCGTAGGTGTCAGACAGAGCAAATAATACCGGGAGATTAAAAATCTCGGTCATGAGGTCAACCCCATGCACAATGCGCGTAAACAGTCTGCGCGCGATATACGCCGTGACGTAACAATAGTAATACGGGCTCATATTCAGTGGTTGAAATCGCCACTGCGCATGTGCACAACGATAAAAAAACACCATAATACATTAAAACAATAACAACAACAAGACGTAAACAGGTAATACGGGCTCATATTACCCGTTTGATCATTTTGACCAAGTAAATGAGGTAAATACGGGTTTGTCTCAAAGACAAATTGACCAATCAGATTACAGAATTCATGAAAAAAATGGCCCACTAAGAGATAATCTGTCAACTGTTCCAATTTTGAATACTTTTTTCTGTAGTAAATGTCACTTTCTCTTAGCCTGTGAAGTTTCACATTCTTGTCTTCAACTCTCTTCTGAAGAGCATGTATCAACATGTCTTTCGATTCCAGTTCTACCTTCATCTTTTGGACCTGTTCATCTAGTTCCTTTATTCTACATGTAGCTTCCTTGCTCCTTAGTTCTGATGCAAGGGTCTTTTTCAAGTTTTCACTTCTGGATGGAATGTATAGTCTGGTAATTTCTCCCTCCGCTGTAACGCTGTGTTGCCTTCTTTCTGCTTCCTCATGGCCTTCCTGCTGTACTGGGAATTCAAAGTTTTCTTTCAGAAAATTGTCCAACTCTAATTTACCAGCTTCCCTATGTTTGCCTTTTCTGAGTTTCTTGAACTTGTCATCTACCTTCTTTACCCTCCTTTGGAGGGTCACAATGCTTGTTTGTGGGTTCTGGTCTACTAGCCAGCTAATGACCTCGGACATTGGCGAAGCTCTCAGGCTTTTTTATTACATCATCATTTGTGATAGATGATTCAGATGAAGTGGCCATCCCGAAGTATTAATTGTAAGTCCCCATTCAATTTGGAACTTCATTGGAAAAGAAAGTCTTTAAGTTCGCGGTACTTATTCGTTACGAAGGTATAGTCTCCAAAGTGAGACAAGACCATCTCGGTTATAAAGGATGACCCCTCGTTGACAAAGTCTTCGAGTTTTGTGTCCTCTTTAAATGTTTCCTGAACCATCGCATCCTCAAATTCCTTTTGGAAGCATTGCATTGAATCTATCTGCCGTTCATTTGCAGTTTTAATGGACTTTAGTGCAGCAATCACATTGACAAGTGTCTTTAGTCCAGAGTTTTTAAATTTAACCTTCACCACGTCGCAGAGCCAATCCACTGAATCAGAGGTCCTTTTAGTTTTGCGATTTGCATGGTGTAACTTCTTTAAATCCATTTTTTTTTTTTGGGGGGGGGGGGGATCTGTTTTGATTTTCAATAAAACACACAAATATAAATGTTACAAATCCATTCTTTTTACTTGGATTCTTCTGCTGTTAATCTTCTACTGTTAATCTTCTACTTGATTTTTACTCTTTTCACTTACTAGAAATCACTCTAAATGAAATGGTAACAGAGATAATTGTTACAAATCTTCATCTACCTTTCATTTCATTAGGTCAAAGTTCTTTTTTCACTGACACTGGGCCGTATGCATAAAAACAAGCAACTGCTTATAAGCAATTGCTTTAAGCACAAGCAAGAGCTTGGCAAGCAAAAGATCAAGTTCAAGCAATTGCTTGAATACATATGCACAAGCTTTTGCTTGTGCTCAAACCTTTTGCTTGCACTGCCTAAGCAATTGCTTACGTGTTGGACAAAGGATCGTTACGGTTGTGCGAACATCGCACTGCAGGACAACAATGCTTCGTGCCCGACCTGGCAGCAGTATTTTTGCTTACGTAAATAGGGGGGAAACAGCACAGATCATTAGGGGGGTTTATGTGCAGAACGATGGACGAAAATTGCCGTAAAAAGTCTAAAATATCAAAAATTGTATTAAATATGAAATCACAACATAACATCTGAAATAAGGAGCTCGTAATCATCCTGAAACGGTATGAAAATTTGATCCTTAAACGCGAATGCCCTGAGTAAGCAAGAGCTCAAGCTGGTCTGGATGTGCTTGAAAAAACGCAAGCAATTGCTTATCAAGACAAGTAAAAGGTTCGTTTTATGCATACGGTTTCAAGCAATTGCTTGTTTGGTAAGCAATTGCTTACGAGCAGTAAGCAATTGCTTGTGCTTGTAAGCAAATGCTTTTGCTTGCAAGCAATTGCTTGTTTTTATGCATACCGATTCAAGCAAAAGGCTAGCACAAGCAATTGCTTGTTTTTATGCATACGGCCCATTGTTTTATTTTCAAGGAAGTTGGCATAGAGTCGAGTGGGGTGAGTGGGTATTCCACTATTCCTTTTACAATTGCAGCTCTAGCTTAATCAGTAACATTTTTTCTCATTCAAAAATACATGCCCCCCCCCCCCCCAAAAAAAAAAAAGTACCATGGCCAACGGATTTGCCCATCAGCCTCACTCTACTCTTCCTGTCAGACCTGAAACAGTAAAAGGCAGTTTAAAATTTTATATTTTTATTAACCTGAAATGATGACTCTCCACAAACATCTACTTAGATCTAAACCACAAAAATCTAACTTTTGGCAACACATTTGGAACTTTCAATACATTTTCTGAATTGGCATCTTTCTTCTATTAACTTAACTTACAAACAAAAATCTTGTTTTGATGACATTCAAACTAGGAGGAAAAATATGAGTTGCCAATTTGCCAGTTGCAACAAAGTGATTGATTTTCTCTTTGAAAAGATCCTGTCGATGGGTTGTACAAGTAATACAAAACCCTTTCATAAAAGTATCAGTTTCGAAGCAAGAAAAAAAAAATCAACATGCATTCAAAATTATTTTCCTACTCCCCATCACAATTGCATAGAACTTAACTCTGATTGGCTGAAAGTTAGCCTTCAGTTGTTAATAAAATAGACTCATAACTTGATAATTGAATATCATATTCCTTACTTTATAAAACTTCTGAATTCAACTTGTTAGTAATATGCCCTCATAGGTTTGCTCTTGATTGTAATGTTTGTATCATGTACCATTGTGAATTTGTAAATGTTAATTTATATATATATCATAATGATTATGTCAAGTATTAGTATTGCGATCTCTCAGAGCTGATTTAGTTTGTTTTTAATTTGAATTTCAAGTCCATCATACAATTAGTCATCTCACGTTTAATGTGATAACCTTTGATACTAGAACTCTAAATATGATATTATTTAGTGGTAAATTTGAATACATTGTGCTTTCACTAGCAATGATAGAATTATGTATAATTATTTATGGTATATTTAAAACAAAAACGTATTCTTCATAGTATTTTGTTCTTGCTCAGATTTTGGACGGTTTATGTTTTATTAACTCGCCTCTTTGGCTTTTGATTATGAATTGCTATTTATAGTACTCATCACCTTCGTTGGTACTGATGGTTTAAGCTTTAAATACATTGTATGACTTTACTTACTTTTCTCACTTTGAATTGGTAGAACCCTGTTATATTTTATTTAGTACTTTGTTGATTATTATGGTATCATTAGGTAAACTGGATATAATTTGCTATTTCTTGCTGAACTTCTTTGGTTCTTAACATTGTAATTTGATTTAGTAGGCGATATCAAGTTTCTATTTTTACTTATTAATGATTTAATTTATCCATGTATTTTACCTTGTTATATTTTGTAATGCATTTTACATTGTAAACTGACTTGTTTAGTCTTCTGACTTTTTGCTCAGTATTTTTCTTGAATAAACCAAAATTGAATTGAATTGAATTGAATATTGAATATTATTATAATCTTCAATATAATAATAATTAGGTCTATATTGATATATAAATTATAACTTAAGTCAGTAAATATTAGCACAAGCAAACATCAATCTGAATACTTATTTTTCTATTTATCATTGTGAGCCACAACCTCGATTTAGGGTCACTTTTTTCAAGATGGGGACTTCCATGGGATGTGCAGTGTGAATTGCTGCTCCGGAAAAAACATCAAATGCAGGTTTTATGGTCAATGCAGTAAGTAAATTGTCGATTTCTGAATTATTTATATAATGGAGCGTATTATGAAATAATCATTTGAAATAAAAATTGAAAAATGTAGCCACAGCGCTGCGAAGAAAAGTGCAATTTTAACACGTCGACAGAATAGGAAATGTGTTAAACGCGAACCCGTTGATATACCTATCCAGGATGTAGTACTTGAGTGAAGATCATTCATGCAGAAATGTCTATTCTGATTGGTTGCTATTGTCTCCTTGCACACTCAAGATGGATCTTCGACTGCGCGCAGTCGAAAATGATGCCTCCACCATTGCGCAATTTATATCAAGCCAAAATTAACCAGACAACTGGTTCTTATGAGATTCATGTGACCTTGACCTTTGGCCTCATGACTCCAAAATCTGATGGTTACAATGACTTCAGGTACCAAGTTTGATTGAATTCTGACATTCAGTTCTTGAGATTTTGCAATTACAAGCTCATTTAGCACATATATTGAGCCCTGTGACCTTTGACCTCATGACCCCAAAATCTAACCAGTTTATTGGCACTCCAGGACACATACATCGACCAAGTTTGGTGGGAATCCTTATATCGGTTCTTCAGAACGCGATTATAAGCTATTTTTGCATATATAATGAGCCCTGTGACCTTTGACCTTATGACCCCAAAATCTAATCTGTTCATTGGCACCCCAAGATACATTCATGAACCAAGTTTGGTGAGAATCCGGAAATCAGATCTGGAGATAACGGGACGTACGCACGTATGTACGTATGGACGGACGTATGGACGGACGGGCGTACGTATGGACGGACGGACGGACGGACAACCCGAAAACATAATGCCTCCGGCTACTTCGTTGCAGAGGCATACCGTATTTGTCGGTGTATTACCCGCACCTTTTAAAAAAAAAAAAAAAAAAAAAAAGGGGGTGCGGTTAATACACGACCATATTAAATGCACTTTTTTTTTTTTTTTTTTTTTTTTTTTTTTAGGGGGTGCGGTTATAACACCGGAGCGGTTAATACACCGACAAATACGGTACAAATATGTAACTTTTTACAAACATGTTTCAAAGAAACTAACAGCTTTCCATAATTTCTAAGTCCAACTTGGAGTTAAGTTCATCTTTGGATCTTTGTGAAACACCCCCTGTGCCTTCTATTCTTAAAACCACACTAGCTTAGTTCCAATCCAATTCTTTTTTAGATGACAGAATTAATTATGCAATAATGAATCTGTTGGTTGCCAACAAGGTTTAGCTTAGTAGGCAATAAATGGTTAACCATTGTTTAGTGACTTTGAAAACTTTGATGTTTACCATAGCATAAATATAAACCCAGAATGGAACTAAACTAGTGTGATTTGGGGCCTGAAGTAAAGGCGTCAGTTGGTATGGAATGTAAAAATGTGCCAATCTTATGAGTGCGTTTTAGACTATGGGTCATACATTGTATGTTTATAACATGCTAGCCAGATGCATAGCACAGCTTGACCAATAAGGGAAAGGGGGGGGGGGCACACTTATGTATGTCTTTCTTTATTAAGAATGTTAATCCCTGTGTTTTTTAAAAATTGTTTTTGTCAGATTAGGGAGCACCCCATTAACAAAAACAAAAACGGGCTCAGTATTATAGTTTGTTACTCGATGATTACAGTTACAACCATAGTGCAACTCAAGATGTAAACAGTAATTTAAATAAAGAGTGTACATGTTCCATGGATTTATATTAGTGTATGCATACATACATTTGTGTGTGCATGTGTGTATGAGCATATGTGTGTGTGTGTTTCTGACATATATCTGCAGGGGATACCTTTTGGTCATACCTTTTGGTCAGGGGTTAGAGACCCCCCGAACAAAAGGAATCACTGAGAGATCTACGCCATAAGTGTTTGCACTTCTCTTACATCTCACAAAATAACGGATACAACTTTGTAAATGAAACACTCCTTTGGTAAGCCACACAATATTCTATTTCCACCTGGATTTATTGTCAACAGTGGAAAAAAGGAAAAATGTTCGATCACACAAAGCAGAAAAATAATAGTGGATAATTTAGATTCACGTCAAATCACCCAAAAAAAGTTTTCAATGAAGCACACATAGAGACACATTAAATCAAAGCTACTGGTTGTGCTAAACAAAGGAATCCCATTTCCTTTTATCATTGATTATCTTATCTTTTGCTTTTTGAAACCTTGCAGGAACAAAACGAAAGTGCAGACTTATTTACTGTGCGCCGCCATCCAGTAGATTCATAATACAAATGAAAGTAATCATAAATTGCACAAGACTACGGTAAATTGCATCTGCTACAGTTCAATTCAATTTGAGCGAGTAAACATCACAAACGTTATGAGAAATAAATGATGCCACTAGTCTATTATAGATAAGTGAGATTTATATACATTTAAAGTATATATGCCTTTGTGTTCAACTCTATTTACATATATAATAATAGTGCATATCAAGTACATTAGCTTGGACTTAGCATATGAGCCAATACCTGTTTTACACTGAAAATGTAGCATTCCAATGCTTTCTTTGTACTTTAACATGACATACCTTTATAATTATGTCTATTATATGTCTGTGATGCCGTGTACGAAAGATGTTGCCCGCCTAGATATAGTTACATGCTTTCTTCCTTAACAATATTGCCTGAAAATGTCAATCAATACACGGAACCTCATACAGTCTTTATATTTTCACTTACTGTAGAATTTAGAGCCTGCATTCCACCCTCAAATAAATATTGGTTATAACATACTAATGACCATTAAAAGTGGTCCAAAATCTATATAAAAAAGTGATATACTTTCATATAAGTCATTGTTTATACCATCGTACATACACGCATAAACCTGAAAGTACATATAGACACCTAACACAATCATACTTAAATAGTGTGTATCATATTGTATATTCCTCAAAAAGATTGAATTCTAATAATTCAAACAATATATCTGCCTAGTTATACATTGCTTACTTTATTTTGAATTTCACTGTTCGACTATAATTTTTCATAATAAATGTTGCATTTTAATTTTGTATCAGACATGTTGAGATGCTTGGAATAGTTACAGCATTCGCATGTTCAGTATTATGTTTATAATCATTTGCTAGTAGAATGTTTTCATAATATATTATGTTATTAAAGTACAGTTAAATATCTATACTAAAAAGTAAAAAGAACATGAAAAAACAACATAACGCATCTATGCAGTTATATTTACGTTATGTGTCCGATGACATAGTCAAACCTTCAAACTGGTTTAATTTTTCATTTTCATCTTTTTCCTTTAAACTTTTGAATAAATTTACTCTGGTGTGTGCATTATATCAGGGATATTTCATAACATTTCTAGGCATCAAACATGAAATTCTTGCACACAATAACACGTTTTCCTGGAGGAAGATTTCACAAGTGAAAATTTCCATTTTCAAACATGCATTAAAATATCTAAATTGACTATTAGTGCATTTGGGATGAGCTTTCCTTTTCATAGACTACTGTCATAATTTGAATTTTAATTATATACATAATCAAATTTTCTTAAATTATTCATATAAAAGTCTATTTAAAGATCTTAATGAAATATTGCCATATTGCACAGTATATACTGGTATTATAGGCAAGAGAGGGAATCTACCCTGTAGTAAAAGTGTTGTTAGCTATAAGGTAGTTGGTTCAATAATGAAAATCTACCAGGGCCCCTATTACATAAAGCATTACGATTAATATATTGATTGTACTGTCAATAGACATGGCATATCAATTGATCAAACAGAATATTAACAAGTTTAATGTTATGGGGCCCAGTTACAAAAAGCTTTAAAATTAATAAATGATTGTATGATCAATTAATACATGTATGGCATAATGAATTGATCCTACTTAATATCAGAAGAGCTTTACGTTATGGGGCTCAGTTCTTGCTACCGCCTGTATATTGGCAAAATTAATAGGTTTGTTTAATTTTGGGGACTCACAATGTGAAAACAAATGCCTAAAAGCTTACCTCAATTCTTTTGTGTAAGTCTAGCCTGCAAAGAGTTCAAATATATATCTAATAGTGTCCATGTATAATTAATCAACATGTTGAAATTAATCTAGAAGAACATTTATATACCATTAGGCGACATTACTGGCATATGAAATATATAATATGAACATTGAATGTGAAAGACTGTGATACACTTGTTATTCATGTGATTCGAGAGGGTGAATTTCTCCAGCTTATACATGTTCATGTGTAGCAAGAAATTGTATCGCACATAGCATCATAGCAAAGTTTGTGTGTGTGAAACTCAAACTTGTTTGATTTTGTTCTTGCATTCAAATGCATGGATACAATATAGAATTACAAGTCATTCACCAAATTACAGATTTTCATTTTTAGTTCATATTCAACTAACTATTAACCTGCACTATCTTGGGTCATAGTCAACAGAAAATTGATGTTTTTTTCAACATTAATTCATCTTCAACCGGATAATGACAATTTCATATCTTTCATAATTCCTATGACAACTATACAAATGTTTGCATTATCTCTGCCTATTCTAGGTTCGATTTTCAGAATGCTTACTAAATCTATGAAGAAAAAAACTTGTTTGTTTATATCGTTGCTCGATTGCTTATTGCTTGAAAATGCAATTTTACAGATCATCCTTGGTAGTTTGAAATTTCAAGTAAAATTGTCTAAATTGAAAGCTATTTAATCATGTTATCACTTCATGTGTTCAGAACATACAGAGGTATGAAACCAACCTACAATGTGATTGGGAATCATGAAATCTATTAAGTCCCGTCTACTTTAATACATGCTGACCAACGATTGAACAGCCATTTTTAAAAAGGCAACTATGTTCCTCACAGTTCATAAGTATATGTGACAAATACAAAGAGTATATATATATATACATGGAGTAGTAAACTGCTTTTTTTTAATGTGACACAATTGAGTCAAAAAATCTTTTTTTTTGCTATATAAATCACAAGTAGATATTTTAAATAATTATGTGTGTGCAAATTCGCAGGGTGTACATGATGTTATAATAATTAGATATATTTTCTGCTTGTTCTTTTTCTATTTTTTGATTTTTTTTTTTCCGTGATATTTTTCTTCTGTGCTTTGAAAGTTTTATGGGGATATTTTAACACGATATCACACAAACTTGGTATCAAATAATTGTTTCTGTTTATTTTTTTTTTCAGGTAAAAATCTCATTCATACTGTAATGGAATGCATCAATTTGCATGCTTTCCTAATACGATATGAAAAAGCATCCAAATCCAATCCAATATATGATTGTGCTCTATTCATGCTACGTGTATGCATCCCTACACATCCTAGCTATAACGAAGCTAAAGAACAACCTCTGTTAACAATAGTCCATTCCTCTAGATTAAGCTCATTTCCATATGTTTCTTCACCCAAAAGAGTTGATTATAGTTCCTCTTTGTACATGAGAAAACACAAAGACCTTTGATTGTATTCCATCCCTCCTCCGTGTCCTCGACTCTGTGTTCCTATTTACACTGGATAAATGATTATTTACACACACTTTTCTACACAAGCAACATTCCTCATTCGATTATCACAAGGAAACTCTTCTGCTACTGGCCAAACTATATTATGATATGTTGATGTTATTATGCAAATGTGGAAAGAAATTAATTTCAATTCAAACCAACTCGAGACAGCCATTGTCATTGCCAAACTATCCTGGGAAACATACATAATTATTTGACATGCTCCTCTCTTCAATGTACACACAAGATATAAAAAAAGAAAATGATAACTTCGTAATAAATACAACTTCATTCTGTCCAATATGGAAATATGACAATACACATTTTTTTTTTTTACAATAAATAATAATTGGCATAGTACAATATTTGTTAAGTGTATACATTCAAATCAAAATCATTTTTCTTAACCACTCTTATCATAAATACAGATTTACCAAGTGGAATACACAGTATGCAAATAGACATCATAATTCATATATGGTGCTCTAAATCATATCTTGGATATTTGACATGATAATCTACTTCCCCGTGCTAATTCAGGGACTAATACCAAGCTAGATTCATTCTAAATATAGTATAAAAATTACTAAAAGTATTAAAAACAATCGCTACCATGAAAGTCATTGATATCGTCACAAATTTCAATTCGGTGCAAACAACGTGAGGACCAGCATTCGTTGGCAAGTCGATGATTATATATATTGCAGTCAAAATGAAGAAGAAAAAATGTGAAAAATAATTAATCAAAAGCTGAGAATGCAGCACTTGACAGCAAATAAAATGAATAAATATATGATTTTTTTTTCTCGTCCTAGAATACATCAGAATTTTATAGCCCTATTTGACAAATTGCACTTCAAATAAATATATATTCTGGATAAATATTAACCTGAATAAAATAAGGATTTAATCCATGTCTCATAGCAAATCCATTGGGGGCAACTATTGTACATTTGATTCCACTTACATCTCTATAACTACAACATTGGCACATGTGCTTCTTCTTCATATGATCATGTATGAACTCTTTCATCTTAATTGATTAATGTTATGCAATAATGTGATAATAGTTACAATAATAGTGATAATAAATCAATATATACCACTGAACTAATTTCATAATATACTTTTAACACAAAGTATTTTTTTAATGAATGAACTTCTTTAAATCCTTGATCAAAATCGGTCTAGAAGAAAGTTCATGTTTCAATATGGGATCATTTCAGGCATTTACCTCGATTTTAAAAATCTTTCTCTTTTTTAATACATGAATGAGCCACATGAACAATTTGTTTCAGTTGCTGCAATAATTAGAACTACCTTTAACAATATGTACTTTGTGGGGGGGGGGGGGGGGGCAATCCCCCACCCCTATACAATTCCTAACCCCTCCCTGGGAGTGCAAAAGGACATTAAGGAACAGATTGTCCCCCTTTCTTACCCCTAACTTGTCTGGTCTTTATTGAAATGATGCGTTTATAATGATGATGCTTCAATCATGTTTGAAAGAGAATGTAGATCTGGGCTGAATCGGGGCTGGCAAAGGTTACATACATTACATGTAACTCATGTTCTCTCATTGCAAATTGCACAGACTATTAACCCCACATATAAATCATTGCCCCATTTGTTGTATCATACTCTCTTGGTCTGGCACTGTTTTTCATGAAGGGGCTCTTATTTGAGAAATGATAATAAATGATGAAGAGATCTTTATTGAGATGATGTGTTTATAATGATGATATGTAGTTCAATCATGTTTGAAAGAGAATGAATGCAGACTGAATAGGGGCAAGCGAAGGCTACATACAGGTGAAGCACGTTCCCCTCATATCAAATTGCATAGACTACCCCCTTCCAGAAATCCTTGCCTCCTCCCCAACCCCAACATAGGCTTTTATACTGACATTATGTGTTTATAATGATGCTCTAATAATGTTACAGAGAGAATGCATACTCAGACATGCAGAGAAAAAGCATGATTGCTAAATCACATTTGAAACACTGATTTATAGGCTAAACAAGTGTTGTTAATGGTTTTGCACAAACCATCTCTTGATTCTGGCTGGTATGAGAACAAATGTCTTTCAGTGTTTGAAATGGTGAGGTTAATTAGGTAGGAGAAACATATTTGAGGGTATAAACTCCAATAGTAATTAAAACAGAATTGCTCCAAACACATTTACAAGCACTGATTTATGTGCCAAACAAGTGTTGATAAGTGCTTTCCCTGAGTCAGCAGAGCCAAGGTCAAGCATGATTCATGTTCCGTCAACTCATTTGAATGACTTCATTTATCATCAATTGCTCAGATGGTGGCTATTTATGCAACAATTGAATGCTGCTATTAATCACCTTAGAGGTTTTAATGCAGTTTCATGGACATTGCATTGCTCAAACCTGCACAATCATCACTATCAGAGTTAAAGAGTAAAACAATGTGTGTGTGCGTGTGCTCGTCTGTGTGTTTGACTTTGTTTGCATGTATGTATGGGTTCCTGTGTGTGCGTCTGTATGCATATTTGAGTCATCTTTGTATGTTATATTTGTGATAGGTGATGTGAGTGTGTGTATAGTTATTCACATGTGTGATGCCGTTATCTACGTGTGTGATGAATTATCTACATGTGTGATAAACTTTATATTGGCGTTTCTTTGATGTGGTTGTGTTTAGTTAGTATGTACGAGTGTGTGTTCGTATGTGTGTTTTCAGATGTGGTGGCAATTGACATACCATACTCTCATTACGCTGTCCAGGGGATTTTCCTTGAACTTGTGTTCATATGTTTGTGCTACCACCATTCTGCGTAAAATAGCAACTGAATTATTCCCGGCTTCATGATTGATTGCATGTGCATGTAATTGCATATCCATGGTGGAATGATTGTCACGGGTTACCAAAGGGCAAAGAATTTTCATTCATCTAAGCGATTTCCATTCAACCTTAAAACAGATGGCTAGAATGTGATGGCCAATATTCATCACTTTTTTGTATGGGATGACTGTCTTTCCAATAATACTACATGTAATTAGCTTTAATTAGCGTAATGTCTGGTTTTCAACTTTGAGATAATATATATTTATGACTAAAGCAGATGGCTGAAATATGATTTACAATATTTGCTTCCTTTTGATGGGTAGACCTTCTTTTCAAATATAATATATATAAAACGACAGTTATATTTTCACTTACTGCTTATGATAGCGCAATGCCTGATTGTCAACTTGATATGAATATTTGTTATGTCTAATGACCATTAAAGGGCAATGCAACTCAAGAATAGAGTTTATCCTACTTTATACATCGTAATATGAGAAAACTCTTTCGGGTATACCACTCTTCACGCGAACGCTGGAGGCCGCCATTATTAGGTTTGCACGGACTACATGCACTAATGAATTTCAATAGCACCCATTCAAACCATTGTTAGTACTTGTAGATGCCCTTTAAACGTAATCCAAAAGGTATCTACTAATTGCAGGTTTAGAAATTTGCTTTATTACTTGTCTTTTATCATACCAGAAAAGTTCCACAATGATTATGCATTCAAATATGCATTCCAGCAATGTAAGAGTCTTATTAAAGTTTTTAAACAATTTCAAGACATTACCACTAAAAAAAAAGAAGATCTTTCGGGATGAAGTATGAAGAAAAAAAAAACCCATCCAATTTTAATTAAACATGTACTTATTATTACTATTGACCTTTTCCCCCTATTATTCTTTACTTGAAACCGAAATCAAACACCCAGGTTCTCTCACGTTGCAGAATATGATAAACTGTACATGAAATTCAGTGGCATTCTATGGAAAGAAATACTACACACTCGAATGATTAAAAAGCCCTTAAGTCTATCAGATGACAGGTTCTATATGTCAGGGGATACTATGCAAATATAAACTCCCCTTTCCGATAGTCTATTCAACCTGCAACACCTGGGGGTATGTTGCACGACACATGCAACCAATCAATAAAGCACAAACCCAACGAAAATTCTCCTTGTTGATTGGTGGAAAGGCAGTGTGAGCTAGATATGATCCGTCACAGCCTTTGAAGTGCCAGAAGACCCCAGTTTGCGGGTGAGCCGAAGGAGCCTTTGCACACAGCCACAGAGCGGGCTAAGGAAGCTAAGGCCGCTACGTGGTTGACATGTGGTTTGATATTTGCACATCATGTCTGATGTGCCATTTTCAAGTACGGTCAACATCGCGCCGGTCTCCCCTACAAATATGATTTGACCAAGGGTTTGTGCCTTTTATTACTTGACAGGGGCCGTTTCAATTCCTTCATGCTTGCAGCATTTCATGGAGCACATTTGAAAGTATTTAGTCAACATCAGCCTTTAGAGTTACGATGGGTAATATCCAAAATTTACCCCAAAGTAGAAACTAAATAGAGATGGGAATGAAGTTCTTGCTACTCACAATCCAGCACCTTCTTTTAGTCACAGCTCAGCTCAGCTCAGCTCAGCTCAGCTCAGCTCAGCTCAGCTCAACAGCATGCATGACATTTGTACTGCATACAAACCACAACTTATGATCGGCGCCATTTTGTTTCCATTTTTGAGACCTTTTATGTGTGGCAAGTCTCTTCATTAAGGGACTTTAAATTAGCCCAGGGCCTCTTCTTTTCCAACAGATGGTCAGTTAGAAATCTCTTTCCATTAAACATGGAATTATTGTTTCTTTGATTCTTATAGTGTCAGAGAAGATTTGTACTATTTTACAGCTGGTTCACCCTAATTATTTTATTACGGAGGGTCTTTTTTTTACATTTTTAAAGTGCACTCAATAAATATTCAACTGGATTAATATAACTTATTTTGTGAAATATTTGATGTTTTAAAGTGATTGGTGACTTGTTAGAAATTCCATTGACAATTTTAACAGTTTTTTAAAAACCTAATGTAATTCTCAATACAATGCTTACAACTTAAGAAATCATCCTACCAGCATTTCTTGAAAGTGGAGATTTGTTTCATATTGTGACTGAAGGTGAATTACTGCTATTACCTTTATTACAAAGATCATTTTGCAACAGATAGTAATAACAAATTAGTTATACCCTTTTATAAATTAAAGTCTTACATTTGACAATTTGAATACAAGATTTAGCGTTGAAAGTTTCTAAGTAAACTCCTCACGCAATCTTAGTATTGAATTGAATACTGGGCCTGATCCTAAAATGCCCTTGTTCTCCAACTGCACACATTACCAAATCATATGCTCACTCAATGGTAGAGAGTGAGAGCACAGCATGGCAGAAATGTTGAAGTAAGGTACAATTCAAGCAATGGTAGTAACCCTGCAGCAATGAACCCTGCAACAAAGGAATTAAATATCACTTGTGACTGACTATGCCATCTTGCACCATCCATCCGATGCATTCAGCTGCACTGCGCTAATATCTGTTTATCGGTTTCTCTTGTCTACGAGGTGCATCTGTACAGCTAGAGCAACGTGAATCCAATCAAAAAGAAAACTGAGTCAATATCCCATTGTTTTCCTTCATCTATGGGTGCACGTATACAGCTACACTTTCGTGCATCAGCTGAGAGATGGTAGACAACCTGGAAACCGTTGCAGCTAGAGTATGGTTCATCAGCTGAGAGCGTAGACCGTTGGACCGTTGCAACAGTGCAGCCTTGTGACTTCATGGATGCAGACAAAAGAAGATGGTTGATAAAGGAAGCAATGGTTGGAGCAAGAGATCGATGCTGGTGCTCAGCTCAGAAACCTGGGATGTAGTCGTACGCTTCTAAGCTGGATAGGAGCAGGTAGACCAACCACAGCGTCACAAAGAACGCCGATGAAATGTACTTGCCAGTTTGTGGCCCACCCAGCTCTCCTGCAATGCTGGGAATCTTCCGCCGAATCATCAGTGCCGAGATGGCGATGACAGCAAATATGGAGTAGATGGTGACAGAGAATGCTAGTGAACCGGGGTCCACCCTGAACACCTCCCCTTTGCAGGCATGGACCACGGCTGCGATGGTCCAGGCCACACCGATTCCCAAGAAGACATTGACCGCATTACTCCCTGTCACGTTGCCAATACTGGCGTCTGCATACTTGTCCCCTGAAGCTGCTACTTTGCTGGCAAATGTATCTGTGAGAAACCAAATTATAAAGAAAGGAAATAAGGATTTACCATCAAACTTGATTCATATTATTTGAAGACATGACACAAACATGCATTATATAAATCATTTCACAATTCTTTAACTCCTTGAGTGCCAAGCTCGCATTTTTGCGAGTTACAATACACACAAATGCCATAGACCATTAAAATCCCTGGCACGTTAAGAGTTAAAGAATGAGGAAGTCTTTATAAACTGCGAAGTTGATAGTTTGCCTGTCTGGTAGTAGTGTACATGCATAGTCAGTATCTATAGCTCAATCAAATTTATACCTTGGGTATATCTAACTGACACCTACAATGGAATGCTTTTGTGAAACAAAATTGTAGATCTTAATAATTTCCCTTCAAGCTGGTATCATAACCCACCTGGTCAGCCTGGTCTGTATCCAAGAATGTTCTTTCTTTGACAATATTTTCAGAACAAGGTTCAATTAATAATGGATCAAAGTCACTAAACAGATACATACCATTTGAAGGCGGTAGACAGATGACTACCAACAACAAATACACTTGCAGTGTAAACAAAATCAAATATCAGGAGTTCTTTAGACCATAAATGGGAGATGTGCCTTAATGTTTATGTCAGAAAGTATTTGTTATTGGTTTAAATCTGTAAAAAACAAGACTGCCCACTTGAACAATTAAGGAAAGGACCACAAAAAAGATGGCTGTGATGCCGTCATCGGGGTTGATATATTTCTGGTCAGTTTCCCTTGAAATAATAAATAACTGAACTTCAACAGACCAAAGATGCCGCGCAAAATGGCTACGTACCTGGCACGCTGGTGCCGAGGGCTACAAAGGAGATGGCTGTGACACTGTCCTTGAGGTTAATGGTGCAACCAAAGTGGGAGGCCAGGTCACCAATGACGGCCGTGAGACCCCCGATGATGCAGATGGAAGATGTGAAGCAGGCCCATCCTCCAAAGTAGTCCGTTGGCGGCACGAACGCAAAGAGAATCTTCCAGAAGATGGTGAGGAAGTGCATGACATAGTCCGAGCAGGAGGGCAGCTTCTCCTCGCCTTCCTCACCGTCATCACCTGCAGGAGGGAAATGGCAATCAGGGCTTTAACAAAATATATGATGAACAAATGGCAAGTTCAGGTGTATTCTTATCTTTAGTAGATAGGGGCAGGGGATTATGGCCTTTTTAGGGTTAATGATAAACCCTCAGTTATCTAGTAGCATTGTAGTATTTACAATGCATACTGAAATATGCTTGAGTGGTATCAGCGCTATCTGCACAGGATACTGTTGATGTTGGCCAATGTAAAGAAATCACAGTATTTTGTAATAAAATTATACAAATATGCAGGCGATTAATTGGAGGCAAATCACTCATTATGAGAGATTAATAAAAAGTACCATCACATAGTTCAAACAAAAAACAACATTTTTTTTGCAAATGAACTAGAACTTAAATGTCCCTTTATTCAAGTTAAGGCTCAGGATGCTGTATTTTAGATAGATAGACAGACAGACAGACAGACAGACAGACAGACAGACAGACAGATAGATAGAACTTGGGTTAGCTGAGGTGTGTTCATATCTTGAGTAGATACAGGAGGAGAGTGCTGAGTATTAGGGATATATCTAGAACACGGGTAACCTATCACAACAAATGGGCGGTTATCATGTAGCCTATACTCAGCATTCTTGTAACTGATCTTTTGTATGTGCCCTTGTACCTTGTATTAACTATTTTAAATTCATGTAGACATTAAAAAAAAAACTGATCCAACATTCTATGCAATATACACACCCTTATGTACATGACCTGATTTGTTTTGCATGCTTGACAATGAGTAACA
Organism: Echinarachnius parma; assembly: GCA_037951105.1. NCBI lineage: Eukaryota > Metazoa > Echinodermata > Echinoidea > Clypeasteroida > Echinarachniidae > Echinarachnius > Echinarachnius parma. Next base: position 187,401 of record JBAMJV010000780.1, read on the forward strand.
TAGACCTGCAATTAATATTAAGTTACAATAATGTTTATTTCAATTAATTTATTCAGATGACTGATTGAATTGCATTGACAAATGCATCTTTCAATGCATGTATGTATATATGTACATTACGGTTATAAATATAATATGCCCAGTTCAATGCACACAGACATTATAAATGCTTTTTGTTTCTGTACTGCTAAAAATATAGAGTGGGGAAATATGCTGTGTAAACCAATCAAATTCCAAATTGATAATTTTCTCTCCAATGATGCACATTACTTTTAGATCTTTTATTGATTGGATTAGATTTGATTTGATTTGCTTTGCTCTATTGTAATATTGTATGATGCTATTGTATTAATATTGTATTATTTGTTTGATAGTATTGTGAAAGGACTTGCCTCGACTAGCCTGCTTGGCTATTGCTGGTTCTTTTTTTTTACCAACTATTAGTGTTCTATTACTTTTGACTATTTTGTGATTTATATATTTTTGTTAACGATGTTATTGTTTAGTAAATAAATTTCATTTCCTTTCATTTCAATTTCATTTCAATTCATTTCATTTCATAATAGCTGGCTTGAATACTGCTATTGGGACGGGATGGCTTGGCTTGGCTTGGCTAGGGAAGCCTGGTGCAATTTTGGGTGATTTGATCTGCACCCGAAAATTGACCGAAAATCTAATGCTGGATGCGACCTCTGGCATTTGGGATGCAATAAGGGGGCGAAACGAGAGGGACGGAGAGTGAGAAGCGAGGTGGCATCAGTCATGGGTGCATCGCGTGCCGCAATTATACCCACAGATCTGTCTCCACAAATGGGCGCAAGGTGTTTTTTTTTCCTGGGTGAAATTACGTGATGCGCAGATCGCCCCCCCCCCCCCCCCCCCTCCTCCAATCCCTCCCTCTCTCCTCTACTCCCCCATACATCGTGTGGTGCAATTATACCCAAAGATATATGTCTCCCCCAATTGGTGCAGGGTGTTATTCATGGGTTCTAATCATGTGATGCACTGATGCCCCCCCCCCCCCTCGTCTCCTCTCCTCTCCTCAAATCTTTCCCATGGTCTCTCTCTTTCCCCGATCCACCCTAATCTCTTTATTTATATCTCATTCTCTCACTCTCATGTGGCTAACCTACATTGAGTAGGGGAAAAAAACTGTTACTTAGCTGATAAATGCAGATTTGTATTTCAACTGCGAAACTGGATGCATTTCCACTGGATGATACTGACTTCTCTCTCTCTCTCTCTCTCTTTTTTTCTTTGTCTGCACTTTCACACTTTATGGGTAACACAGGTAGTTAAAACTGGCTCAGGGGAGAACACCATAAACCTGATACATACAGTTCATTTTGTATTCTAAACCTACCTTGTTGACATATTTTCTTCAGTCAAACCACCCCCCCCCCCTTCTCCCTCTGTCTCACTCTCATACTCCAACAATGTATATATTTTTTTCTTAGTAATAGCGGTTCAACATGGGATTTGGGGTGAAAATTTAAACCGGTTACATGCAGATTTTATTCACACCTAAAAAGGGGGCAATTTCCCAATGATCATAGCATTCTCTCTTTCCTCTCCCATTCTTGTTCTCATTTCATATTCCGCTCTCTCATATTCCACCCACCCTACAATACACAAATTGATGCATCTATTCTGCAGTATACTGCTAGCCAAAATGGCTATTAAAACCTGATATAAACATGTTGTATTTAAACCAAACTTGTAGGGACATTTCCCCTGATTTTCCCCTCTTCTCCTATTTCCTGACCCACTCTCTCATACCCAGACCAATGCATCTATTCTGAATCTTACTGGTAGTCGAAAATTGCTGAGGGGGAAACAACCTTAAAACCTGGTATATATAATAATGCACATTTTATTTAATGCAAACATGCACCATAGGCACATTTCCCTAGATCATACTCTCTCAGTACATCTACCCCTCTCTCTCTCTCTCTTTATGTATCTGTCTATTTCTTTCTATATATATCTGAGTCTCTCTATCCCAGCCTCTCTTTCTCTATCTCTAATTCTTATAATGTAATCTACTTTGGAACATGATGGCGGATGAAACGTGTTAGCCTGAATTATGCAGATTCTATTCAGACCCTGGCCTGGGGCACATTTGAGAAAGCAAACTCCCTTTCCGGTCATCCTCTTTCTCTTTCCCTCTCACTCCATATCCCCATGTCTCACTCACTCACCCCCTCTCATGTTTTCCTATCTGCCCTTCCTCCCCCTTCTCTCACATCATCTCTCCTCCTGTCTCACTCACTCACCCCCTCTCATATTTTCCTATCTGCCCTTCCTCCCCCTTCTCTCACATCATCTCTCCCCCTGTCTCACTCACTCACCCCCTCTCATGTTTTCCTATCTGCCCTTCCTCCCCTTCTCTCACATCATCTCTCCCCCTCTCATGTTTTCCTATCTGTCCTTCCTCCCCCTTCTCTCACATCATCTTTCCCCCTGTCTCACTCACTCACCCCCTCTCATGTTTTCCTATCTGCCCTTCCTCCCCTTCTCTCACATCATCTCTCCCCCTCTCATGTTTTCCTATCTGTCCTTCCTCCCCCTTCTATCACTGAATCTCTCACATCATCTCTCCTCCTTTCTCACTAACTCGCCCCTCTCATGTTTTCCTATCTGCCCTTCCTCCCCCTTCTCTCACATCATCTCTCCCCCTGTCTCACTCACACACCCCCTCTCATGTTTTCCTATCTGCCCTTCCTCCCCCTTCTCTCACATCATCTCTCCCCCTCTCATGTTTTCCTATCTGTCCTTCCTCCCCCTTCTCTCACTCAATCTCTCACATCATCTCTCCTCCTTTCTCACTAACTCGCCCCTCTCATGTTTTCCTTTCTGCCCTTCCTCCCCCTTCTCTCACATCATCTCTCCCCCTGTCTCACTCACACACCCCCTCTCATGTTTTCCTATCTGCCCTTCCTCCCCCTTCTCTCACCCCTTCTCTCACATCATCTTTCTCCCTGTCTCACTCACTCACCCCCTCTCATGTTTTCCTATCTGCCCTTCCTCCCCCTTCCCTCACTTCATCTTTCCCCCTGTCTCACTCACACACCCCCTCTCATGTTTTCCTATCTGCCCTTCCTCCCCCTTCTCTCACATCATCTTTCTCCCTGTCTCACTCACTCACCCCCTCTCATGTTTTCCTATCTGCCCTTCCTCCCCCTTCTCTCACTTCATCGCTCCTCCTGTCTCACTCACTCGCCCCCTCTCATGTTTTCCTATCTGCCCTTCCTCCCCCTTCTCTCACATCATCTCTCCCCCTGTCTCACTCACTCACCCCCTCTCATGTTTTCCTATCTGCCCTTCCTCCCCCTTCCCTCACTTCATCTTTCCCCCTGTCTAACTAACTCACCCCCTCTCATGTTTTCCTATCTGCCCTTCCTCCCCCTTCTCTCACTTCATCGCTCCTCCTGTCTCACTCACTCGCCCCCTCTCATGTTTTCCTATCTGCCCTTCCTCCCCCTTCTCTCACATCATCTCTCTCTCCTCCTTTCTCACTCACTTGCCCCCTCTCTTGTTTTCCCATCTCCCCTTCCTCCCCCTTCTCTCACTTCATCTCTCCTCCCCGGGGGGGGGGGGGGGGGGGGGGGTACTCACGTATATTGGGTATACGGGGATGTGCCGCTGGGAAGGGTGACTTTTTCAAGAAAGATCCTTAGACATGGGTCCCCTTATCATCAAAAAAATCCTTAGACATGGGTCCCTTTTTTCATATTTCCCCTTTTTTATTCGGGATTTTTGGATTTGCCGATGTGAAATTGCAAAATTGTTCAAGCTCGCTACGCTCGCTAACTTAAAACCACAAAATTTGCGGGAAATACACCAAAACATGCGCCGCAGGCGAAAAAAATCCTTAGACATGGGTCCATTTTTCGCAAAAGGACCCTTAGATGTGGGTATGGGTTTGGAGGTCTCAGCCGCACACCCCCGTCCGACTATAATCTGAGTACCCCCCCCCCCCCCCCCCTGGGCTCTCCTCCTTTCTCACTCATACACTCTCTCTATTCATGTACTGTTTTCCTATCTGCCCTTCCTTGTTTCTCTTTTCATATTATCTCATGCTCAGACTGTGCAATCTATTTTTGCAACGAGAAAAAAGTATGGAAGAAATCATAAACCTTTAATGGAGAGGTCTTTGCTAGCAAATTGGCTCATTAATTGGCTATAGTTCTTTTTCCAGCTTTAAAAGTATGTTACAGAGTCAGACATCGACTACTTAGCACATTTTCCTCCCTCGTCCTACTTCATTCTCATTAAAAATCAAAGATAAAGGAAACAGTTGAAGCATAAAATGAGAATGCCTTGAAACAATGGTAAAATGAGAATGCCTTGAAACAATGCTAAAATAATACCCAAGAAGGCTATTTGGCACATTTCTATTTTATTCATGATCTCCTTCTCAATAAAATAAAAGAACAATTTGATGCTAACATGAAGTAGTACACAAGTTTATTTCCTCTACCTAGTAAGACTCCCTTCTCATTATTTAAAGAAAAGATTGAAATATCAATTATAGAACACCCAGAATGCCCCAAAACATGAATACACAAGTAGCTATTTGGCACATTTTCATTTCTCAAATGACTTTCTTCTTATTAAAAATCAAATAAATGGAGAAATAGAGATGGAAACAAAATCTTGAAACAAAACTAACATGAATAAATGATGAGACCATATTCCCCCTCAAGGCCCTAATGCATTTTAATGTTTGTCTTTTCCCTCTTATTCTAATGATTAACCCACCAAGCATCGCTGAAATGGCATCTAGGGTTGGGGCTTGTGGAAAACGCATGTTATACCAATGAACATCTTCTCTCTTTCTGTCTTATTTGAATGATTAACCTATTGAGGGTGGTGCCTGAGGTAACTTAGAGGCTTTGAGAGAATGCATGTAGGGCTTGAGCTTCATGAGAGCCTGGGGGACATAATGTAGGCTAGCCTTAACCTCTCCAGGCTCCATAGAACTGTTTTTACAACAGCCCAGTGACGTAGCTAAACATATTTTGATATACCACCTCAACAATCGTATCTTGTAAGGTGCATTGTTTAATTGAGAGATAATAGTCACATGAATGACGGCCTTCAGACTAGTGTCATTGCAAAGAAAGGTTTAGTGGAAGGAACTGCCCCTTTCCCTTCCCCTGGAGAAACTGCCAAATCCATCTACTCAAGCATGCATTGCATCCCCTTTGTATGAATTAATAATATGCACTTAATTAATGAATTATTATAAATGGTTTTAAAAACACTTCCAAGAGATATTTTGACTAACTTATTTCAAATTGAAACAAACCAAAATTAAAATTTTTAAATGAGTAATATTTTTAGATGAAATGGAGGGTAATAAATGATGAGTTTGGTTATATGAGGTGTTACATACCTGCACTGACTGTAAGAGAGTAAGGTTATATGAGGTGTTACATACCTGCACTGACTGTAAGAGAATTTTATCATCTGACTTAGTAAAATATGCGTCATTGATTGGCTAAACACAGTCACGTGATTGCCATATCAGTTTTAACTGTTACATGGCAGATGCACTGTTCACCGCATGACGCGCGCTGCAAAAGAGATTGTATTATAACGTAACAATGAGAACCAAAGGTATGTTGCTTTTGATGCATGAATGTGTATATTTTAGCCCCCGGATTTAGTCAGATGATAAAACAGTTGTTAACTTTGTTGTCGGGAAAATCGTGGAATGTTCCACTCCTCGGAATTTTAAATGCTATTTCGTGAAGAAAATAAGTCCCTCGACTACGTCTCGGGACTTATAATCTTCCCTCAATAGCATTTAAAATCCCTCGGAGTGGAACATTCCGTGCTTTTCCCTCCACCACCAGTTAACAACTGTATAATGTTATATGAGGTGTTACATACCTGCACTGACTGTAAGAGCCTCTGCAAACTGTTCCCTCCACGATGAGGTTCCGACTACCAGCGATACGTTGGTCTTCTTTAGCAGCTTATCCACAGTGTTCTGTACATTACGAAAACAAATGTAAATGGGAAAGAAGAAAATGATAAATATACACAGTATTCAAGTAGATTCATACATGTCGGATATAGAAGTGTCTTTGTAAAGATTGTTTCATATTAAAATCATATGTACAAGAACAACATTTCTATTCTAACTTGCTAAGCATATATATTAATCTCCTACATTAGTGATGAAAATCAAATACTTCATACTCAATATGAACTCTCTTCTTTAAGTATGTGTTTAACAATTTTTGTATAACCCATAATCAGTGTTTTCAAACAGATTTCAGGCCTCTCAATTTAATCCTGCAGGTGCCCTTTTCATACATGATTAGCCACAGCGTATTTTAACGCTGACAAAACTGAGTGCATTCTGATACACGTATGGGCAAGAGTCACGTTGACTGAGAGAAGAGAAACGCAAAACTGCTTTGAACCGTGTAAGGAATCATGAATAGAAATGCTGCAACTAGAATAGGTAAACATGAGCTCCTTATAGTCGCCATCAAAGCACCATTAATAGAAGGGGAAATGAAACGCAGAACAGGGTAAGTGGGTTCTGATACATGCATGGGCAACGCAAAACTGCTCTGATACATGTATAGAAACGTATATTGAAACATGCTTCATAAAAAGCGCTGTATCTAGAATAGGTAAACGCACCCTGTGCAAGCTCCTTAAAGCCTCCATCAAAGTAGTATTAATAGATAGGGAAATAAAAAGCTCACAAAATAAAGTGCATGAAAAATACGAAACTGCTTTGATAGTATGTATAGAAACATATATTGAAACGTGCGTAGAAACGCTTATAGGTAAACGCACCCCGTGCGAGCTCCTTATACAGCCTCCATCAAAGCAGCATTAATAGATGGGGAAATGAGGGGCTTTTCTATGATTAATAGATGCCTTGATTGCCCTAGTGGCTATCAATCATGACTGGGCTCAGTGGGCTGGTGGAAGGTGAAACACTGTGTGGGAGGGAGAGAACAACCCCGAAGGAACGCATGCATCCGACTAATAGTATATGTATGCCAACAAAAACAGACGCTCAATCACAATTCAAGGAGTAAATTCCCATTTTATGCATTTGGTCTGACAGCCTTAACTCTTAATGTGCCAGGGATTTTAATGCTATATGGCATTTGTGTGTATTGTAACTCGCAAAAATGCGAGCTTGGCACGTTATGAGTTAAATAATGGGAGTATGTTTTTATAATGTAATGAAATATGAAGTTATTTATGTATTATAAATTATGTAAAAGTATGCCTTGGCTCATGACAAAACAACAGCAGAGGCTCAATGACAAATCAAGGGGTTAATGCAGGCAACTGGCTAATGATGGTTAGGAATTACATTTGAGAATTAATAGCCGTTCATAATGGGGAAGGTGTAATTTCAGGGAATTGAATATGGTCTTCAACAACCTCTAAGAAACACATGCACCCAACTAATAGTATGCCTTGGCCCAAGAAAAAAAATAAACTGAGGCAAATTAAGGGGTAAATTGCCATTTGGTTTTCAACAACCTTGACAAAATTAAGTATAGCTCAGATACAAACAGCTCCAGAGGCAGTCAATGAGGTAAAATGTCATTTGGTGTTTAAAATGCTATAAGAAATGCATGAACTGTACCAAAAGGGGCTACAAAGCCATCCATATGGTAAAACATAACTTTATGCCATTTGGTCTACAACATCCTTGACATGGGGTCTTTACAACCACAAAGAAATGCATGTATCCGACTGATAGTGTTCCATTGCTCAGGAAATACAACATCAACCAAGGCTTAATGGCAGGGAAAATATTCAAATTTGTATTTTCAGGGGTCCTTTCCCAACTCCTTTACACAAAATTAAACTCTGAAAGTTACTTTAAACACAACAGCTACATCATTATCAAATGACAGTTTGCAATGTATGTTGACTTTACATTTTGTAAGTAGAAAAAAAGACCAACAAAAGTATATGTACCCTGGTTCACTTAAATACAATTTACCGTTAATAACCTAAATCATTGTCAGATGATGACATAGAAATAAGCAATGACAAAATTGTTTTAAAGGTAAAGAAGAGTATTTATTTTGTTGTCATGAACATAATTCTCCTGGAGAATGCATGTGATATTAAAAACAATTAAGTAGTCTTTTAGGGGATAACCCCTCATCTCCAAGTCATCAAAAAGTATTTTGGTTATTTTTGGACAGCAATTTGAACTTTTTGCTCACATGAATACCAAGTGTACTAGCATAGTAGCTTTTGTATGCATATAAATCACACTATCTAGGAGGGAGTGGGTCAACTCATCCAGGACTGCTTGAATTGTATAATAAGCAATGACAAAATTGTTTTAAAGGTAAAGAAGAGAATTTATTTTTTTGTCATGAACATAATTCTCCTGGAGAATACATGTGATATTAAAACAAAATAATTCAGTAGTCTTATAGGGGATAACCCCTCATCTCCAAGTCATCAAAAAGTAATTTGGTTATTTTTGGACAGCAATTTGAACTTTTTGCTCACATGAATACCAAGTGTACTAGTATAGTAGCTTTTGTATGCATATAAATCTCGGAGGGGATGGGTTAACTCATCCATGACTGCTTGAATTGTATAAAACGTGCACTCTGTTAAAGGGATCTAGTAACTTTGTTGACATGTGCAAAAAGTGATGCATGGTTGATGAAATGTATATATATGTGTGTGATCTGGAATGTCCACTGAGTGTTGTGCGAACATTTCATGTCAAATGGATGTTTTATGGCTGAGTAATGAGCGAAAAGTGATATTGGAAAACTCATTGCACTGACTTTGTACATGGTTATGACCATCCAGAGGATACTTTAAAATCCAAGCACTTCGAACTTAAATATCTTTTTAACGAAAGGGAAATATGAAAAACCAAAACCTGTTCCAAGCTTCTGTTGGTAAGATGTATTCAACATAGTATGAGAGAAACTCTATATTTCTAATTAATTTTGTTTGGATTTGGACAATGTTGCTCGATCCCTTTAAGTAATGACATTTATCCATGAAGGTCTCCTCTAGATCATCCTTTTTAAACATTTTTTAATATAAGGTGCTATTGTGAGCAATAGCCAATAAGGCGAGACATACATCAAACTCAAATACGGGCATTAAAGCACCATAAATGACATCCTCATCGGCCAATCAGTGGCTCACAGCGGCTTAAGGAAAATTAAATTAAATTAAATAGTGCCTCATCTATGTGACACCATCAATAAAATAACAGGTGCTGATGTACTCGTCGCTTGAAAGATTGAACACCAGAGTCGTTGATCTCTCCAACTGTGCCCTCTGGTAGGTTGTTCCAAAGAGGGACTGCTATGTGGAGAAAGCTTCTGCCTGTTGAGTAGGTTCTAGAGGTGGGTATTGTAAGGGCATGTCTCGGCATTGCCCTGCTGGTTCGTGTTGATCTTCTTATCACGTATGGTTGAGGGAGCATGGACTTCATGTCTGAAGGACAAAGGTTGGTCTGCATCTTGTAGAGTACTGTTGCAGCAGCCACACGTCTTCGGTGTTGAAGAGATGGGATGTTAAGTTGTGATTGTGCGTCTTCTTCATTCACGCCAATGACTCGAAGAGCTTTCCTCTGGATAGAGTCCAGCAGTCCAAGTGCAGTGGTAGATGCATTCATCCAGCATAGCGAAGCATACTCCATTACGCTGCGAATTTGGGACTTGTAGATGGTAGCTTTTCCTGCGACATCAAGCTTGGTAGCTACCCTCCTTAACGCTCCTAGTTTTTGTCCAGCTCTTGCTGTTAAGTTGGTGATATGTTTTGTCCAAGTAAGTTTCCTGTCCACAGTGACTCCTAGGATGACAAGCTCATCCACTTCTGTTAGTGTGGAGTTCCCGAAATGTAGGTCTGTCCTTGTTGGAGTTCTCTTCCGAGAGATTATCAGGGCTTTACACTTGCTTGGCTCGAATGTTACTTTCCACTTGTGAGCCCAAGTCCATAGTCTATCCAGGTCTCTGTTTAGGCTTGCTGATGTTGCCTCAGCATTGTCAGGGGATCGGATTTCACAGAAAAGGGTGGAGTCATCCGCATATAGGTACAGGGTAATTTCACAGTTGTCTCCAATATCATCAATGTAAACGGAGAACAGTAGTGGACCGAGTACTGATCCCTGGGGAACTGAAGCATTAATTGGTGAAGTACTTGATGATTGTCCAGACAAGACAACTCTGATAGATCGATCCGAGAGATAGCTTTGGATCCAGGTCAGTAGCTTGCCTGGACAACCGTTTCCATGACTTTGCTGATGTTGCTCAAAAGCGAGATAGGCCGGTACATATTAGGATCAGCCTTTGAGTCCCTTTTGTGGATTGGTATGACCTGAGCAGTCTTCCATTTGCTTGGGAACACTCCTTGAGAGAAGCAGAGCTCGTATAGGCAGCTGAGAGGTATTGCTAATTCCGCACTACATTCCTTCAGGACTCTGGTAGGAATGTTGTCCGGGCCAGTAGCTTTGTTGGGGTTCAGTTTTCTCAAGAGTCTCTTAATGTCCTTAGCCTTGAAGACTACTTTCTCAAGCTTATGTGGAGTGGTTTGATGAATGTCTGGGGGAGGTTCTTCTGGACCATCAAGTTGACACTTCCTGGCGAAGATCTGACCAAAAACTTCTGCTTTTTCGCTCGCAGTTGTGTAAGATTGATCCTGATCCTACAAGACAGGTATGTCGACTGTAGCATTCTTACCAGACAATGGGCCGTATGCATAAAAACAAGCAATTGCTTGTGCTAGCCTTTTGCTTGAATCTGTATGCATAAAAACAAGCAATTGCTTGCAAGCAAAAGCATTTGCTTACAAGCACAAGCAATTGCTTACTGCTCGTAAGCAATTGCTTACCAAACAAGCAATTGCTTAAAACCGTATGCATAAAACGAACCTTTTACTTGTCTTGATAAGCAATTGCTTGCGTTTTTTCAAGCACATCCAGACCAGCTTGAGCTCTTGCTTACTCAGGGCATTCGCGTTTAAGGATCAAATTTTCGTACCGTTTCAGGATGATTTCAAGCTCCATATTCCAGAGGTTATGTTGTGATCAAATTCCTGTTATTTTAGACTTTTTACGGCAATTTTTGTCCATCGATCTGCACAGAAACCCCCCTGATGCTCCGCGCTGTTTCCCCCCTATTTGCGTAATAAAAAATACTGCTGCCAGTACTTGATCTTTTTTTGCTTGACAAGCTCTTGCTTGTGCTTAAAGCATTTGCTTATAAGCAATTGCTTGTTTTTATGCATACGGCCCATTGTGTTCACTTTGCGCCACCATTCTTTGCTGCTGAGGCTTCCGTCTTTTAACTCCTCTTTTAGCTTTTCATCATGGTGTCTTTTTGCCTGTTTCTCTAGTTTATTGTAGTCGCTTCTGGCTTCTTTGAATTTCCTTGCTTTGAGTTTCATAGAATTTTCTTCTCATTTGTCTTAATTATTCAAACTATTTGCTCCTTTATTTATTGTTTCATTGTATTTCCTATCTAACTTGTTTTTCTTCCTTTGAGTAGTAACCCAAGTTCCTTTGAATGTATTCTAAAGCTGTCTTTTTACTAAAGTGTATTTTATTAGGGTTTGTTTTGGGAACAAAGTGTATTTTTGAAATGGTTTGTTTCCATGTTAAGGAGATTTATAAAATGTTTTACATAGTCCTCTTTTATGGTTGAATGTATATACTTGTATTCACTTTGCAACAAACAATATATGAAATGATATGACAAATACACAGTTACGCCTGTACATGTCCAACATTACAATCTTAAGAAATGCAATACATAAAGTAGTGCACTCTTGTCAGTTGTCAAATAATAATTGCATATATGTCTAAAAATAGTAACTTGCATTTAAATGTATATATGTTACATAGTTATTTATACACAATATTTCTAATTATAGTAATTGTTGTATTTTATATCAAATATTTCTAATTAATTTTCATAAATCCATACAAGATATATGCAGTGAATTATTATGACTGATTATTATAAAATGATTATGACTCCAATAATGATAGATTCCATTTTGTATCTTTAAATTTTGTTCTTTTTAACACAACTTTAACCCATTGTCAGCAGGAACCTTGTGGATCCTGTATTAACTCTATGAATATTGCAATATCAGGTAGGAAAGAAGGTATTCATCTGCTCCAAAGAAAGGTACAAGGAGTTGTCTAATGCATGACATGCCACAGATGACCTTATATGGTGTCAATGGTGTATAGGTTGTAGAGATAAATAGCAAGGCTTTCCAAACCTCTATCACAAATACTGCTTTATCAGGCGCCAGATAGTGGCTTGCTTGACAGTATATGCTGGAGGTGGCAATTCCTTTATTAACGTGTTCCCTACTAGATTTTTACAAATCACATAGAGTTAATACAGAACTCACCAGGTTCATATAGACAGTGGATTTTAAAAGGGTTCAAAAGTTGGATAGGCATACATAGAACAAGGAGCTTCAATTTCACAAACAACTCTTCGTAGCCTGAGATGACCAGTGTTTCTTTCTTTATCTCCCATTTTCTGTTTTCCCTTTCACATTTTCTGCCCTTCCTCCCCCCCCCCCCCCCCCCCCCCTGCTCCCAGAAAAATGTGTTGCCCTCTTCATTTGTACCCTATCCTATCCCCAACCCTGGCAACATCACTGCATCGGCCACCACACATGAACACTCCTGTGTTACAAAGTAGTACCTCATGTGTACCCTAACTTATCCCCAACCCATGGCAACATCACTGCATCCACCACACATGAACACCCCCCTAGGCACAATGCACTACCTCATGTGTACCTTAACCTATCCCCAACCCTGGCAGCATCACTGCATCCATCACACATGAACACCCCCTTTGTTACAAAGCACTACCTCTTGTAGCCTGCAGCTTCGACTGAAAGATGCACAGGAAATTAAAACAAGAGGCAATCACTCCCCTCCCCTACAGGAATTCAACACCCCTGACTGCCCCTATTTGGGACAAAAAAGACTTAATGCTTGAATTGCCTGGTTATAAATACAACAATGTCAAGGGTAAATGGACAACATTTCTACTACAATCCAATCCTCTATCTTGCTTGTAGATTATGCTGAAAGTTGTGCAGGAAATTAAAACAAAGAGCTATTGATTCCACCCCACCCCTGTATGTCCATCATTGGCTGGCTATACCACTACATCTCTAAAAAATAAACCAACCCTGTTTTATAAATAAACTACCCCATGTTGCTTTCAGCTCTGCTGCTGAAAGTTGCACAGGAAATTAAAAGACCTCTTTGGCGACACTGGTTGGTGGCAAACAGAGACAATTATTTCATAACCTTGGCCATTTTTCTTTTAGAATTAAATATTGCTCCGTTTTCAATTAAAATGAAACACACTGAAGGAGCTATAAGGATAATTCTAGAATGGCGAAGAGGCCGGATATTTTCTAGTTCACCACCTTGTAAGAATGCGCATAGCTCCCAGAGAGGCTCTAGCTTGCAGTAAATGTCAACAAGATATCGTCTAAGGCTAGAGTAAATGGTGGAGACTAGGATACATTATTTGTGGAATATAATGTAGCATTCTGCAAGCTATTCCGAACATTAGTCTCCTTAGAACGACTCTAACTGAAGACTTGAATCACTAGCTGGCCTAAATGTTACAACCCAGGATGAAGGTTTGGGTTTCAACCATCTGAAAAAAAACATTTATAATGAACAACACGATATTATAATGTATATTTACATTATTTTGTTGAAATTAACATTCTCATTGATTAAATTATCAAATTTGAATGATCTCTTTCACAGAATTGTTCATTATTCCCTCTCAGCATTCATGACCATTAGAAAAAATTAACATATCTCAATGAAATTCGTAGACTCTCTGAAATCAGCCATTTTCTTTATGTGTTTATTTTATTCCCTGTCAAACTAGATATGATATACAATAAGCCTAAATAGATGTTCTCCCTCTCCAATCTAACTCTTTCATGCTCTGTAAAACTACCTCTCTCAGTGTCTTTCTGAGCCGTATTATATCTGTTATTTATTACACATTTTGTATTTTCTGTATTTCTGAAGCTAACCATTTCTGTAGCTAAAAGTATTTCCAATCCAATCCACCATCTCTCCTTCCCCCATCCCCTCTCTGTCTTCCTGTCTTGAATCATATTCGTCTTTTACTTATAATTCATCCTCTGTTCCTTTGTATCCCTCTCTTATTACCCAGCCACACTCCCACATTCTATCACTCTGGATGTGTCTCTATCTTTCTATCACTCACTCTCCTTTCCTCTTTAAGTCTTCCTTTCTCTTATCAAATCACTATCTCACTTTTCTTCATATGTTTTCTCTACTTCTCCTTTTTAACGTATACTTTAGCCATTTGCCTGGATCAATCAGCTCATCTCTAAACAGCAGCGCGCTGATGAGAGAATGTAAACAGGTTTGTCCATAATGAGTAATACGATATATCTACAATCTCTCTCAGCGCTAGGAGTGCCATCATGCTATGTGTACTAAACCACCTGATGCATCGTATGTATGATGGAGCGCGGTATCACTCTTCACCATCCATTTTAAAGGGAGGTTTATTACACTTTATACTTGTTTATGATGAGGAAAGTGATCGTTATAATCATAATTCTCTTCTTCATCATCAGTATTGTCATTATCATCATCATCATCATCATCAATGTATTACGTGAATAGTTTTATCATTATGAATATTACAGTTATTATATTTTATTATAATTTATCTTATATTTATGTTCAGGATGGATCAGCGACTTCTTAGTGAACAAGTTTGCTGATAGTGAGAAATATGATATGTGACCGGCTATAGCAAAATCCAGCACTTGTCGGTAATTCATGTTTTGAAGAAATGGGCATTTTAAGTTCACACAATGTGTGTAAAAGACATATGATTGTAAAAATTTAAACAATCATATCTTCGCCAAGTATTGACCAATTAGTTAGAACAAAGGATCAAATGAATTAAAGCTTGTGATGAGGCCTTCGTAATGGTATGAAAATCTACATTTTTGTTTTTACCGACAAGTGCCGGGTTTTGCTATAGCCGGTCACATATATCAAAACCTCTTGCAAGCAATCAGAGTGCCATCATTCTATGTGTACTAAAAGTACCTTATACCTAAATCAACACAAACAATCAATCAATCAATCAATCAATCAATGTTGAATAACCTATTACGACTGCATAACTGACTTTGACTTATAAGTACTTAGAACATGTACTGTAAACGTCGTAATTTACGCGCGATTAATATTTCGCGCTAAGCAACACAAAAACACATTCGCGGCTTTTTAATTTCGCGGCCATGCAAGTGTTCACACGCATTGCAAATCGCGGGTTTTAATATTCGCGGACGCCGACTTCAGCGCGAAATCTGCAAAAATTAATGCACCGAGAACATTACCACGTTTACAGTATTCATATTATCAAAGCTTTCAATTACATCTCATCTTTTCTATTAATTGTCAACCCATTGCCTAAGAGAATTGAGTGGGCTGTGGCATGGTCGACTGATTTGGGGGGCCCACAAATTATTTGGGGGCACAACTAAATGTAATTTATTGTTTTTACAAAAATGTTCTCCATATAGGTTTTGTATTGTTGTTTCCAATTTATTGGGGGCACAGCCCCCCCCTCCCCCCACCCCCAGGAAGCTACACCACTACTAGTGGGCCCTATATTAGCTCTACATGGATTGAAACATCCAGTAGGGAACAGGTTATGCAAAGTTAAACTATTCTTCCTCGATGTATGAACCTTTCATCTTTATGTGTGTTCTTTATTTATTTGTATTGAAATGGAAAGGACTGTTACTTAGTAATAAATACGCATTCTCCATAGACCCCAGCCCGGGTATTGGTTAAATTGCTATTTATTTAGGGTCAAGTATAATATTATTCCTTCAAAGCAACAACAAATTTCCACATAAAATCACTGATCATAAAGTGGATAGTCATCTTCTTGATTCTTCTCATTCTTGAGATGCAAACAACTCTTATTTTCTTTGGCCAAAATAATGCACCTCTTAAAAGATATTGCTACTTCCTCCAGGCAGGCAAATCACAAATTATGCATGAAGTCGGGCTCTTAGAAATATCTCGGGGCATTCAGATCAAGATTATCATGCAAAAAGAGTATTTTTCCATGATAGAAAATTCTGACGCAGGGATTTTTTTTTTTTTTTTTTTTTTTACTTCTGATTCGAGCATCAGATTGGAGTGGCTCTTCAATCACAAATTGTAGACAAATAGTCAGAAATCATTACTTTGTTGCTCAAGCTGCCAAATTAGCTATGAAAAACATCACATCACAGGCAACATACAGCATGTGTTGTGTCTCCCTGTATAAGTGTGTGTTTGTCTGCAGTATGTACATGTATGTACAATGTTTTGTGGATGGTAATGCATCCAACTGTGATTGCAAATGGCAATTAACCACCAAGTCCAAAATGAGAGCTAATTCATAAGATGTCTTTTTTTTTTTAGGTGCTTTGTTGGCCAAATAACCCACTGTCAGATCCAATGAAGACTCAACCCAATTTTGATTTATTTTGAACCCGTTCCCTACAAGTTTTTGCAATCCCCATAGAGTTTATACATGACCCGCCAGGTCCCATAGGCAATGGGTTAATAACAAATTCAATCTATGTTTCATGCCTACTCGGTCAACGTTTCGCAATAACTAGTTATGTGAAAAAGCACTCAGCAAACATTCATGTCGGTACACTTTCTCCTCGTTCTTTATCAAATCTAAATTGACAAACATTTTCCAGCTAAATTCTATTTCCGCACTCATATTATCCTGTCCAAAAGGGGCCCAATTTTGCATCAAGTATGTTCCCAGGGTGGCGAGGTTCGTACCACTTAGTGGCATAGCTAGAGTGCACCCTCATGAGGGGGGGGGGGGGGAGGTGGGGGTGAGTGGGAAGAGAGGGGGAATCTATGGGGGAAGCCTATACCCATAATAATCATTATGCAAATGTATTAATTCATTTTGTCAAGTAAAGGAAGATGTAGAGAGGTGGTGAAGAATTATATAATAAGAGGGGAAATATTGCACCCTTCTCATCCCTTTGTCCTGCCACTGGTATTTCAATATCTTGTCATAAAATGGTTTATGTACCTATTCAAACTCCCCGTACTGTTCTATACAGTACTAATATCACATTGCGACCACCTTGGGAGTCAATATGGTATAAATGTGAGTCCATACATATTTCAAAATCAGAACATGTGATTTTTGTTGTTGGCAAGTGGATTCATATATACCCCACCTAAATCAATTTTGATTGAAAGAGAACTCGAGCAAAATATATATTAAATGCATTTTATGCAGCATCTCAATATATGCACTTTTCTCTGGAAATCATAATGTCGACATCTACAGCGCATCCGCTATTAAGGAAACACCCTTTCACTACATTTATTTGGTTACACATAAGTATAACACAATATGAGTGCTCCCCTCCCTGATGTACTTGCGTAGGTTAAAACTCCTGTATGATGTGATTGCCATAGAGTTGATACAAAGTCCTGCCAGTTCCTGTAGGCCAGTAAGGGGTAGATATCTACTCCTGTATGATGTGATTACCATAGAGTTGATACAAAGTCCTGCAGGTTCCTGTAGGCCCCTAAGGGGTTAATATCTACTCCTGTATGATGTGATTACCATAGAGTTGATACAAAGTCCTGCAGGTTCCTGTAGGCCCCTAAGGGGTTAATATCTACTCCTGTATGATGTGATTGTCAAAGAGTTGATACAAAGTCCTGCAGGTTCCTGTAGGCCCCTAAGGGGTTAATATCTACTCCTGTATGATGTGATCGCCATAGAGTTGATACAAAGTCCTGCAGGTTCCTGTAGGCCCCTAAGGGGTTGATATCTACTCCTGTATGATGTGATTGCCATAGAGTTGATACAAAGTCCTGCCAGTTCATGTAGGCCCCTAAGGGGTTGTTGCACCACAAATTGTCGTACCTGCACAAATTGTCGTAGGCGACAATTTGTGCAAAATTTCACGCCACAAATTGTCGCATCCTGCACAAATTGTCGTTTGCGACAATTTGTGTTGCTCTCGCCGTCTCCATACCCGGCGACAATTTGTGAAATCACGTAAAACCTCACACCACAAATTGTCGCCTATTGCACAAATTGTCGTCAGTCGCTGTCTTCAAGCTACAAAGATGATGATGATGATAATAATAATAATCAATGTTGGTGGACTCGTGCCGGCCTCGTCGTCGACACCAGTGGAAGATTTTTACGAAGCAGAGACCGAGATCCGTCAACAAATCTCGAGGCCGAGACCGAGACTATTTGGTTTTGGGGGCCGAGACCATTAAAGAACACTACACATTGGCCTCGAGACAACTTAAAATAAAACAAAAAAAACAAGCCCTGTGTGAGCATGTGTTAATATTCGTTTTTATGTGATTTTATGTGATTGCTGTCGCAATTTCTAACGTTCGAAACCGGAGGCAAACAAATATATTAATGTTCAGTGATTATTTAGCGATTTACAGACAAAAAGGGGATTTCGATCAGCATAAATGTGAATATGTGAAAATGTGCTATTTCGTGAAGAAAATAAGTCCCTCTACTACGTCTCTTCCCAAAAATAGCATTTAAAGTGTAACATTCCATGCTTGTCAATTATGCTGCTGTTAAAAAAAATCAAAATACCTAGTAGTAGTACCAGTTTATTTTGTAAGTATTATTATAATTTAAATTGATATGTTGGTGCGTTGGTAATATATCTGTATGTCAAGAATGATCATTTTAATCCAAAATGTATGTCATCATGGCTTTGAACAGGACCGTAGGTGTAGCGACAATTTGTGGTGCCAGCTACCAGCACAAATTGTCGCCGTCGCCTCCACAAATTGTCGCAAACGACAATTTGTGCAGAAAGCGACAATTTGTGGTGTCAACATTTTGCACAAATTGTCGCCTACGACAATTTGTGCAGGTACGACAATTTGTGGTGCAACAGGGGTTAATATCTACTGCAGATAATGCTGCTCATAGCAAATGGCAAATGACAGATAGGTGTTTAACCCCATCAAGGTCCCAGGATAGTTTGCGTTTTAAAATAAAAAATAAAAAATGTTCTTTGTGACCCGCGCGGGCAAGTACAATAGAAGTTTATCAAATATTTGAAGCCAGAATCCTCAATCTAAAGTTCCCCCCCCCCCCCCCCCCTCCGAAATAAACATGAAAAAGTGTGTCATATTTGGATTCCATAGGGTGCAAGTTAAACTGATCAATAATGACATTTTGGTGGCCCCAAGCTAATTGCTGGTGGCCCCAGGCCCATGGGCCAAGCTAATGTTGAGCCCTGCATAAAACATGTTTATGTTTCTCCTTTCGTCGTCTCCTTCTTATCACCTTAAATGGAATGCACATGCACACTACACCACTGGATTCCGATCCGACAAACAATTGTGTATCTGAAATGAAGCAAGACATGCATAGCATGCCATATTTTTCAGATCAGTAATTATTCGTTGAGTCGGATCAGATTGTTTGGGTTTGCAGTGGGCTTTACAACCACCCACCATCTACGTGGCTGTGAAAATCACGTCTGGGTGCGACCCATCAAGCCCCAAGTTAATGAATATTAAATGGAAACTTGGGATGCCTGGATATGTGGCAAATATATCGCCCTGCCACTTGTACTGGCTGATCAAAACGGCAGACTCTAATTAGGGGAGTCAATTGGTGAGAAGTCATTACTGCTATGGTCATCTCGCATGTACCCAAAGATCAAAAGTTCATATGATCATGCATGAAATGTATCTATAGTTTAGAATAGAAGACAACCATACATGCAATGTGCAAGGGGTGAAAATGCCATTATTCTTGCAAAATCCACGTCATATTCAGGCAAATGCATCACATTTTTGGGGGGCGGACAGCTTATTTTGGGGGGAAATCTGCACATTTTCAGCCAAAATTAGCTTACTGGGGGGGGGGGGGGGAATTATCTCATTTGGGCAGAAATAGCTTGTTTATGTTGAAGACAGGAAGGCTGAATATTAGCTCCATGGAAAAAAGGGATGAGTACAGCCAATGTGACTTACTGGAGCAAGAAAGGTTAACATTCCACCTACTTGATTGTCATGATATGTTTTAACCCAATACGGGAACTGAGTGGGCTATGTCCAAAGTCTATGGGGATTTCAGAATCTCGTAGTGAACGGGTTAAGATTCCAATCTTAAAAGTGGAAGTGGACATCCCTACATATTTTCTTGACATAACATTACCAATATGTACACATTGTTAACTACTCAATTCTAGCCATAGGCTTTATTACCCAATATATGTATACATTGTTAGTCATACATGGTACAAATATGGTCCTACGTTCCCCTAGCAGTAATTGCTATTTCTGTGTGATCTCTCTATACATTTCTGTTTGTTTATCCTTTCTCATATTGTTACTGATAAATTGCAACCCTGGAGCGTTTTAATAATAAAAATACTAAATTCTCAATACTCGTCTTATCTTTTCTGAGAGAGCACCTTATGAACTGCTCAAATACTTTGAATAGTTGATGGATATTTCCCTCCCCATGAAATGCACCTGGTGTTCAAGTTACCATGGTTACAGAAAGGTTTATGAAGAACACATTGACATATCAATATATATGTCTTCAGGGGGTCGAAGTAGATATACAATGCTTCATTCTGCTGGTTATTGCAGGTGAACTAATACCCAGATAGATCTAGTTGCTCAAAAACACAACTTCCATTCAATACAAATGTTTTGGAAGCAAGTAATTTGAAAATAAATAACTTGCTCTTCTGATGCAATGCACATTTGTATGTCGCAGAAGGAATTTAATCCATTCAAGACTGGTCACAACATAACTTGGGGTAGGGTTTGTGGAGAATGAATGGTAAAGACAAATCAAACAGTCTGGAATGGGTTAAAAGGGAGCATAGAAATAACGCTATTTTTTTGTTTAGGTTCCATTGTTACAGTTTAAAAACAAATGGGAAAATATACAAACCGATCGAATGATACACTTTTCAATGATAATAAAAATGAAGAAACTGCTATGAATGTTAACATAGAAATAATTGGGCAAAAAATCCTCTTCTGACATAGTACACCATCCGAGGAAGAACACTGGAGATGTTCGAAACATCAATTCCAAAATAGAAAGTTGACTGTGTCAAAATATGTTTTTTTTCGAATTCCATCTTCTGTATTATCAGTAGAAAGAAAAATTACACGGGGGGCAAACAGCTATACAGGCACTCAGACAACAGAATCGACATAATGAAACTTTGCCAAAGGGGAAGGTCAAACTAATAGACGGTAAATTATATCCAATATCCAGTACAAATTGGTGTAGATTGTGGCCTTGGCTGTTGATGAATTAACACACTAGGGGAGAAAGGTAATAACACTATTGTTTGTTCATCAGTCTGGCAGCTCTACACCCAACAAATCGTCAGGTGAGATTGAGAAGGGCTTCCAGTCAATATTTGGCCAAATCGAGTTATGCATTCCACCTCGTAGGTCCGAGCCTTTCCCACGTGATGCCATATTGTTAGAACGTAATTATTCATGAAATATTCATTTTAAAATATAGCTAATTTGGGTTTCTACAGGGCGACCTAACTTTAAATACGCTTATTACCAAAGGACAAAATTTAATTTGCGCCCTTCCAAGAAATGAAACCTACTATATTGTTTACAGAACCTTTGCCAAATGTATAGGTCAAATTAATCGGCAGCACATTACATTCAATGTCAATTATGCAGTGACCTTGACAGTTAATGACGGAACCAAACAGGGGGGATGGAAACAACAATAGTGTGCGCTTAGGTTCTATTGTCGCAGCAAGCAACTTTACCACACACACTATATTATAATGAATTGCGTCTGGAATGTCACAACAGAAAAGCACATTGGCCCGTGGCTGACGTCACCACATTCATGAGATGTAGAAATATTGCTTATTTGTTTCTAAATCAAAATTACTCCATGATCCGTTCAGGAACGGGTCCCTAGCATACTCAGTCTAGGTTATATATATATGATGACATAAATGGTACCCTGGGGTACCAAACGAATATCCGCCATTTTGTTTAATTATTTATTTATTTTTTGGGGCTGTACTGGGGTATAGCGTGCATACTTGCGCGCGCTGCACTGCATGCACAGCGCAATACAGTTATGCTTCGAGTGGACACAAGATGGCGCTACACAACGCGGTACCCCGGGGTACAACGGTACCCCGGGGTACCGCGTGTGTCATCATATGTAGAATGCATGTTACAGCAAAATCAAATAGTCCTGAATATGTTGTTAGTGGAACCAAGTTTATTTCAATGGTAAAACATGCAATCTCCAATCTCAGACACATGTCCTCAACAAATTAAAGGGAAGAAACATTTTGAAATATACAGGAAAAAAATATACAAAAAATGGATAAGGAATACTGTTTATCAATTATAATTGTTAAAGTGTGGAAACAAATAAATAAAATATGTCATTTTTGTTTTCATTCTAGCCTGTTCCTGTCAAACCTGGTTCACTTTACCTACCTATTCCTTTTCTTATTAACTCTATCTTGCTCCTATTTTACCAATACACTTTGCTTGTTGTATGTAGCTCCACATTTAGCAGCGTTACTTGTTGCGTTACTTGCCATATTTGTTGTATAGCTCCACATTTAGCAGTGTTACTTGTGTTACTTGCCATGTTTGTTGTATAGCTCCATATTTAGCAGTGTTACTTGTTGTGTTACTTGCCATATTTGTTGTATAGCTCCACATAGCAGTGTTACTTGCCATATTTGTTGTATAGCTCCACATTTAGCAGTGTTACTTGTGTTACTTGCCATGTTTGTTGTATAGCTCCATATTTAGCAGTGTTACTTGTTGTGTTACTTGCCATATTTGTTGTATAGCTCCATATTTAGCAGTGTTACTTGTTGTGTTACTTGCCATATTTGTTGTATAGCTCCACATTTAGCAGTGTTACTTGTGTTACTTGCCATGTTTGTTGTATAGCTCCACATTTAGCAGTGTTACTTGTTGCGTTACTTGCCATATTTGTTGTATAGCTCCACATTTAGCAGTGTTACTTGTTGCGTTACTTGCCATATTTGTTGTATAGCTCCACATAGCAGTGTTACTTGCCATATTTGTTGTATAGCTCCACATTTAGCAGCGTTACTTGTTGCGTTACTTGCCATATTTGTTGTATAGCTCCACATTTAGCAGTGTTACTTGTTGTGTTACTTGCCATGTTTGTTGTATAGCTCCACATGTAGCAGTGTTACTTGTTGTGTTACTTGCCATATTTGTTGTATAGCTCCACATGTAGCAGTGTTACTTGTTGTGTTACTTGCCATGTTTGTTGTATAGCTCCACATTTAGCAGTGTTACTTGTTGTGTTACTTGCCATATTTGTTTTTAAATCAGATACGGCTAGGTTTGAAAGCTTTTAGCTCCATTTGACTTCATGATCAAATCAAATCAAATCAAATTAAAACAAGTCAATACAGAATCATTTGGATGCGATTGCTGTAAACCAACATTATTCCTATAGTCTTGCAAATATACAGCCCAATTAAAGCGTAAATTATGCGTCAATTCTCATCACCAGCACCATATGAGTTAATCTCCCCTTGCAGAGTGTAGTGTCAACCAAATGCACGCAATGATCTCACAAGAATAATTACTTTACCTCTAGTGTCGAGGTTATTACATTTAATTGAAAACGCAAGTGTTGCTATGATCAGGACTATTTTGTAGCATAGATTAACATCATCCTTCAATTTTAATGGATACTTAGTGTCACTTTGAAAATGTCAACGATGTAACAACCATGCAATGTATAATAAGGAGGGGAAACACAGTTGTGTTGTTGACAGGGCTCCTTCTTTCAAACAGATAAATAGATTTGCATACTTTCTTGCCACTGCAGAAAACATTATCCAATGGGACATGCATTGATTTTGGGTCTAGGCTGTTTTGTACTGCCGAGCACAGGCCAAAAGAGGTTAACCCAATCCAGACTACTTGATATTATTATATGTGACCGGCTATAGCAAAACCCTTGCAATTGTCGGTAATTCAGATTTTGAGGAAATTGGCATTTAATTTCACATAATGTGTGTAAAATACCTCTGTTTGTAAAATTGAAACAAACATATTTTCGCCAATTATTGACCAATCTTTAAGTATTTAAGGCAAAAGGTTTGCGACTTGAGGTAAAAAAAAGGTTGCTTAGAAATGATACGAACAATTTGTTTGACATGTTTAACCTGTTCAGGCCTGGTCCTGAAATTACTCTGGCTTGGGTCTATAGAGAATACATGTTATACCAATATCACTCTAATTTATCTTAGGCTGCTGTCTATTGAAAAAACGTGTTATACCAAAATTAACAATTATATAAATTTTTAAAACCCATGTGGCAACCGATAAACACTCATTTGCTTTATTTGCCTGAATAAAAATCTCCATATACACAAAGCCATTTTTTTACCACATGGGGTTAAAGTGATCTAGTAACTTTGTTGGCATGTGAAGAAATTCTGAAGGGTGGGCATAATGTGTAGTTTTGTGATCTGATATGTTGTCCTCTGGAGTATTGTGTAAACATTTTACTTTAAATTTATGTTATATGGCCAAGTAATGAGCAAAATATTTCCTAAAATGTCTAACTCATTGCACCGACTTTGTACAGAGTCAAAACTATCCAGTGGATAGTTAAAAATCTGAACACTTCAATTGTAAAAATCTTTTTAACAAAAGGGAAATTCACAGAAAAAAAACTGTTCCATGTTTCTATTGGTAATATGAAAACAACAAGGTATGAGAGAACCACTAGATTTCCAATACAGTTTTGTGGATTTGAGCAATTGTGTTACTAAATCCCTTTAAAGGAAATTGCATGACATAATTACACTTCCTGCATTACATCAAGCTTATTTAAAACTAGCTTTAATTTCCAGCTAACTTCCTTCCTGTGATACAAAACATAACAGTTAACTGAGGTTTATACAAACATTTAGAGTGTTCAAAAGGTCATGAATGGGACTATTTAAACCTGTATTATAAATTAAATAAAAAGTAAATAGAGATTTCATTTCTATCAAATTCCATGGCAACTAACATCAATTTATTTACTTTGAGTCTCAAACAAACATGAGGTAGGGTGTACACTCCAAATGATATTGTATGCCATATGAATAAAGTTCCTGTACCATATCAATGTTATGATAAGTTTCCCGCTAAGTTTCTATTCCAATTTCCTTCCTGAGTTAGAAAGCATAACACTGAACTAAATATACACAGAGGTTATACAAATGGACAGAGTATACCTTTTTATAGTGGCAACGATTATACAAACTTGGCAAATTAACTCATGAAGTAGATGTATCTAGTAATACTAGTTTCCTTTTCATATTAGCAACATTTTCATTGAATGCATCCAGGGACATCAGAAGTAGCGCTCAATATGAAAGGTCGAGAATGGAATAGGGGGGAAAAGAGTGATTAATTTCACCCGCTAGAGAACAGGTTGGCTAGATCCTAGACTGTTAGGTCTATTATATCTCATGGACACAAATGGGAAATAAGATTTTCATATCTTGGACTCTTGGTGTCAGGAGGATTAAATGGAATATTTTTCTAAATAGTGAATATAGTTTCATGGAAAGATAAAAAGACAAATGTGTTGGTTCTGCACAAGATTGGAACAGACTTGACCATCAGAAGGGGAAAGAAAACTACAGTATTTTGGACATTAGGAGATCTGAAGGTGTTGAGAAACAAATACTGCAAGGAGCAGTCGAAGGAAAACGGGGTAGAGGTCGTCCACCAATATCTTGGACTGATGATATCAAGAGAGTGTCTGGACAAGGAATGAAAGGTGCAACACAAATGGCAGGTGAAAGAGTTGCATGGTGTGCTCTCGTGAAGACCACAGCAGCGCTCTACAGCGCCACCTGAAATTGATGGTGATGAATATAGTTTGTTTACCTTGAACTCAGTGCTCTCATGGATAAGGATCTCCAAGTTCTTGATTTCTCCCAGTTGCGGCTTGCCTAGATCAGCGATCCTCTGCTCCTCCTCTGACATCATCAGCTTGATCTTCTCGTCCTTCTCGCTGGTGATCGACTCGTTGTCACTTCCTGCAGATAACAATAATAACAATCAAAATGATATTAATGACAAATCATTTAATCAAAATTTTGATAATGGTAGGAGTGATGATAATTATAGTGTCAATAATGGCAACAATTTATTCCTTGCTCTTCTTCGGACATTATCAGCTCGATCTTCTCATCCTCCTCGCTGGTGATCGACTCGTTGTCACTACCTGCAGACTATAATAATAACAATAACGATAAATTGATTATGCTTATGAGACTGATGCAAATATAAATAGTGGTCATAGTTCAGATAACACAACAAATCCTTGCTCTTCTTCGGACATGATCGGCTAGATCTTCTCATCCTTCTCGCTGGTGATCGACTCGTTGTCACTACCTGCGGACTATAATAATAACAATAACGATAAATTGATTATGCTTATGAGACTGATGCAAATATAAATAGTGGTTATAGTTCAGATAACACAACAAATCCTTGCTCTTCTTCGAACATGATCAGCTTGATATTTTCATCATCCTTCTTGCAGGTGAGCGACTCATTGTCACTTCCTGTATATTAAAATAACGATGACAATTTAATTTAACCCCTTGACTACGGGAACTGAGTGGGTCGTGTACAAAGTCTATGTAGATTTCAGAAACTCACAGGGATGGGATTAATTCAAAGTAATATTAACAACAATGTAATCCTTTGCTCTTTTTTGAAATAATTAGTTTACATCTTTCATCCTAGTCAGTAATCAACTACTTGCTACCTGCACATGAATAGGAATAATGATAACAAGATGAGACTAACTACTGAACATGTAAATAATAGTAACAATGATGATGATAGTAACAATAACAACAACAATGTGATAATTTGCTCTTTGTCAGACATCAGTAGTTTCAGTTTGTTCTCTTATCCTTTCTTGCTAGTTATAATAATAATGATGAATGATACTAAATTAAAATATTGTTTTAACCTGTTCCCTTGACTTTCTGAAATCCCCATAGACTTTGTACACAACCCACCCTGTTCCCGTAATCAAGGGGTTAATTGACAATTCCACCCTGCCCACCCCCCCCCCCCCCCCCCCCCCGGTACAACGCCACTGCTTATTATCATAATCATAACTTGTGTTGTCCAAGTGGTAGTTAGTGAGCTAGAAATGGTTATCATGCAGCCTAGAAAGCCATCTGAAGAAGATAGACCTTCTTCAGAAAGCAATTAAACAAGGTACTTGAGGCCTAAAGCAATACCATAATAATAATAATAATATATAATAATGGTTGGTTTTGTAGTAAGCTTGTTTTAAAGAAATATAACAGTCCTTTAAAAACACGAAAAGAGAATTGTGTTTTTAGATGTACATCACAAATTTCAATGGCTGAAAAACGCAAACCTGGTACTATAAAAATGTGTTTAATTGTAAATTTATCAATGGGACAGTTTGTTTGCATTCATAAGAAGAAGGGTGGCAACTTAAGATCTAGCAGCTCTAAAATTATTTTCCTTTTTGACACATTTTCCCAGAAAAAAGGTAAGCCAGTGTTATAAAGTGTGTCAAGAGAATGTATATATGGCAACTGAATAAGCATCTTATAAAAGTTTAAGATCCTAGAAGCACCTATACAAGCCTGCACGCTTTTGACACATTTTCTCAGAATACAGTAAGCCAGTGTTAGAAAGTGCGTGGGAGAGAATGAAAATGGCAATTGAATATGCAAATTTTGAAATTTGAAGATCAAAGCAGGAAGCTAGGCTTCCCTAGGCCTTTCTGACCTATATCATTATAATTCAGTGACAACTGAAAAAGAGAGCTATTTTAGATGCATGTCTTATCAAAAGTTAATGGCTGAAGCGGAGGTTTTTATCAACTTTGAATTGATGATTTTATTTGTGCCAGGGGGAAAACAAAATCTAATAAATTTAGAGAAATCATAATATTATGGGCAGAAGATTGAATACTGTAGCTATTCAGGTGATATTGTGTATGTGCAGATAATGGAAATAGCAATTTGAGCAGAAAGAGTCCTCATATATTGAAAATTAAATCCTGCAGCTTTTCTCCAACAATCTTTTAAAAGCACAAATGGAAAAGACCTTTAGATGTCAGTCATTGAAGTCTTGATCGCTGGATATTGCATAGTAGGGAGAATTTAACGGAAGAAATTCTGTACCAAAGTGAAAATGTTCAAAACCAGTATACTGTTAACATGGTAATATTCGCGGTGCTATGCAATTATATTCATTTCCGTTTACTTAATAATATCATATTTGATGAGGGTCTTACGATCGGCCGCGAAATTAAAAACCAGCGAATGTGTTTTTGTGTCGCTCAGCGCGAAATATTAATCGCGCGAAAATAACGACGTTTACAGTATTACATTCATATCTTCCGTAGATAACTATAGTGTAAACCTGTTCAGGAAGGAAAATATATCATGCAAAATCGATCACTATTTTGTTTCTCAAATTGGTAACTCCTTAATTTGTCCCTCATCTTGTAAGAATTCTAAATAAATGGAAAAAAGTATCATTTTTAAAACATCAAGTAACATCGTTTACATGTAACTTGTCGATTTCATGAAAATGTCATTAAAAAAGTTTTTTTGTTTACATTTTAGCAATGAAGTACTTATAACAATGCTCTAAAATGAAAGAAATAATGTACAATAAGAAAATATAGAAGTTGATGATCTTCCTCATTCAAAACTTAAACTAGTTTGATTGTTGCTTAAAACTTGAAGCACATAACAATAAATGTGTGTGCTATCATCCATCGCTTTGTCACACAGCCCAATTATTTTTGTTACTAGTTCTGAATGCTGTGTTAATTTATGCTTGGGAAGTCGGTTTTATATCCTACACACAGCGGTACACATTATTCAACTACAATACCAAACAAGCCTCACATACATAGGGGTCAATGCTACAGGTGATAGCTAGTGATTGTTACATGTCAAGATCTTGTAGGATCAATTCACCTGTTCCCTTCTACATTTTGAAATCCCCATAGATGTTGTACATAACCCATCAGATTCACATAGGCAGGGGTTTAATATCATATTCATGACATAAATATAATTGATTGACGTTCTGTGTAATACCAAATGGTAAACAATAACCTATAATATATGACAGATTGGTTCTAACTTTTAGCTTAAAGGTGCACCTGTAAAGTGTCAGATTGCCCAAAATGAGATCTGAGACCTCAATTATACCAAAATCATTGTAAGATATGTCTGCATGATGTGTGAAAGTTTCATTGAAAAAGAACACTGCTTTCCTGGTTAAAAAAGCAAAAATTTGCGTCAGCTTTTATAACTAATTACAGTATGACGCTTACGACGTTAATGACCGTCTGTAGACGCTCTTGAGCTGAATGATTATCAATGATAGATATCTACATACTAAAGGGGCATTTGAAAAGATCTAACCCTTTTTTATTCTTCTCTTACCATAAGCTAAATAACACGGTAGAATAGAAATGTGGCCATCCCCATACAGTCAATGCAGGACCCACCAAGTTCCCACAAGGGGTAAAGACTTCTTTTCCACAAGCTCTTAGCAAAATATAAAATGATTGAAATGCCTTAGCTGCCGTTGTTTTGCAGAAATGAAGCAGAAATGGCTCTCATTATTTATGTTTAAGATCATAAGAAAAACTCTAATCTACAAGTACATATTTATTGTAAGTAAGAGAGCACATCTTATCCTGCCTTTTCCTACATTTCTACTCTCTGTTACCTGGAATAAACAAGTGCTTACAGAAGCTACAAATATTCTGTCCCTTGGCTATCTCCAGGTCTCAATTTCACCAACAGAATACTCCTTTCCACTCAAACTCTAATCCTGTAGGGTAGCATGGTCTGACCGATCGGGAGGCATGTAAATTTATGGGGGACTCATCTAATGTATTTCTTTGTTTAATATTATTTCTTTCATTGTTTATATCTAATATAATTGGGAGCACGAGCCCCCAATGCCCCCCCCCCCTGCAGCGATATGCCACTGCTCTAATCCCTGGAAAAAAACAAGTAGTCACATGTTAACCACTTGCCTACGTGCATTTTGCCGACCTATCTTGCGACACAATATAATATCTGCCCTCGTATGCATGCAGAGTTTACCACACACCACTCACGAACAATCCATACAGCCCTATCAACAAATATTCCCATAAAAAAAATAATGACAAGCGCATTTGACATTGATATCCAGTGACTAATACAAATTTGAATATGAAAAGGAAAAAACACATCTGTATAATATTTTGTTGCAAGGCTATACTTGAGTACAGAAGGCAGTTTCTTGAAGAGTTGAATAGTTTTGTTGACAATGTAACAAATGCTAGTTTGAACATTTAATGTAAGGCCGCTATTATAGAATGAGAGATAACGCCAGTGCATATTTGTCAAGTCATAATTTTATGTATATTTTTTTCTTCATTTTTTTGGTATTATATGTACTACATTATGCACTATGATTATTTATTTATTGTAAGTTTTGTATATATGCGAAATATCTTCTTGTTCACCTTGTATTCCTCACTGTAAAATATTGCATGCCAATGTTTGTACATGCTATTTATTTATGATTGCATATAAAAGTATGTACAGGTCAATTCAGGAGATTTTGATTAGCCTTATTACCCCAAAACCTCCGCACTGAAAAAACAAAAGCCTCAAAATATATTCCAAGACACTCCCTCCAATTCGCCACATGTATGCGTATTGAAGGCATACATACCTAATGCGATTCTGGGTCCTAATGTGCAAATGTTAAGGGTGTACTAAATAATTGAAGAGCCCTCCAGGTTTATAGCTCGTAAGGCA
Source organism: Echinarachnius parma (assembly GCA_037951105.1). NCBI lineage: Eukaryota > Metazoa > Echinodermata > Echinoidea > Clypeasteroida > Echinarachniidae > Echinarachnius > Echinarachnius parma. Next base: position 218,394 of record JBAMJV010000780.1, read on the forward strand.
TGTTTATCAACTTTTGCTAGCCAGAAACAATGCTAGAAATTTGTCTCTAAACAGCTCTGCATTTATTCTCTCAAAAATATCAATAAATCAAACTGCATTTTGTCCCATTCTTTCCAAAAGGCGAGGCTAATCACTATGGAAACAACTTGTATTTATCAACTATATGTTGACATAAACGGTACCCCGGGGTACCAGACGAAAATCCGCCATTTTGTTTAATTATTTATTTAATTTTTAGGGCTGTACTGTGGGCATAGCGTGCATACAATCTCGCGCTGCACTGCATGCACAACGCAATAGCTCCGGTACGGTTGGACGCAAGATGGCGCTACACAACGCGGTACCCCGGGGTACAACGGTACCCCGGGGTACCGCGTGTGTCATCATATAAAGATTAACCTAAATTTTGAGAACACTGCACTTTAAAATTTTTCCAAAAAGGCGAGGCTAATCATGTTTGAAAAAACACTTGTGTTTCAAACAGGCCAAGCTACTTAAGCATGAAAATGCACTTGCATTTATTATATTTAGCTGCACAATGAGCCAACTGAGCCTGAACACTGTGCGGGCTAAAAAGGAGTTGATGAACACACCCAAGTCAGCTTCTATGCGACTCCAGGGGACAATGAGACTGCCATGTTAAATGCAGCACAGAGCATTGGTTATGAAAAGGACTTTAAATATGCAAGCCATCATCATTCCCAATTGAATGCACATTTGAGCATGAAACTTGCTATGTATATTTGCATATAACGTGCAAATTGCAGAATTCAAGCATAATGTGCAAAACGCACATTCAAGCATAATGCGCAAATTGCACATTCAGGCAGCATGCACAAATACAATGTGCATGTTCATGCAAAAAACTCACGTCAACAATTTGTGCATGATTTCCATAAAGTACATTCAAGCATAACACGCCATATGCACATTCACAAATACAACTCACAATAAACAATTTCAAATGAAATGCACACAGAGTGTAAAGTGTAAATAATCCGTAATACTATACCCTAAACAATCATGTGAAATTAACACAATACAAAACTCTGCATATATGCACAATGTTTATTCTTGTGAATGCATAATTCACACGTGTATGTTTTAATTTAAACATGAATAGCATTTCTTTAGGCCAAACTATAAAATGAAATGCAGCAAACTTGCAGCTAGGTTGTGAAGCGGCCAGCTATACAGGGTGGCCCCAAAAAAATGGAACGGGGCACTTCCCAAAATAAAGTACCAACATGTTTATGTCCATCGGATAGGGTGTCTTTTCCAATGAAAAACGATACCAAGAACAGTAATATTGGTCGTGTAGTTTTTGTTTTAGAACGCTGCGAGTGAGACCATGTCAGGTACCAATTTTTGTCAATTTTTACCTAGTCGGCGCCAGTTAATATGCACTCCCTGCCCGTAATACCATTGATCGACCGTGCCTATTCTCTCGGCCCACGGCTGAGTGCACACTAACAATGGCGTGCGTTATCAATGCTATGAAAGGCGGTACGTGCGATGTATCAAGCACTGGCTTGTTAAAAATTGACAAAAAAGAGAACCTGGCATGGTGTCACTCACAGCGCTCTAAAACAAAAACTACACGACCAAATTGACTGTTCTTGGTATCGTTGCTCATTTTAAAGACACCCTATCCGATGGACATAATACATTTGTTACTATATTTTGGGAAGTGCCCCGTTCCGTTTTTTTGGGGCAACCCTGTATTGAAGTACAGAGTGTCAGATATATTGTTTTCTATTTCAAACATAGGAAAACTGACCATAAATATTTAATGTAATTGAAAAAAAAAAGAGCAAAGAAATATGGTTTGTTTTGGTCAGAGGCTATTATTAACCAGTAATGAACCAGAAGGATACACAATCAACCTAGCGATATGTACGAGGGATCAACAAAGTTATACAAATGCAGTTTTTGTGTATATTTCAAACATAGGGAAACTAACCACAAATGTATAATATAAGTGGAAAAAAAAGAGCAAAGAAATATGGTTTCTCCAGAATTTAAACCCGAATCCGGATTGCTTGACCGGTATATATAGTTTTCAATAAATTACGAACATATTCAATACAAAACAAAAATACAACAGAACTTCAGAAATTTAAAATTCATACATTTAATGTATTTCAAATTCATACGAATGAACCTAAAAAGATCATATTTCACATGAAGCATTTAACTCAATTCATGTATAATGAATGGACAGAGTTGCTAGCTATTTAGAAGGATAAAATCCTGACTAAAATGTAACATTTATATCTTGGAAAAACAGCTTCAACTTGTGGCAGTAAGATGGCCTGAAATGCCAGATATTTTGACGGACCCTACATCATACGAAGCTTTCATTTCAAACTAAAACATACAAATTCATAGATTTATCTTTCAAAGTAATTAGCTTGATGGTGAATATGCTATCTATTTTGAAGGAATACATTTCACATATAAGTTTCAATCAATGATGGAAACATATGTACAGTTTCAAAAATTCATTAATAATTTAAATCAAAACATCTTTAACGGTTAAAGATGTTAAACCCTTTGCCTACAAATCATTCCATTTCACATAGAGTTACTACATGATTCACCAGGTCCCCGTAGTTAAGAATGGGTCAAGAATATGTGTTGGAAGTGCGCATCTAACTTGTGGCTTGATGGTGAAGATGCAAACTATTTTGAAGGACTGCATATGTCACATATAGGTTCCATTTCATGACTAAAACATCAAGCTCTGTGGATGAACAGCGGGATGGTGAAGAGGGCATCAGATATCAAATAAATGCATCCTATATGCATCTCAACAACTCTCTGGCCAGGCCTCTTGACTATATACTAATGCAAGGAACTCACAGTAGGTAGATTTGTATGTGTGTATGCATGTGTGTGTGTGTGGGTGTATGTGTGAATGTGTTTGTGTGTATTTGTGTGTGGACGTATGTTTGTTTGTGTGCATTTATGTTTATGTCTGTACATGCATGTGTGTGCGTGTGTTTGTGTGTGTTTGTATGTATGTGCATGTTTGAGAGTGTGTATGTATGTTTGTGTGGTGCATTTATATGTATGTCTGTACATGCATGTGTGTGTCTGTGTTAGTGTGTGTGATTATGTACATGTTTATGTATTTGTGTGCATATGTGTGTGTGCTTTTGTGTGTTATTATGTGTATTATGTGTTTTCATTTGTGTTCATTTGTGTTCATTTGTGTTCATGTGCTTATTAAAGTCACATGTACATGCATGAATGTAAATATGTAAGCATATGATTGTGGTCATGTCTGTGTGTATGTAGCTAAGTGTGTTTAAACATGTATGTATGTGCATTCAATTAGAATACTGTATTTCATAGGTGCCATCTCCTTTTCTGAACAAAACAAAAAACATTCCAATCAAATTCAGAAAGGTAACTGCATATTCAAAGGGTTACAGGAAGAAATATATACACTTATTCATATATATTATACAGATATATACAGATTCTTATTAAACAAACATGCTTTTCCAAAATGTCAATATAATTGTGTTCATGATTATATCCCATCCTTTCATCTCCTTCCCCTCAATCAAAACAACTAGGGGACCTATTGTGCAAAAAGTGACATTAACCTTTCATTAAAATGAATGACGACATGGATAGATGAAGATAAAAATAGAAAGGTCCATCTGCCATTATACCAGTGAAAATGGGGTGTATTCAATTCTAACGGTGTTCGAAATGGACGAGGGAGCCTCCAATTCTCTGACCAGTGATTTATGAAATGCTCAATTCCATCTCCTCATAACCCCATTCACTGAATTTCAATTTCAATGACAGACGAATAGAGAGAAAACAATATTGCTCTATTGATTTTAGAAGCTTGTGGGGCAGGAGAAAAAAATCAATGGCAACTGGAAATTAATTGTGCCATGAAACATGCATTATCAGGTGGTAATGACGGTGGGGAATTAATTGCTTTTCAACACAGGAAAAAAAATCTAACAAAATAAGCTCTCATTAATAGAATGAGAGACAGAGAGAGAGATTATAGGGTAACTGGCAGTGAATATTATGATTCATACATATTACTCTCATCCTTTCTCACATTAGATCTTCATCAATTATGTATGCAGCGACATACATTAGTTGTTTTCGTCATGATTATAAACTCCAAAATTGATTTAATGCTTAGTATTAAACAAGGTCCCAATCTTCTTTCATCAGCTTGTTATATCAAGGCTGAAAGGAATAGATATTTGGTGATTAATAACAAGATGCATTGAAAGCACACTCTTTCTCTTCTGCATGTGCTGAATAATGCAATATAATCTGTGAAATGCAATAGGTATGACACCGACCTTGTATCACTTGCTCACAACCATCCATGCGGCACTGCTACGGTTGTGTGCTCATATGAATATGCCAGTCAAAGCACATCCGTTGTAATATAGTAAATGGTTTCCAGGAATTTCAGGACTCATTTTCCCCTTTTTTAACTTAATTTATCAAGACCTGGATGACTGGGCATTATATTTTAGTCAATAATTTGTGGTCACATGTATTTCTAACCCGATGGTTGCACACACACACACAAAAGAGAAAACCGTTAAAACAAATTAACCCGTTCAGGACTAGTCTCGAGAATACTCGGGCAGGAGTCTATGGAGAATGCACGTTATACCCAAAATCAGTCTGTCTTGAATGGGTTAAGACAGGTATCAAATTAGAAGGGGATAACAATATTATCTAAAGACTACATGAGATAGTACACATCAGTTTGAAAGCCACTAAACCTGTCATTTTCACCATCTTCTTTCCCTTAAAGGGGACCACCAGGCAAAGAACAACACATTATATGTTTTGCTACCGTTTTGTGATATCATATAGATACCCAACATTTTGCAAAGGGTTGTGTAATTCATAAACAAAGCAATTAATTTCCACCACTTACGGAACCACTACTATTTCCTGGTTCCATACGGGCCAACCATTTGCGAGTGCGCCAATGCTATTGACGCGTACGTTTGTAGACAATAGATTCCCGGATGATTCGTTCGCTCTGCACACATTAGTCTTCGCAATTCAGACTGCATGAACGCATGCTTTAGAATGGTGATGCGTTTTCCAATAATTTTGGTTTCTTTCTGGAAACATATTTTTGTGAACTTGTTGATGGAATGGAATACTAAAGATGTTACCTTTCTTTAATAAGAATATTATTTTTTGGGTGGTGGTACCCTTTAAGCTTTTCTCAGTTTATTTCTCAAGCATTCTTTTACTAGGCTTCACGTCTCTCTCTTTCAATAACTCTCCTTAACCCTTTCTATTTTTGGCTCTATCATCTGAATCTCACTTGTTTTTTCTTTAACCCATTGCCAACAGTAAACCTGGGGGCCCATATTTTGGTTAAATCTATGTGAATTGAAAAATCCAGTAGGGAACCGCATAAGACCCTCGGAGTATCTCATTTCCCTTCTTTCTGTTCATCTTACAAATTGCTCTTCTCTCCCTTTCCCTTTTTATCCCTCCATCTTAAATTGTTCTTGTAGTCAGAAGTTTATTATCATTCCATCTCTCTCACGAATAGCTTACGTTGTCTTTTTATTTCCCTCTTTGTCTATTTATCTATCTATCTATCTATCTATCTATCTATCTATCTATCTATCTATCTATCTATCTATCAATCTATCTATCTATCTATCTATCTATCTATCTTTCTATCTATCTATCTATTTATCCATCCATCCATCTATCTAAATGCATTTTATTTCTCCTTTCCCATTGGTATGCCTTAGTATGCCTTCTCTGTACCCCTGTCCCACGTATTAACATACTGTGCTAACACAAGATGCAAGACGCCCGAGGGGTTGTCAGTTTGAAATTCTAAATCCCCATTTATTCAGGGATCTATAAATATGTGATGAAGCATTGATCCCTTCAGCTATGTGCATATTAGTCATTTCGTGTAGAACGGGGTGAGAGCAGTCCGATGGGAGGATGAGAACAGTCACATGAGATGGCTTGAGACTTGAGAAGAGATCGGTCGGAGGAGTTCTCAAGAATCGAGACAAAATTCATTCCGCCCTTAATATTGCTGACTCAGTTACCAGTAGAAAAAAAATACAGTTGAAGGTCTCTAAATGTCAAAAAGGCATGAAAAAGAATAGTGAGTTACGTTGACATCTACTGATAAAGGGTGGTCAAGGGGAGGGGGGGGGGGGGGGGGGGGTGAATGGACCCTTACCAAAATTAACACCCTCACTGCCCTCCTTTGCTAACCCTAAAGGAGAAATAAACATACACATAAGAGGGAGACAAGGGGGAATTTACCCCTTAATTATTGCCCCTCTCCGCCTGCCCCCCCCCCCCCCCCCCCGGTACGAAATGTTACACCAAACTCCCACCCAGTGACATTACATACTCTTACTGATTGGGGGGGGGGGGGGGGGGGGGGGGGGAGGGGCATGCTCTTTGTATTTCTAAATTTGTTTATAAAAACTTTACCCTTATGTTTTTTTGTTTTCGTTTTCAAATGAATGAAGGGCACATGCCTCCCCCCCCCCCCCCCCCCCAGGCACCCAAAGCTAGGCCTCTGCCCCCACCTCTTCTTTTCTCCCATACTCCACTTTGTGCTGCCCCAGCTAAGGCCCTATATACTTGCTATACCACAGGCTGTTTCTTGTGTTACATAATATACTGACCCAGCTTGACTTCTTCACTTTCTCTACCATTTCTTATTAGGTAGTATTTGCAAATAGTATTCTCACCAAACTGTGATGTAATAGAAACATGCTCGAGTGAACCACTTGATTGGCCTTCCAGGTATGGGTAGATGTAGGTGGGCTATTTCAATTTCAGTTATCTATTATATATATATACTAGGAAAATGAATGAAAATAGACCCTCATTTTCTGTGTTATACAAGTAACACTTCAAGTATGCACATATTAACCCCTTGACTATGGGAACCAGGTTGGTTGTGTACAAAGTCTATGGGGATTTCAGAAACTCGAAGGGAACAGGTTAATTATCTAGTAATGAAGAGGTATTCTAGAATAACACATTTATGCTATTTGTAATAGCCTGTTACAGAATATAAAGCAATTGCTATTCTTTTATAGTTATCCAACATTATGGAACAGCAATATATTTAAAATATGAGCTTTAAAGGAGAATTCCGGACGAAAAAAAAAAAAAAAAAGTATATTGGAAATAAATCTAGGGATGCGCTTGAATATTTTCAAGATTTGACTCACTTTGTTTGATTTCTAAGAGATTTTCTAATGTCATTAACTCTGAGGAAATAATTAAATTTACCGCACACAATCATGAGACCCTTACGTAGCACCCTCACTTTGCTCAATTTCTTGAGTAGGCTTGAATCCGGTGCCACTGCATTGTGATCACTGCATGTGTCATTCATAATAGCCGGTCATGCAGAGCCAGCAAATTCAATAACCACGTTTACAGAACTTTGTGTCTATTCAAATTCCAATGAAAGCCAAACATGTTACAATATCGGGCAGGCAAGTATTTTCAGATGGTTCAACAATGCAGTAATGCTCAAAGGCACGGTCAGTGGCGCAGCGTGGACTAAACTATTCATGATCGAGCATTGTATTGGTCCGATCAAAAGAACACATTCGCTGCAGTGTAAAAACATAGATAGGCGCGTAGTGAGGGTCGCACGTCACAAATTGGTGCATTGTGGGATAGAACAAGCTCGCTCGCGAATTTGTGTCATTAGAATTTCAAAACCAATTATAAGAACCCACAATCATACTTTGTTCATACAAAATTGTATTTATTGACCTAGAATATCTGTCTTTCAATCATTAGAAGCTTGAAATCGTATGGAAGTTCACTTTAAAGAATGCTACTTTAATGGAAAGGTAGAATTGTACAATTGAATACATCTATATTCCTACCTATCAATGTGTGCAAATTTGAAAGTTTAAATTACAAAAAATTATGTTTGACCAAAACTGTACTATCCCTTTAATCTTTCCCTACTAGATTTTGCAATCCCTACAGAGTTAATACAGAACCCACCAGGTTCCCCATAGGCAATGGATTTCCATGTTACTAGTTTGCACATGAAAAACCTGACTATTTCTATATTATAGTAGCAGGTCTACAATTTGATATACCTGAATAAGAAAAATTAGGTTGATATAATATGTAGTGTGTAACCCGACTTCAGCTTGATATCTTTCAATATTATAATTCAATAATGTGTCTGTAAATAGTTATACTGTATATATATGTGCTTATTCACCTAGTGGCATGTCTTAATGAAACAATTTCAGATGTTATTTAACTGTAAAAATTTACCTTTAAATAAATTAGCAAAACATAATGCTAGCATACACAGGACTCTTTATATCATTCTATTCTGATAGAGCATGCAGTACACTACCACAGTGCATCCAGCAAAGCCTGCTTAAACCATCTAAACTCTAATATGCATGCATACTTCATCCAGTTAAAGGCTGGGTGTTGCCGCGCAAAAAAGGAAAATGTGTGAAAGCGACACGGAAAAGTGCCTGAAGCCATATTGATGGCGATATTGCTTATTACTCGGCCAGACGGGTAATCTGTGCATGCTAGATGTATGGCTGTGGAAGACAGATTGCCGCTGATAATGTCACCACCGCCCACAGCCAAGATGCAATCAACACATTTCATACGCAGGGTGAATATTACCGTTAAGAAAACAAATGGTGTGAGTCTAGGAATATCAACTGACTTTCATACCTAAACTCATCTCTTACCGTTTAAAGTAACAAAGAATGGTGCAAGTCTTGGTAATCAACTGACTTTCATACCTCAACTCATCTCTTACATCGATATAAAAATACTGGATATAGCAACAGCGCCCTCATCATTAAGCCAGCGACAGTGTGAAAAAGTACTCCAAAAGTACTCCAAATACAAAGACCATGCTCGCTCGAGTGAATCGATTTACGGAAATGAATAGAAGCACCTTTTGTATTTGGTCACTTAGGTGGACTTTTAGATTCGGCATTGTTCAGCGTGCTGTATCCAGTGTGCATATCGATGATCTCTTACCGTTTAAAGAAACTAAGAATGGTGCAAGTCAATCAACTGACCTCGATACCTCAACTCTTCTCTTACCGTTTAAAGAAACACAGAATGGTGCAAGTCAATCAACTGACTTTCATACCTCAACTCATCTCTTACCATTTAAAGAAACTAAGAATGGTGCAAGTCGATCAACTGACCTCTATACCTCAACTCATCTCTTACCATTTAAAGAAACACAGAATGGTGCAAGTCAATCAACTGACTTTCATACCTCAACTCATCTCTTACCGTAAAGAAACAAGAATGGTGCAAGTCGATCAACTGACTTTCATACCTCACTCATCTTTCACCCTTTAAAGAAACAAAGAATGGTGCAAGTCGATCAACTGACTTTCATACCTCAACTCATCTCTCACCCTTTAAAGAAACAAAGAATGGTGCAAATCTTGGTAATCAACTGACCTTCATACCTCAAGTCACCTCTTATTGTTGCAAGAGGTACAATTGCACATTTCAAACGAAGGATATTGCGGTAAAAAAAATTGGTGTGGGTCTAACACTTAAACTGTTTTTAATTCCTTAACTAATTGATTTTGTTATAACATGTTTTCTCCCTAGAGCACAGATCAAATATGGGACCAGTCCTGAATGTATTAACCCATTGCATACGGGAAACTGATGGGCCCTGTATCAACTCTATGGAGATTGCAAACTCTAGTAGGGAACAAATCAACTCTCTCCAGTCTCATAGTGTGACTGATAATATTACCACCGCCCACAGTCACGAAGTAATCATCATGTTTCATACATAGGACGTCACATTTAAAAAATGAAAGTAGCGCGAGTCTAGAATTTTAGCTTCATATCTTCATAGCCTACAGGATAAAAAAAGAACCATGTGCTTAGTCTATGGGATTGTAAACCATGTATGATGAATTACATTACCCTATACTTGGTAACTTCACCCGGCATTCCCTCAAACTTTGTAAATAGCCACCAGGTGCACATAGGCAAGGGGTCAATTGTTTTAGGGCAGATTCTCAATTTTTACAAATCATTTTTGTTTCCACTGGTTAGTACTGTTATAATTGCTTTTATTGCAATTGCAGATATGTTCATTTGTACTCATTTTTTTACTCAGTCAACTGTAAAAACTGAAGTGTATTGTGTTTAGTATGCCATGCGAACGACTGTAGTGGGGGCAAACAATAGATCAGACTCGGTCGCCATTGGCATGCAAGCGCTGGTGACGCTGGTCGTCAGTAGCGTTCAAAGGGTTAACAATATTGCAGGTGGTATCTCTACATAATTTTGAAAACTGGAAGCAATTTCATTGGATTCAATGTGATTTAAAAACGGGAGATTATCTTCAGTATTGCTGGTTGACAAAAGTGTTCAGGGGGTAAAACAAATTGCAGGTGTTTTTTCTAGGTATGATAATACTAGTACCAATTCCATTGGATCTAATGTGATTTCGAAGGCGAGATTATGTTTTAACACCCCTTCAGTGGATAACATAACGAAAGCCTTCTGCACTGGGAGGATAGGGGTTTTTCCCTTCCAATCCTACATGCTTACTTTTCCCTACAATTCCCAGCTAATACAATATTAACCACCACTTACTTAGTACGACTACAAGCTAAGTGCATTATCCCTTCATCTAGAATTGCTTTTTTAAATTTTAAAATTTTTATTTTTTATTTCCACAAATGTGTGGAAACTGATTTTCAAAGGGGTCCCGTGAATGTTTAACACCCCTTCAGTACATAACATAACAAAAGCCTTCTGCACTGGGAGGATAGGGGGTTTTCCCTACCAATCCTACATTGCTTTAATGCTAGCATCGTACATTTGTCATGTGTGTTATAGGAACTTTGTAACTCTGTTGTTATATGTAAAAATATTTCATTTCGTTTCATTAATTCATTTATTTTAAACTAAAAACACAAATTCAGAATTTACAGTGGAAAGATGGAGAGGTATTTGCTTCTCTTTGCCATAGAGACTGTACTTAAGGCGGCTAGATTTCAGCTGTGTACAAAACATATTGGAGAGCCGCGACGCGCCGTATGCATGGTTCGCGATATCCTCATCTTTATTCACCATTTTTACTTTTAAAAAAGTCAAATTGACTTTGATTTTTACCAGGTATAGTATATAATGACTAGTACTAATGAAATTGATGACAAATAAATAAATAAGATATCGGGAACTTACTGTACATCCATACAAATCTCAGTTTAAACTTCAGTCTCTAAATGGAGTGGTGCAACCGGCTGACGGAATATAGAGACTGATTTTGGGGTGTATCCCTACGGTGCCAGTGGTGCAGCTTTGTACTAGACAATACACAACATCTCTAGAGAGTGTTATTGCCTCCGGTATTTGAATTGTTAATACAAGCATGTGCACAGTAGGCTGGCAAGTTTTTTTCTGTTGTCTGAACTGCATTAATGATTCTAGAGGTTGTTTTTTTATGTTCCAATCATATTACTATTATTATTAGTAGTAGTAGAATGTATATCCAATGTCTGTGGCATCTAAATCCATATTGCACTCTAAATCACAATCATGGGAAAACTGTTCGATGAGTAAATCACGCATATGTTTGCACGCACTATGAGCTGCATTTATTTATGTGATGACAGCTCAGAGCGCAAGCGATTACTGTATACAGGATCTATGCGCACATGCACGACGTCGCGTAGTGGCACATATGGCCACTAGCTATTATATACATTGTGCATCATGAAACAAACAAAATATGATATACTGAATCTTTCAAAAGTGTCAACTATATGTTTTATAAATAATCTTTTACTATGTCACTGAAATATAAATACATGTACATACAGTCTTATAGTTACACACTAGATTTGCTGACAACTTTTCCTGCTTTTTTTAGAAAGACACATTTTTGAATATTTTTTTTCTTTCTTAATCAGGCTGTCTGCAATTTTCACTGCTTTTCACTAATTGTCAACGAAGAGTATATTATTGCAAACTAGAGTTTGCTTGCAGCTTTTCCTGAAATTCAATAAGAGTTACATACGTAGGCAAGCTATATCAAATTGTTAGGGCAATTTGAGAGTATTTTCCCAAAGCAGATTCGGGATAAATTCTCTGACGTCAGCCAGCATTGCAGACCAATTTCAGATAAGTTGTATCATGCCCATAGAGTTATAACTCTATGATCATGCCTCATTTTAGCAATAAGTGGTGAATTCAATTAAAAGGACGCATGCTCCCGATCCTCCACAAAGAAATCCCCCTCTTTTGTTCTTTTTAAATAGCGCACCAATTTAAATGTACAGTGGGGTAGCTAACTATTTATTGTTCATCTACAATAAATATAAACATGGTAAGAATTCAATGGACAATACAATGCATACATATCTATTGTAATACACGTGGTTTGCGGTTGCACCATGTGAGAGGGGAGGATTGGCGAGTCCTGAAAAGGACTGTGGTAGTCCTAGAAAGGACTGTTGATAGTCCTAGAAAGGACTGTTGGTGTAGTCCTGAAAAGGACTGTTGGTGTAGTCCTGAAAAGGACTGTTGGTATTCTTTCTAGGAGAGTCCTAAAAAAGGACTGTTGGTAGTCCTAGAAAGGACTGTTGGTAGTCCTAGAAAGGACTGTTGGTAGTCCTAGAAAGGACTGTTGGGATAGTCCTGGAAAGTACTGTTCGTATAGCGAGGAGAGGGTGGATGGTAGGAGGGGCTCATCAGGAACACATAATCAATAGATCGGATTCTGTGAGTACTGTGACTAGCATCCTGCATGGCACTCAAGAGGGTTACGGGTATATGTAAAGGAAGCATACCCCCTGAAAATTCTCTTTTTGAGCTAAGTAATATAATTAGATTTTTGTCCCTTTCTTATGCCTGCAACAATCTTTCAACAATTCATATCAGTAAGATAACATACATTTTAACTCCCTTCTCCTTAATATAAGAACTACAAAACATATAATAACAATCACTTTTTAAAATTAATTTTGTTGCTAACCAAGCTCACCTGCAGAATCAATTTGAAATTACTGACATTATTTTCTATATTAGTAACTTTTCTTCTAAAATTGTTTTTTTTTTGTAATAAGGAAAATGCAATAACACTCATACTACTACTGATAAAGGTAAAGTAGTTTTAAATTGTATCCATTGCACTGTTTGTGAGCATGAAGAAAAGGTACTGCACAGCAAATGCAAATCTTATCAAGCTCAGTTCAAATTAAAGTATCATCATAATTATAGTGTCTACACACTTATCTCAGAAATTAATTAGTTTTAGAATGTTTTTCCTGCAGCTAAACAGATATATAATCATCCATTCAATTACTTACTGCATTGCACAATGAGTCTAATACTCCTACTGAAAATACAAAATCTCATCAAGCGCCAAACCCAAGAACCATATAGAGATAGATGACTCTATATTATTCTTTTGAAAAGGACTTGATATTTCCCCTAATATCTGCACCTAAACATTTCAATTACCCATTACTCTGCTCACTGATTATGAGTGCAGATAAAATGCAACCTCCCATCTTGCACTAAATCCAAATATCCTTGAGATAAAAGTGTCAAAACTTTTCTTGGAAAAAGCCTGGTAACTTAACCCACTCAAGACTGTTTAATTCTGGTACATTCTACAAAGACCGCAAGTATTTCAGGGACTAGTCCTGAATGGGTTTGAATTATTACTAATATCTGAATGTAATCTTATTCATAACTCATAAAACTTGTAAATGACCAAGAGTATGAGGAAATGCAAACATATCACATCAAGCCACAAATCCATGAGATACAGGGATATTTACTTTAATTGAAAATATTTGTGTCATTTACTGTTCTATTGAAAATGATTTCAAACATATAAATCATAGGAGATATAAACTTTCTTTTTTTGTGGAAATGATTACAAATAAATTAAATTTGCAAACAAAATAAAATAACAATAAATCTTCAATTCTTGGTAAACAACAGCACAGAGAAATGAAATTAATTTGCTGCAACAGGATAAATCTCACTTCTCTTCAGAGAAATATACCTTTAGTAGATTGCTTATATTTTGAATGAAATACTGTCAATTATTCCAGTACATATCAAATGTTTTTAAAAAGCAGGTATCGTTCTTACGTTCTTGGAAATGCCAGCAAGGGGGAAATTAATTTGCTTGAAGCAGTGGCTTACATAACTCTCAATCAATAGTCGACCTTCCAGACATGCTCGCCTTGTAACAACAATTTAGTGCTCACAGTGTACAAAGTAGGAGGCGGGGTAAACAGGGACAGGTGCTATTTAAATCTAGTGGACATTTTAACTCCACTCATTTAACCCATTCACTACAAGATACATTTGAAATTCAGAAATCTGTACCCACTGCGGGGGTCTTGGGGCGCAGCCCCCAGCTGGGTCAAGGGGCTGAAAATTTCGAAAAATCGTAATATTCTGATTTTTAAGGTCCTAAAAATTCAGAAAATCAGAATATTCCGAATAAATCGGAACAGTTGGCAGGTATGCAAGATGTCGAATTCCCCACCTGGTTCCCGTAAGCAACAGGTTAAAACACAAACAATAAAAAGCAATATTTGGGTGCATATTTTGCCCCAATTACAAAGTATATCGAAACTGCAACCCTCTATTCTTCAGTATTTCAGGGAAAGTAGATTTATTTTGATTATCTTCATCAGCTTCAAATAATTTTGAATTAGTTAAGGTCAAAAATTGATATAAAGAGTCTTGGAAACAATGGATAGCTTGTCACAAACTCTAACAGAAATGACAGCTAAACAAATACATCAACACATTTAAAACAGTAACAACAACTCCCCATTGTCCCCTCCCTCCTCCCCCCACCTGAAGAATGGATTGACCCAAGGCTATACTAGTACGAGATGGAGATATTGATGGATGGACGAACGGTTCGGTCACACTCGTTTATTCCTCTCCATGAATTGTGCATACAGATTGTAATCAAATGACGGATGAGGGCAGTATGAGTCACGGATCATTTATTGCTGCTTAAATTTGTGATAATTCTATACTAACGCCTGAGTGAGGCAGTCAGTTTCTCCCCCTTTTTGCACCAGCCAAGCATCTTTCTTTGTAGCCTGCGTCACACAGCTTTCTCTGTGTGCAAACATATAGGCTAGGACGTGATGTGAATCAAATGCATAGCGAATTTGGGGTAGGGGGGCACATAAATTATTGGGGGCCCACCTTTAATGTATTTTGTTACTTTTTCCACAGATTTCCCCTTACGTTGTTTGTCACATTATTCAGGGGGTGTGCCCTCCATGTCCCCCCCCCCCCCCCCCCCTCTGTAGCTTCACCACTGATGTGATACGTCCGGCTCTATTCTTACCATACAATACCACCTGTAAATCAATACATCATGCACACCTTAAATACTCCCACGTGTATAGCATACATGATATTCTATCAAGTATTGGATTATTGCTGTTGTCAATTCATGACAATTCTACACTCTCGACTTAATTTTACACCAGCCAATATTGTATCATATTGTGGATCATATTTGATCAAGTATTGGTTTTCCTGTTTTCATTTCATTATAATTCTATACTCTTGACTGATTTTTCGCCAGCCAAGTCTTTTTCAATACATGTGCGTCACACAGCTCTTGTTGCATGCAAACATTAGCTGCGATGTGATGTGAATTACATACATTACTTTGTACTAAAGCACAAAGCACACACCTTCAATACTCCCAAAATGTAATAATAAACTGTATCATATTTGATGAATATCAAGTTTTTGCTGGAATGTACACCTTACAAACATAATTAATATGATGAATTGAACAAACCTTATATTACATGTTACTTATTTTCACTGAAGACCTCATGATCATTAAATTAATTGAGATTTGTCTTTAACTATACAACTTAATATTCAAAATAATAAATTATCGGAAATAATATCGCTAGTGATATACGTTTGTCTCGCAATGTATGGTCAACAAGGAATCTAAAAGATGACGACGTTTCGTGAGCCGCTGCGTGGGATATGTGCTTGCTTGTATTGGGGTATGTTTCTTTGGCAGCATAATACTTTGATGCACCAACAGTTCTGAAGCCTCTGAGTGTTTTTCACGATGAATGAATAAATAGATAAATACGTAACTTAATGAATAGATGAAAACACAAAGAGAACAAATAAGAAATGACAAATTACTTGTACATAGACAGAAATCAACAGTTTCTCAATAACAGACATTCTCTTTGTATTCTTTGGAAATGAATCAGTACTTTATCTATTCAATGATAATAGTCAGATACACGTAGGAATACAATATACATTAACACTTTCAATGCTCATGGCACAATATTGGAGACATACTAACTAACAGAGTGTCTGTAACAGTGCAGGAACACCGCTGGCATGATACTAGTTAATGAACATGTCACAGGCAGAAATGATTGCTTGACGTCAAACGCCTGGAGCTACAGAAATCAAGAGGACACTTTGAGGGGGACGTAATGATAACAGAATTAACACTCTCTGTCCTGCTCTACCTAAACAGCTAGTGAGCTTGTATACACATTGTGTGCCCTTGGTATGGGAAAGGGTCAAGACAAACCAGAGAGGGAGACCAGTTTATCAAGAGGCACTCCTAGAAGAATTGCTACAGGCTTATACACACTTGACCGGATATAAATACGTTCTCTAGTAATGGTTTGAAAGAGGAAATCATTTCTAAAGTAAACAGAAAAAATAATGTTGATAATTACTCATTCACACTTACTGCCTACGAGAGCATGGTATACATTTTCTACGTTCAAATGATTTGAAGGAAGAAAATATCTTTTCCCATTTTCAGATAAATAATATTGTAAAAAGGAACTACCTAACATTGCATGAGGGAACTATTATAACATGCAGTAACTATATGCCATCTATGGGCAGGGCTGTAGTCCAGTCTACAAGTTCCTAGTCCCCAACGAAATAGCATACGTTCCCATTTGTTTTACATTGTGACTCGGCTCTTGAGTCCGAGTCACGAAACCATCAAAAGAGAGCCTGAGTCTGGACTCAACTACAGCACTGTCTATGGCAATAACAAACACTTGAAGAGTGATAAATCAGTTATCTGTTAACGATTTGAAGGAAGAAATCATATTTTTAATATTTCAAAAATCATATTATACATCTCGCTGCCAAAAGGAAAAAAGTATGTCACGTAACATCTCTATGCCATCAAAGACAATGATAGACACGAGAAAAGAAAAAAGGTCTTTATAAGTCAGTTTGGGCAAAACTGAATCATCAATTAAGATATCATTACAATACATAAGAGAACTACATTGGTTCCTTTAGTGGTTCAAAACTTAAACACGATTATCTCTAAAGCACTAAAAGTAACTTAGCGGCCATATCTCTTCTCCCTCTTTCTCAACCGTTACATGTTAATATGATTATCTCATTTACTTGTGTACTAACTTCAGTAATGAAATTAATTTGAGTTAATTTTTTTTTTTTTTTTTTTTTAAATAAGTGAATTATTTTGAAGGATATTTGAAGAAGTGTTTTCATATCTACAGAAGATAAAAGATCTTTTTAGTTCCATGTTAAACCATTGCCTATGGAAACCTGGTGGGCACTGTTTTAACTCTATGGGGAATGCAACATCTAGAAGGGAACAGGTTGACCCATTGCCTACAGGAACCTGGTGGGCACTGTTTTAACTCTATGGGGAATGCAACAGCTAGAAGGGAACGGGTTAAGCCATTGCCTATGGGAACCTGGTGGGCACTGTTTTAATATTTAGAAGAGTACAGGATAAGTAACCCATTTTGGAAACAGAGCATGAGTTATACCCAATTCCATTGTATAAAACTGAAATGTAAACATAAAGTGACCACCTTAATTCGATTATTATCTACTATATCCCTAACTCAACCTTGGACAATTAATTGCAGTGGTTTGTCCACTCAGAACTGGTCCTGAATATACTTAGGCAGGGGTCTATATCTCTCTTACCTAAACCAAATTATCCACCATTAGGTAATCAAAATAAAGCTGCACATATATCCAAAAACAATTATAAAGAGTGTGTGTTAGCTGTTAGTGACAGAATATATTGAATTTTTAATTACAATATTGTATTAAACCATGAACATGTTTCAAAGTACTTTATCATGACATTGATCAATGTTGTTCTGTATTATAACTTCTATGTACTAAATTAGAATTAGAATTGATTATTGCCTGATTGTTTTCAGACACAAGTCCATAACCAAATGCATACTGTGATAAACCAATTGCCTACAGGTTCCTGATGTGCTATGTATCAAGTCAATATGATAAACAATATCAAATACAGAATGGATTATTAAATACAACTGGAAAACAAAATTGTCACAACCTTGTAACGAGTGAAGAAACAAAATCCATGAAGGGACAATAACTAAATAAAATATAACTGCTTTAAAAAACCAAGCACCTCCTAGTAAACAGTAGTTCAGTCAAGCGCTTTGCTGCTATTAGTCATGTGACAGCCTCTTACGTAATCAAATCAGTTTACGTAATTAAATCAGCGTTACCGGGAGACACAAACAATGGCCGTCAGAGGCCAAGAGCCAACATCAAGAGCGCAGAAATGGAAAGCAAATGATCTGAACCAATCAATACTAATTCAACATTGATTGGTGGCGCAGCAGGACAGCGTACGGCCATGGAAAAAAATTGTGACTGGCAAGAAGCGCTTGGACTGGTGGGCGGCCATGGTAAAATCATGATTCGGGACAGCGAGGCATTTAAAGGGATCTAGTATGCTGACAAATATGCACAAAACTGATAAAGGGTTGATCAAAATGTGTACTCCTGTGATCTATTGTGTCAACTGAGTGAAAATGCCAATTTCAGTATGGCCGATTAATGAGCAAAAAGGGCAAAGAGCTATTTAAATTCATTGTCATATGTCTATTCACAGTTGTAATGATCCCCAGGATTTATTTCAAATTAAATAATAAATATCTCTATGAAAAACCGGTTTGAACTAGATGGATCTTTGACTGCCCAAAATTACATGCACTAAATTAATTCTTTAAACTCAATTTTTATGGAAATCCATCAAGTAGATCTTGAGATATCACAATTACAAGCCATTTTTGCATATTTAATGAGCCATAAACTTGACCTTTGACCTCAGGACCCCAAGATATATACAGGTACTAAGTTTGTTGGTAATTTGTCAACTCTTTCTTGAGATATTGCAATTACAAGCTATTTTTGCATGAGCCGTAACCTTGACCTTTGACCCAGATTGTTGTCACCCCATTATGAACACATGTACACGTTTCAAATTGATCCGTCAACCGTTTCTCAAGATATAGCGAGAATGAAAATGGGACAGATGGACAGACATACCTATGTACAGATGGATTGACTGAGGGATGAATGGACAGACAACCCGAAAACATAATATCTCCAGCAACACCGTTGGCAGAAGGATAACAAATAAAGTTGGTTACACTCTTCTATTAGTATGAAGAAAAAGCAGGCATAAAGGAACCACTGGAGATGTAAATCAGTTTGGTAAATTCAGACAAAGTTAGCAGATCCCTTTAATGCATCGGCTGGTCGAATGGCCCAGCTGCTGTGCATTTAAACCTGTTAATAAAAGCAAATCATGGTGACGTTATCTTAACCTATTTCCTAACATTATGTTATTCCCTTTGACAAAGGTACTGCATGGTACTGAAATACTAAATCATTGGTGCAACAATTTCACATATAAACTTAAGGCTGGGAGTTTATGAAATATATTCATATTGGTAATGTACTTTGAACGTTGGTATAAACCATAAAGAGGAATTCCACCCCAGAAATTTGATGTGCTATGAAATAAGGTAAATATGAAGAATCATGAGCGAAAAGTTTAGCAAAAATGGTAGAGCAACAAAAGAATTATTGCAGGTTGAACTTTGCTCCGATTTTGAGTATCGTTCGCAATTGCTTTTGATCGTGACGTCACTTGCGAGCTGCAGCCATTTTGATTTCTACATGAAATTTGTACAAAAATCTAATTTTCTTAATATCAAAGCAATTTCATGAGCTTACACATTCCCAGTTAGATGAATATCTATGACTTTGTGAAAAAATATTAACAATGAAAATGAGAAATAAGTGTATTTTCATGTACAAAAGCTATGGCGAGTTGCTCGTCAATGTTGCATTTGGCTGCAATTTTGAAACGATCGTTCATTACTACATGATGTTCAAATAGGCATAACTCTTGTTTTTCTTGTCCGATTTTGATCAAATTTTCACCAATTATTCTCCTCATTCTCCTTATTCTGTTTTTATTTCTGAATTCCCCTTTAAGCCTCGTAGTTTCAATGTAGAACGTGGCCATGATGTAATCATGACTTGGGACAGCAAAGCATTCATCGCTGATTGATGAAGGAGTCCAGCTGTTGTCAACTTAAACTTATTCTGAAAGCAAACCAAGTGGATGATATCTTAACCCATTTAGGATTTGACATTCTCATAAAGCAAGAACACGGAGCACTGTATGGAAATTTAGGATGGGCCACAGAAATATCAAGGCTAGGTGTAGATAAAGAAAAACATATTTTCCTACTGATAATGCAATCAATAACACTGGTGACCACAGTCCTCTATAGTTTCCATGTAAAATGTAGCCATGGAGAAATCATGACTTGGCACAGTGAAGCCTTAGTTGTTGGGTGGTGATTAGGTTCAGCTGCCATGAACCAGAACCCCATCACTAGAGCAAACATCCATGGATGTTATCTTAACCCACTTATGACTGCTAGTAAAACATTCCCCAGCTGGGGTCTGCGGACAACGAGTCTAAGACTGAAATTAAATTGTCTTCAATAGGGTTAACCCTTTTAGGACTAGTCACAAATATAATCTGGGCTGGTTGTTAAAATATAAGCAAGTACCCAGTTCACTCAAGTAATTTCTACATGAGATTTGGAGGGCTTATAACTCCTAACATAGTGATGCTCATCACACACTCGCTGCATCCATAATTTTAATTTTCCCTCATGAAAATGACCTTCGATGATTTCCAGCGGAAGTCAGAGTATTTCAGGGGAACAGGTGATCACAGGATATATATATGAAATGTTTTGTGGCAAAATGCAATAAACACCAATTGTAAAGGTTTTGAAGGATGGCACTGTATTTAAAAAATACAGCCAAACCTGTGAAAAGTGACCACCTAAGGAGAAGAAAAATTACCATTGCAGACAGGTGACCTCTATAGACAGGTCCTATAACTTTGTTTCTCTGCGAGGGATCACTTTGTGGCCACTATTGGAAAGCTAGCTGCTACAGACAGGTGTTCCCTAAAGGCAGGTTTGATTGTATAGCCTTTCTAGTGATACTTCACTCATTTCATATTAAGGTATATTTTAGTAGCTATAAGTACTATTACACATGTATCACAAATGTCCTTCTTATTTTCTTGCATTTCAGCAGCTTCAATTGAAAATATTTCAAATTGACAAAAATGGAAATATTGCCTTATGCACCAAACATCTTCATATACATATACTACTCAACGTTTGTAGTGCGCTGGAGCAGTATATTAACCTTTTGCCTATTGGACGCTTCAAAGTCATGTGTTTCCTCTATGGGAAATACTATATCTATGCTTGAGTAGGTTAAATGCGTGCCATAATCATACTCATCACACACTAGCTGCATTCATAATTTTAATTTTAATATAAGCCTCATGAAAGAGAACCTTGGATGGCAGTGCGCCTGGTCAATTCCATTAGCAGAAAGGGTGGGATATTTACACATCTATGACTTCCATAACTCTGCAATCAGCTTGTATGGAGGGCGTTCATGAACGCAGGGTCCAGATTCATGAAACTCTGTATGCTTAGTTTGATGTTAAAGGGGACCACCAGGCAAAGAAGAAACACATAATTATATGTTGTTGTACCGTTGTGGGATATCAAATAGATGCCCAACACTTTGCAAAAGGTTGTGTAATTCATTAACAATGCAATTAATTACCACCGCTAGAATTCTAATTGGATTTTGAGGATTTGGACATTGTTACTAAGTCCCTTTAACAATGGCCCCTGTAATATCTTTTTATATACATTAACAAAGATTTCTAACCCTCAACCCAAACCTGGACACATATATGCATACCATAAGACTAATCTTTAACCTAAACCTTAAAGCTATCCATAATGTTCACTAAAATGATAAAGTGGCAATGATGCCTTGGATCACTTGCCTATCAAAACAATTGTTGGGTCACCCTTGTACTATCTCTGGCCCTAACCTCTTTAAGAACAAAGATTTATAAAACCCAAATCCCGGACATGTAGCTGTACCCTAACCCTAATCTTTAACCCAATCTCTATTTCTATTTTTTTGGTAAAGATAAAGAAGAGAATAAACCCTTGGAGTACTTTTTATCGGAGCAAGTGTGGTGTCACCCTTCTACAATCTCTGATGCTGACCTCATAAACCCATTCAGGACTAACACATTTTGGTAAAATAACATGCATTCTCCATAGACTTCTGCCTGAGTGTATTCGGGAACAGTCCTGAATGGGTTAAGAATTTGTTCACATCCTGTCTATCATATCAATATTTGAAAGGGTCCTAATCTATGTCTCCATTTGCCTCCATATTAGATTAACCCACATCGCTGATGAGACCATGATGTCTGATCAAAGGTTTCTCACCCCAAGACAAGATGGCAGCATTTTCCTCCAATCGTTGGTCTTGTTTTCAATTTCAAGTAAGGGCATAGTTGTGGAAACTCCATCACAAATTGCCATATTTGAGCTTTACTATTGGTCCATTGCAGACAATTTCATTTTGTGTAATGACACGCAGAAGATTTCTGCATTTTCCTCCAAGCACTGCGCTGGACTTGTTTCAATTTCAAACGTGGGTACAGTTGTGGAAACTCCATCATAAAATTGCACTTTATACGAGTTTCACAATAGACCCATTGCAGAAAAATCTTACGTTGGTAAAAAGAAACTTAAGCCCCAAATATCAAGATCTCAGTCTGAATGAGCTAAGGAAAGAATGGATATATGATCCAAACCTTTCTAGACCCAACGCAAAATTGCTTCATTTTCCTCCAAGCACTGGGGTTGTTGTCAATTCTAAGCAAGGTCATAGTTGTGGAAACCCGATAACAAAATTGCCAAACCTATTAGTATCACTATTGAAGGCAATTCTAGTTTTATAATAGGTACAGCAAGAATTTTACAAAAACCTTAGCCCCAAATATCTAGGTTTCTGGTTTGAATGATGTTATGTAAAAATTAACCCCAAAAGATGCATCCACCTTTTTACTACAAGCACTGGTGTTGCTTTCAATTAAGTAAGGGCAGACTTGTGGAAACCCATCACAAAATTGTGATACATATATATATGATTTCCACTATTGAAGAACATTTGGGTATAGGAAGATTTTTCCATAGTCCTAAGACAACAAATATCCAGGTCTGAAGTAAAAAAAAAAATGATGGTAGCATCTTTACTACAGGCATGTGTGTGCATTCGTGACTTTGATGCAAGGGCATTGTTTGTGGCAAATCCATCACAAAATTGCAATTCCATCCATATAAATGTCACTCTTGGCAGATCCATTCATTATAGACAATTTAATTTTGGTATGACATGAATTTTACAACAAATATGTATGTCTGGGTCCAAGCAACCCCAGAAGTATGACAGCAATTTCATTACTAAGGATATTTATGGGTGCTGTTTTCAATTTCACTGCAAGGACATCAAAGTGGAAAATCCATCACCAAATTGCACAAAAATAAAGAGTTTTATACAATAAAGAAAGTCCCCCCCCCCCCCCCTCAAATAATGGCTACAAACTACTTGGATATTGGTGTTGTACAAATGTGTCCACATCTTCACCAGATAGCAGGGTATCAACACATAACTTGTTCAAAACTATCCATTTTCATTTTAATGCATGACCTAATTCAAGAATATTTGATTTTGGTGTAACAAGCATTCACCATTGGCCCCAGCCCAAGAATTGTCACGACCAGTAGTAGTACTAATGAGTTCATGGATATACTGTATATATACCACAGCACAAGAACATAAATGGTGCTGAAACAATTATTATTGCAGGGTAATTTTGTTGTAAACAAGAGAGCATTCTTTTAATGATCATATCTTGCGATAGCATTTTAAACATTTTGTTTACGCCTTCAAGACAATTATGTGATTTTAAATAAAGACCACAGCCCGAGTGAAGAAATAACCTCGAAACCACTATTATTGCACAGCAATGCTGTTGAGAACATGAGAACATTCTAAAAATAACCAAATCTTATCATAAACCAAAAAGTTCATAAAATACAATTCTTCAGCAAGTTCTTCGCATTAGAAACCCATCTAGCTTCTTCAGAAGGGCAATAAAATGGCAACATATTTTGTCTAGACTCTACATTTCCTGAATGGTCAACGTCTTGTCTCGCAATAAACAAGAAAGGTTAACCCTCTCAGTCCATCCCACTGGTAAAGCATGTATTGTCATTGAACCCACTGCCCACATGACCTTGTGGGCACTGTATGAACTCTACGAAGAATTGCAATATCTAGTAGGGAATGGGTTAGCTATCAGGACTAGTCCTACAAATATTCACATTAGGGTCTACAGAGAATACATGTCATACTAAAATAAATGGGTTTGATAGGTTCAACCATTCCCTACATTAAAAAATGTGCGTAATGAATATAAACTATACATTAAAAACATTATTTTAAACAAGAACAAGAAGGGGTTGAAAACTATTTGATTAACTATTTTGGATAACATGCACTCGCCATAGACCCCCAGCCAAAGGATATACGGGGACCACTCCTGAACAGTTTAACACCATTACCTACATAAACCTGGCGGACCCTGTATCAAATCTATGGGGATTGCAAACTCTTGTAGGGAATAGGGCAACAGTGACTTGTACTGGAGAAGCTAAGAGTGATGGCCCACCTTCAGAAGTGCAATGAAGTGGCAGCAAGGTGATCTATCCATCATACTGACAGTCCAATGTGAAGACCCAGATTGGTAATATAAGGACTGCTGGGCATAGCCAAAGTCCGCCCAAATGGGGGAATGGGGGGGGGGGGGCATTAAATCTTACAATGAAGTGTGGTCGCCCTCTTACCCCATTGCCCCCTGTCCTTAGCCACCCCACAGATTGACTCCCTCACACATGGGGTGCATCAGGGGGGCATGAAATCTTACAATAAAGTTTGGTCGCCCTCATACCCCATTGCCCCATGCCCTTAGCCACCCCATAGATTGCTGTTAAGTAGGATAAACAGGCCCCCCCCCCCCCCCCCCCCGGCCATCTCACACATCCTAAATACCTTCATGTGAGTGCCTGCATGTTGGTTTGAGCGTATGGGTGTTATGTGGGTATGTTTCTTTGTCAGTATGTGTGTTTGTGAGTGTGTAATTGTAAATGGTTGCATGAGTCTATATATATATGTATGTTTATATAGCGAGAGTGTGTTAGTGAACATGGATGTCTTATATGTGGCTTCGTTATTTGTGTTTGTTTACAGCTGAAATAAAACAAATACAAACAGAAAGGGTTACAATCATTCACCTTTTCACATTTAAATGCTGCAAACAATAACTGGATGAGCTAAATAATGATGTATTTGCGCACACACATACACACACATTTCAAGGAATTACTATCACCCTACAAAGGCAATTTGATCTTCTGTTCCAGAGAAACAGAACTCATGCCGCCTCCGCTCAGTACTCCGTGGAACATGGCAACATGAATGGACTCTGGAGGATGCATGCACACAGCGCCATCCCTGTTCTCAGATTACCACCCTCAACCATCCCGCACAAGTAATAAAACACATACATTTGGGTTAATGAGGGACCTACTGTATCGAGTCATGCCAGAAAGCATGCCTGGTATGCTCAGAAAACAACACGCCTATGCAAGCAACTGCGAGATAGCGACTGCACTATTAGCCTCAGTCTAATGCAGTCTATGGATTGACGGGGCAGGAAGGGGCAAGGTGGGCAGATTTGCACCCTCCTCTTCACGCCGTGAGAAATCCGGCCCCCTCAGGACTTCCTCCCCCCCCCCCCCCCCCCCCCACATGTCAATACCAATAAAGACCAACAAAAAGAAGCCATATCACCATTTTCATTTTAGAACAAGCTGCCACTACAGATATAGGCATCAGTGACGCCCCCCCCATCCCCTTCTCCAACACCCCCTTTACTCCATCGAGTAATGACCCTGGCTACGCTCCTGGATCTCCGCCTTTAGCTCCCTGCAATCGGTGTTGACAGACTGGCGTGCAATTGCGTGAAGGCATTTCTCAAAAGGGCAAAAGTTCTCTCCACATCCCAGCCATCTCCCATCCCTGATTTGATCAAATCTTTCACCAACGCGTATTATGTTTCCTGTGTTTCAGATTCTGGGATACTGTATTATGTAATTTATATCACTTCATTCATAGTATCATTTTCATGACTACAAAAATGACCAATAAGTCAGGAAAGTGATTTTGCTCATTTTCACATGACATTAAAGTTGAAGTCTTTACCTTTAAAATGGTATATAATGTGTCATATTTGGACTAAACAATCCCTCTCAAAATGAGTGCCAAATATTTGGAACATGGCTGAAGCAAATTAAAAATTAGGGAGAAAACAGGCTGCTCCAAAGATTGGGGTCCATTAAGCGCTGATGCTCAAAATTGTATAGAAAGTAGATTAAGATACCCTCATTCAGAAAATTTGAAAAACTTGAATGTCATATTTCAAACAAAATTTGCCTATTTCAGCTAATGACAGAGAAACTAGCACTGCATCTTAATGGTCACATATAAGAAGGGCACTTGAAAGCAATGTGAAATTTGATAGTAATCCAGAGAACTGTTTTTTCTCACACTCCTGACTCGTGATAATGTCTCTTGGTTGTCAGACCAGGGGCCCATTTCATAATTACTGGGTTTTTTTCTTCAATTGTTGTGAATGTCAAATTATTCATATCATTGTAGCTGTTGTCATAGCAATTACAAATGGACATTTAAAACAATTTTATGTAACAGGGCCCAGTACTGACTGAATTAAATTCTTCTACAAGTACTCCATATTCGTTTTCAACTTTTACCACTAAACCCACTACCTTATTTGTCGGTGTATTAACCGCATGGTTTTCCCGACGGAATTACCGACGAAAAGGGGGGTGCGGTTTATACACGGAGATAGGAAAAATTGCATGAAAAAAAAAAAAACTATGATAGTAAAATTCTTGATTTTTACATGGTCAAAATGTGCCGAGGATAAGTAAAAAACATAATTCTTTTCCAGAGAGTTTTGGTCTATGAAATATAATTCAATTTACTGAAGTCTCTGAAGCACATAAAGGAAATTATGAGCCCCTTCCCCGGATTTTGTTGAGTAATTGAGTTTACCAGAAAATACAACACGGAACACTATACATGGGACTGTAATAAATTCTAGCAGAAAAACAAAGACAAAACAACAAAAATTAATTAAAACGGAGATAAAAAAAACTGTACCTTGATATGTTATTCCTTCTTACAAGTTCAGATTTTGTTAAATCTACCTTTGAAAATTGTTTTCAAGGGTTGAAAATTGTTTTTGGAGATGAAAAATTGCGATCGTATTAAACTTGCAAGTGCAGGTTTGATTTGACTGAAATTAGCAATCAATCACGATAGGATTGGCTAATTTCAGTCTTGACTGAAGTTAGCCAATCCTATCGTGATTGATTGCTAATTTCAGTCAAATCAAACCTGCACAGTACCAGCACTTGCAAGTTTAATACGATCGCAATTTTTCATCTCCAAAAACAATTTTCAACCCTTGAAAACAATTTTCAAGGGTAGATTTAACCAAATCTGAACTTGTAAGAAGGAATAACATATCAAGGTACAGTTTTTTTAATCTCCGTTTTAATTAATTTTTGTTGTTTTGTCTTCGTTTTTCTGCTAGAATTTATTACAGTCCCATGTATAGTGTTCCGTGTTGTATTTTCTGGAAACTCAATTACTCAACAAAATCCGGGGAAGGGGCTCATAATTTCCTTTATGTGCTTCAGAGACTTCAGTAAATTGAATTATATTTCATAGACCAAAACTCTCTGAAAAAGAATTGTTTTTTACTTATCCTCGGCACATTTTGACCATCTAAAAATCAAGAATTTTACTATCAAAAATTTTTTTTTTTCATGGAAAACCCCAAAAGTTAGGGATGCGGTTAATACACCGGAGCGGGTAATACACCGACAAATACGGTAATCGGAAACTCTTCTAATAAAGTTGCCTAACTGCATCTAATTAGAAACCATCAACTGGGATTTGAGTGATTCACATACACAAGCAAACTAATTAGGAAACATAATCTTGGGATGTTAGTATTTTGCATAAAATTTGACAAAAGCCTGAAAGTTTTATCATTGCTCCAATTAATCTTACAGATTCAGAAGATGCCTAGCGTCCTAAATTATACTAATTAGAAAATATTGGCTCGGGATTTGAGTAATTTGCATATATTTTGACAAAGGCTAGAGGCATGGCCGTTTCACCCTCTCATTAGCTACTCACAACATGCAGTCCCTCCTCTGAATCTAATTAGCAAAGCTAATCATGGGATTAGAGTAATTGGCAGAGATGTTAATATGAGAGCTGAAGTTAAACAAGAAACTTGATAGGTTTCAGATCTACTTCTTATTAATTATCATATCTTAAAGAGATATACATTATATGGGAATTTGATATTTGCCGAGATATTCACTGAGGTGCGAACGGGCAGTGGATTTTTAGATTTCACGTGCGGCCATTGGATTTATTCCAATATTTGTGCACTTAACGATGCTTAGGTTCAGATTTACTCTTTTTAAATACTTATTCAACAATATTGATCAATAAGTTTGGCCAATATAGATGTTTTCAGTAACTTTCCCAAAACTGTTATTTGGCTTTAAGTATACAATAGCTCTATAGCTATGTTACATGATGAAATTGCAACCAAAAGCTATTGCTAAGATGGCTCCATGGTTTGCAACATCCTTATTTGCATTTGGATTTCATTTACTACAGGATTCCCACTAAATCCTGCTTTAAAAACTTGACTGAAAACGGAAAGCCTGAGTCCATATGTCACGAAATACATGTGCATTATTCAAACACCAGAACCCTGCACTCCTATTGACCTCCAATGAGCACTACTGTGTTTACCAAATACATTCTCACTTCCCTCTCTTGTCTCCATCTATAGTGCTGTGGTCTGCATCATCAACATATATATACTCCTGTTTTGCATTCCAGATTCCACCATGTTAATATCTACAGCAGACTTATCACTCTGCTGTATTGTTTGTGTGATCAATTAACACTCTGCCGCTAATATTCTGGGTAGCCTAATCATTGTGCATGGTTTTCTGACCAAATTAATCATATTACTTGGAGTAGTATTCTAGCTATGACTAAAGAGAAGGCCGGTGCTATGCATGCAACATTTGGACAAAATAGCCCCATATGCAAACAAAATGGCCCCATATGCAGTGGGTAGGACAGATAGTAGTGCGCTAGACATGGATATTTGAAAACACTTTTTAAGAATTCATGAATCTGCCACAAAAACACAACAGCATGATTTGTCAATTTCTGCTATGTTAGCCTCATTCTTTTAAGGAAAAAAAACAACACACATTCACATAATTAGACTAAGCTATGTACTGTAAACAGTCAGTTTCTCAAACATACTTGTACGTATAAACAGTACTTAGTGACTGTTCATAATACATCATCCAACAACAATAAAACAATCAAATATATCATTAAGATTGTTTTTTTGTATCAAACAAGAATGAAACATCTGGAAGTAACAAGATAATAAACAATGAATGTCAGAACTTACATTTCAACTATAAAAAAGAAACACAATATTCAAGCAAATATTCCGAAATATTATAGAATAGCGGGAAAAAACACATTTATACATGTACCAAATATATACAAGGTACATGTGCCAATTATGTAAATCATTGTATAGCATTTACTCTGTGTTTGTACATGTACATGTATGCATCAATACACAAACTGCATCTGCTTAATGTAAATATACACATATAGCATGGATGTTTGTTCTGAAATTTACAGATAAGGAAGAAGTAGTATGGACAGAGATAGGAGATGGTTCTCCGAAGGATTAGGGTTGATAAAGTCAATGAGCGATCGAGGAGAGATTATTCTCCTCCCAGTGTTATGACAGAGAGAAGTGAGGTGAGAGACGGACGGACGGACGTACAACTGACTCAAAGAACACAGTGTGTCTGGGCCCCCTCAGACGAGATTTCACACGATACAATGTCAGATGGACGAGTTTCAAAGCCACAGTGTTGGTTACTAGAGATTTGTGTAGGCGCGATGTTAGATAGGACAGCTAGGTTCAAGCCAGCCAGGATGCGTTAAAGATGCGACAGTTTCATAAGCACGATGTTAGATGTGAATATTTCGTAGGCACGATGTTAGATGCAAAAGTTTTGTAGGCACGCAGTGTTAGATGCAAAGTTTTGTAGGTACGATGTTAGATGCAAACGTTTCCTAGGCATGATGTTACATAGATGAGAAAGCTTTAGGTACAATGTTAAGTACAACGGCGTCATAGAATGCTGTCTACTCCCTATGCATAGCTCTATGCACAGTATGAAAGGCTACTGTACACTGCAAAGGCATCATATACTATAAAGAGAGGATGTTAAATAGCAGTATACTAGGAGCTACTAGGTATATATATATATCTGTTAGATATTAGACAAGAAACGTAACATAATTATGTTCACATAAAAATGGACAGAGGTTAAATACCACATGACTATTAATTCAGTTTTAAGAATGGGTACATTGTATATTGGTTTACATCGCTTAATGAGGAGACATTTATAAGCGAGACATGGGGTTGAACAAGTTGGCTATTTGTGATTTTTAAATAAATTAGATAGTATGATGTCATACAATTTTAATTTTGTGTAAAATTCTTTGTCATCTTATCTTTGAAATGAATTCAATAATCATATCCATAGGACTGTTTACCTTTGATCGTTACTAACAATACCAAAGAAAACAAATATATATAAACAGGGTCTTCGGGTAAATTTTGTATTACTAATTAACCCTGATGAATCATTAAAAGTGTAACTAAAAACTGTACAAGTACCGCTGTAAATTATTACCAAGTTCATTGCCAAACAATTGTTAAGTGCTATTTACTTGCAGGCAAGCTTAAAAAATAGCCTCCAAAATAACATTGTTTTTTTCCGGACATTATGCAATACATAAATCTATAGCACTGGAATATCTTTTAAAAACATTCTATGTTATTCCATCCGAGGAATACAATACTAGATGATTTAAGAGAAAATTTAACTCTAAATAATTCAAAGAAACATAGTAAAAAATCATATAAAGGAATGTACAAAATAGTTTAGTTATTATGTTAAAGGAAATATTCAAGTATAGCGGAGAAAGTTCATGTTACTTTGTGTGGGCAGCTTGTTTATACATTATTGCGGTCCCTAGTGCGGTTACGTAAATGCTGATTTAATTGGGTTATCAACGAGATGTATGGTATGCATATTGCATATTACAGGATTCAATGAGCAGCTCTCCAGGGACGTGATATGATGCAAACTACGCATGTATGTCACTCAGTGAGTGAGGTTACACAAAGTAGTGGGAGAGGGGGCACGGGGCTAATATTGCCCCCTCCCTATAAACTTGGTTGGATTAATGTGCCCATCCTGGGCCCCCTGACTTGGTGTGACATAAAATCAGTGAGTGACGTTATGCATTAGTGGGGGTGGCGGCGGCGGCACAGGAGGCTAATAGCCTCCCCTAGATTTGGTATGATGCAAACTATGCATGTATGTCAGTGAGTGAGGTTACATATTAAAGGGGGGGGGGGGTACAGTGCCCCTCCCCTGGACTTGGTATGATATAAACTAGTATGTATGTCTGTGAGTGGGGTTCTACATCAGTGGTAGGGGCTAATAGTCAAACCTGTGTATAGTGACCATCTAGGGTAACAAGAAAAGTGGCCACTGTAGGCAGGTAACCTCTATTCACAGGTTGCATAATTTTGGAAAACACTTTTGGTTGCCATTATAGACAGGTTGGCTACTATAGGCAGGACTGAATGTACATATAATGCCAACATATAATGCAAGTTCCCCTTCCTCAGCCCCTGCCCCCCTCCCTATCCATATTACTCTTTGGCTTTACCCCTTCCCCCCCCCCCCCCCTCCCCCCTCCCCCTAGCAATGCCATGCTGACATAGGAAAGACCTCTGTCTTAAGATAGACTTCTCAAGTATGCTAATGGGGGGACGATTGGAGTCACATATGAAATATGTGTATTACATAACCAGTGAGGGTTGCACAAACATTGCATCTATATAAAGAGTGAAGAACATCAAGTCAATTTTCGGCTAAATTGAATTTGGCATATGATCTCATAGGAAGGAGCCTCCTAGATGTGATACTATTTAATTTTTAGATTAGGATTATTTTTTTAATTTGGGAATATTAATAAGAAATAGAAGAGAGCTTAATTAGGTTTCTACAAGGTTCCCAAACTTTGAACATGATTATCTCTAATAGTACAAAAAGTGACTTGCGCCTTTCTCTTTCTCACACAACGATATGTCGCATCTATGAACACCACTGCGGTTGAAGGATACATTATGTCTGCTTTGGGGTATCTATTGTACAGAAATGAGCATAACATGCATAGTGTAGATGTACATGTGTTGATCATATAATGTCAGAGGAAAATGATAAGATGATTTTTAATATTTCATTTCCATTGCAATGGTTTTGTATGATTTACAGAAATGCGCATAACATGGATGGTGCATGTACATGCGTTGGTCCTATTCATCAGATCTGATTTTAAGATTATACGGTTTAATTTGTCATCATCGTTGTTATGGCGTTGTATGATGCTAATATAAAGCAAGTTGATATGTTGCTCACACTCAGCTTGAAGATAAGGATGAAGTTATGCTAAAATGTAAACTGATATTGCAGAAAGCCAGTTGGGATGATATATTTCAGTATTTTGAATTACCAACTGAAAGTTATATGGTTGGGGATGAAGCACAAAGAGAATATGCGGAGATGTAAATTGAAGTTAGCGGCAGAAATGTATGTTGAATTTAGGAAGAGAAATATATATGCTGAAGGAAGCGGCAGTATGGCTTCACTAATCTTGCAGAAGACTAGAATGCTCGATAGGAGGATGTCATTGTTGAAACAGAATATTTCAGACTTGAAACAATGGAAATTAAAGTTACTGCCAATTTCGTGCTTAAAATATTACAGACAAGCTGTTTTTTAGTATATCAAATTATGAATACTTGTAAACAAAGTTTGAATCAAATTTGTTTCTTCATATTTTAGCGCATAATTAAAAATTATGTATTTACCATAGAATTCGGCACTAAACTGATTTTTACAAACATTATATCAAAAATATAATTTGCTGATGCTTAATGTTTTTTATGAATAAATTTCCAAATTTATTTATTAATTGCAAGGATGCAATAATAACCAGGTAGAATAATAAAACCTATGTCATTTAGAATAATTATTGTTTTAACAAGTTTACATATAAAAGGGAATTACGACCAATTTATTGAGAGACTTATTGAGGAACACTTTAAAGACCATGAACTCACTTGTGAAAATATTATTTAATAATGTATAGCAAGTGTTTCCAGTAGAAATATTATGCAGCATAATATATAACATGATTATAGGGAATATAAAACAAACCTACTAGAATTAAGAAAGTAAGAATTAAATAAAATATACTGAAGCATTAATGATTATGAATGATTTGAACAGAGTTTAGGGTAAGAATAGAAGAGTTTAATTCTATTGCATCATCTGTAATGATGTATGTATGGTTTGAATTAAACAAAACTCTACAATAAGAACAAAGAAGTTAAATTCTACTAGAGGCAGCATTAGTAATAATGAAATAACACACATTTAAACAGATTTTGGAGAATAAATGTATTAAAGAACAGATAGGTTTAATGCTAAAGGCAGAATAATTAATGATGCAAATTGAAACATACAGTGTAGTGTAAGAACATAGTGTAAGTTACAATCTAATAGAAGCATTATCAATTATGAAATATGATACATAAAAGAGATCTTAACCCATTCAGGACTGTTTGATTAAACTTGTCATATAACTGCTAAGAAAAGTATCATCCAAATTTAGACCTCTATCTTCCTCAAATGAAATTAAAAATCACATTAAATCCCTGTCAAAAGTACAACTTAAATATGAAACTCGCGGCTGCATTGACTTACATTATAATACACTTGCCTTTATAGTTGACAAGCAGTTTGCAGCAGTTTTTACATTAAAATATGAGACAGTTAAGGGCATATATTTCTCATCAATGACTTTTTGTACACACACAGCCCCAGCATTTCAGGAAGATTCCTAAAAGACATTTAAACCTATATTCAGACTATTTTGTTCTGGTATAGCAGATACATTTTTGGAAAGCTTGCTGTAATATTTGCAAGCTTACAAAATGTTGCTAGAAAATGCATGGTTTAAAATTCAAGTTTGTGGTTAGTGAATTCAAGTGGGATTTATGCACAGGTGAGAGTTATACACCAGCAAATATCGCACTTTCTCTATAAAATTCTCTATTAGGATTTTGGGGACAAGTCCTGAAGGGGTTTTGATTCGAATAATAAATATATAAGAAATGAAGAGTATGAGAGGGGCCCAGAACACGTACCATTACCTCTCCGGACCAACTTGGGTTCCCCCAGCTCGATGAAGAACGTCTCGTGTTTCTCATATTCCTCATCGTCAATGATATTTACCGTTATATACTTCCTGTAGACCAAAAAAAAAGAAAAAAGAAAGACATTTTGAAAAACGGGGGTTAATTTTAATTGCTTGTAAATGAGCTTTTCTTATTATCGTAACTTAGAATAATACAATTTTACATAAAGAAATTGACAGTTCCATGTCTTTCTCATATCTATCCTTGTTAATGATGTTCATTGTGACATGTACTTCCTGTATAGCATAAAAGAACATTTGTAATTTTCTCAAATTTGAATATTGAATGTCTTCATTTCCTATTATGCGTTGTCATCAATGATGTTCAGTGTGATAATATACAAAGAGAAGAAAGAAGGGAAAATGTTCATTAACCAGATCCCTGGTAGATATTGCACTTCCAATAGAGTAAATACAGGACCCACAAGGTTCCCATAGGCAATGGGTTAATATAATTTTTTGCTGATAATGTCACTGATAAAAAAAACTAACAACACATGCAATTTTCATATTTTCAAATTGAGAATCTAATTTGTTTCACTCCCTGTCTTAATGTATCCCTTGTCATCCATTACTTTATACTGTGATAAGCTTTCTTGCAACAAATTAGCGGAAAATGAAGGGAAAATCCCAATTTAACTGATTACAATTTACATTTGTAACACAAAAACCATAAATTAATGTAGTTACATATTCAGATGTCACATCAGTTATGAAGAATTTTTTTTTATGTAGTTGCTAATTAATTTCACAGATCACAGGCTAATATAAAAAAAAAATGTAATCCCTTGACTACCGGAACTGGGTGGGACCAGGTAGGCTGTGTACAAAGTCTACAGGGATTTCAGAAACTCGAAGGGAACAGGTTAATATACCAACTACATGAATGAGAATAATGCAGGCATTAATGTTTAGACATTGACAATCTCCCTTTTTCTTAATTCATTGTCATACAAGATTCATCAATGCAAAATCATGTCGATTAGGCAGGAGAAGAGAAAGTAGATTTAATTTCACTGATTAAAAGCTACACTTGTAGGGATAGTAATCATGAGATTAATGAAGTTAAATACAAATGTGAAAATAAAGAATATTTTGAATATCATTCATCATTCTGATTATGATGACACTATACTCACTGGAAAGAGATCATGATTAATTAACGGGGAAATTGCAGACATACAATGAAAAAATGCTTTGAGGGAAAAAAATGATTGACCAGTAAAGAGCTGCACAAGCTTGCAAACTGATCTCATTGGAGGTGATTTTTACTGTTGGATGGCATGAAACATGATGCAACTTGTGTGATCTCTAGCACTGTAACAAACAAGTTTCATTGGGAGAGAGGTCTTGGGTTAGACAGTTTTCACAGTATTGAACATGGTCAAAAAGTAAATTTAATTTCACTGATTAAAAGCTACATTTGTAGGGATAATAATCATGAGATTAATGAAGTTAAATACAAATGTGAAAATAAAGAATATTTTGAATATAATTCATCATTCTGATTATGATGAGACCTGATTATGATGAGACTAGATACTCATTGGAAAGAGACCATGATTAATTAACGGGGAAATTGCAGACATACAATGAAAAAATGCTTTGAGGGAAAAAAATGATTGACCAGTAAAGAGCTGCACAAGCTTGCAAACTGATCTCATTGGAGGTGATTTTTACTGTTGGATGGCATGAAACATGATGCAACTTGTGTGATCTCTAGCACTGTAACAAACAAGTTTCATTGGGAGAGAGGTCTTGGGTTAGACAGTTTTCACAGTTTTGAACATGGTCAAAATGTAGAAGCATCCCAAAGACTAGTTGCAGCTAGTCTAGCTCATTCACTCTCAGTCAAACACTTTGTCACAAGCTTTCCACTCTCTGACTTTCATGATTCAGACCTTGCATGGCCTTATGACCATGAATCAGCTCGACCTATACTCTCACAGAAATGTCCTCTGCACGACAACAATGATGCATAATTGGTAGTTGGATCAAAACAATGTCTTAAAGGGTTCTAGTAACTTTGTTGACATGTGCAAAAAGTGATGAGCGGTTGATACATTATTGTTATCTGATATGTCCACTGGGTGTTGTGTGAAAATTTCAAGTTAAATGGACGTTATATGGCCGAGTAATGAGCAAAAATGCAAAGTGATATTCACTAACTCATTGCACTAACTTTGTACATGGTTTTCGCGGTCCAGTAAATAATTTAACAACTGAACACTTTTTATATATTTTTTAACGAAAGGGAAATTTGTAAAAAAACAAAACCTGTCACATGCTTTTATTGTTAATATAAATACAAAAAGGTATGAGGGAACCGCTAGAATTCCAATTGGATTTTGAGGATTTGGACAATGTTACTATTAAAGTCCCTTTAAGAAACAATTTCCATGAAAGGCGACAAATCTGCAAAAGCTCATGAACAATTATCCCCTCAAGAATGCATCCCTAATGAAGATAATTATTAGTAATTGGTAGCCTCGGAATATTAATGAACCCATTACCTTGCACACAAGGGGTTAACCCCTTCACTACGGGAACCGAGTAGGCTGTGTACAAAGTCTATGGGGATATCAGAATCTTGCCACTAACAATTAACTAATGCCACTAAACAACATGCTAATACAGTTTTCATGATTAGAATTAGTTTCATAATCTGTATAACCTTCAAACACAAGACAATCGCTGCAATAATGGGTCTGGGTCAGTTCCTGCATTCCTTTTTAGAACTGGCAAACAATTCTCAATCAGATTAAAAATCTGTTAGCCAAAATATAAAATCAGAAAATAAAAACTTAGGTTACATAAGGTTAGCCATTTAACCATGTAGCACTAGAGTAGCTAGAATATTTACTATCAACTAAATCAAATACTTAAACACAAGAGATCAGACAATTTAGACAAACCCATGTATATAACATACATGTAAATCTGCATGAGCAATTATACATAAACCACCTCAATTAACTTGAGTTTCAAGAATACATCATATAAAAAGGTTCAAATAATGTGTAAGACAGAACATGTAATAATAATAAGCCATTCTACCACATTTATATTTTCTTTTGTTGTGGTGGAACTGCAGGTCCCCCCCCCCTTATTAATATGCCAGTGTTTATGTATGATTTACAACTCAGTAGCTTTTATCCGCATTTTCAACTCTAGTTTGATTAATGCGAGTGAAGGTCGATCAGGTGCCACGGCTAATTGGCAGTCGATGATATAGATGCAATATTAACACCAAGTTATGGTCGTAATTCCAGTTTGATATACATGGTGTATCTGGTACTACCACATGTGACTAATTAAAAGCTGATGATATTTATGATGATGTATGATTTATACCATAATATCACGGTGTTCGAAGATCCATTCCAGTTTGATAATACAAGTATGTATATATGTAACCAGCCTAATTGGGAGTCAATGATATCTATGCATGATTTACACCATACAGTAATAGTCTTCATCTATAGATACATGTACATTCCCGATACAGAGGCGTAACCGGTATTACCACAGCTCATTCAGAGCTGATATATGCATAATACACACCAAGTTATATGATCTTCATTCCAGTTTAATTATATCATCTCTAAGCATTGGCTAATTAAAAGCTAATGATATTTATGCATGATGTATACCATTCAGTTATAGTCTTAATAAATCCATTCCGGTTTAATAATACATACATGTACAGTTTTGTAGCTGCTAAGACTATCCAAAAATGTATCCCGGGGAAGGTGTGCGCAGCGTGAAACTAAGATAATTTTTACTGATGCAAGATCAACGTTGAAATTATGGCATGGTGTGATCATGCATGTTTCTGTTTCACAGGGACACTGGCATAGCATCTAGCTAAAATCCAAAAGCTTGATACTAGGCATCACCCAGTAAGAATTTACTTTGTTCAAGACGATTTAGTTTTGGTACAAAATGCATTCTCCATAGACCCCAGCAAAAGTATTTGGGGGACCAGTCTTGGGCACCATTGCAGAAAGAAATACAATCGTTTGTAAGTTACAATTAATTGTAAGTCAGATCATGTGTTCTAAATGCGCAAAGCTGATTGGTTGAAACTCGCAAATTGTCTGACTTACAATCAATTGTAACTTACAATCGATTGTATTTCTTTCTGCAACTGGGTCCTGAACTGGTTAAAATTATCTTCTTGGATGCTGAAAATATATTTTGAACAAATAATTTGTCTGACTTCTCCTGCCTGGGCACCATCAATCACACAACAACAAGCGAGCAACATTGAACATATTTGGTTCACTATTTTATGCTAGCCAGTGGGACTGTATTTTACGTTGAACCAAACCTGTGTCTAGGCCCTAACTTTCCTGTAAACATTTGCATCTTTATTAAACATTAGGAAAGGTTGCATCAACCCTATTTCGGCTTGGGTCAGACAGGATCCACCATCAGAAGGCTATTTCCAGCATAAAAAAGAACCATTATATTAAGATAGCCATGGTGCAAATTCCTTCCACCGTCGATGCAATGTATACATAATGTCAGCATAGTTATGAGACAGGATAACCCATTCAGGGACTGGTCCCTAACATACCTGGGCTGGGGTCTATACCTAGATAGAATGCATACATGTACATATCATCCAAAAATTAAATAGTTTTAAATGGGTTTAAATTCCCTCGCTGAATATGTGGAGAATGCATTTTATACCAAAATGATACCTTCGTCAATGATTAAACCTTTCCAAGTCTAGTCTAGTATACATGCTGTCGTTAATCTGAATAGTCTTCAAATGCTTTTAGTCTGTAAAAAAGATCCCTCTAAAACAAAAATTTTAAGGCAAAATATCCATCACAATAG
The DNA here is from genome assembly GCA_037951105.1 of Echinarachnius parma. NCBI lineage: Eukaryota > Metazoa > Echinodermata > Echinoidea > Clypeasteroida > Echinarachniidae > Echinarachnius > Echinarachnius parma. The sequence goes on from JBAMJV010000780.1 coordinate 258,174, forward strand.
TTTTGATGGAATTAGAATATAAATTTTGAATTAAATTGAATTCTGAATTCCTGTAATGACACAATTTCCTCTGCAATAATATCATTGAATTACTAATATTTTAACACTTCTGAAGTCCATATTTGTATTCAGAGACATGAATATAACATGTTCGAAAGGAAAGAAATGTTTGAGAAAAAAAAAATCATAATATAATATCAAGTACTATCAAAACATGTTAGAGTTGAAACTGCACACAAAACAAGTGAAACTCATGGGTGGATGCAGACATGTACATGTATGGTGGACATTTTTATGCGCTTGAAAAGATGGAGAATATTGGATCGAGAGATTGCAGCAACGTGACATGTTTTTTCCATGCTAAGTAGCATAATTTAATGGGCAATTTCAACGCAGCCCATCTCCGCAGCATATGGAGAAATCATCAGCATATATTCCTTATATTTTATGAGAGGAAAAACGCCGGAGGCAGGCAGGCAGGGGAGTCAGTTTAGTGCAATAAACCACATTGTGCGTCTTGCATTACCACGTGTTTGTCTGCTCCCAGCGTATATTGCATCAACAGCGTTACCGCTCCATGGAGGGATGTACTAACAGAGGTGTATTGCATCAACAGCCTTACCTCTCTCTCCATTGGAGGATGCACTAACAGAGGGGGGAAAGATCATCCCAAGTTTACACCCTCCCAACAGGTATGGTAGGCTCATCTTGGCTCATCTAACAGCCATGGCATTGCAAGGGAGACACTTTAAATGTCATCAGCACATTTATGAGATATTTATAAAGATATTTATAACATAAACATATCTCATTCAATATAATGAAGGAGTGCAAAGATATATGTAGGCATATGGTATGTTTTAGTGTCAAGAATACCCTAAGGAAGAGGAAACATTCATAAATGACAAGGACAGAAATAACTTCCTTACATTAGATAGTAGTTCCACCTGAATCTCAATCAATACAAACAACCAAGACTCAAGAGATATATCTAGACTAAGCAGGGGAAAAAATACACGGGGGCAGTGGGCGAATTCGCCCCCAAAATGCCAAAAAGAGCCCCTGAAAAAGAAAAAAAACTCATCGATTTTTCTGCATGATCGGATCGTGATTGAATGCCGATCCGATGATCACTTTCAGCATTCGAGCTAAATAGTAGCCCCTGAAATTGAGGGGAAAAAAGAGCTCCGGAAAATGTCCATATTTTCATCAAATTTGAATTTCAACTTTGATCTAAAGTCATCTTTCTGTTCATAAGAACACATTATTGCAACTACATAATATCTTTGTAATCACACCATTGTGGTACTGAAATATAAATGTTTTTCATGCCAATATGTTTTTTGTTTCATGTGAATGCCTATCGTATGTTATGCCACATGTCTACATGTCTACATTTAGAGGACAATTAGAGGGCGATGTGACTTTGGTTAAACACATATTTTCCATAGACCAAACCCAAGACTTCTCATGCTCAATTATGTAAGGGGTAAGGGTTTCGCTGATCATGCGAATGAACGGATCCTTGCCTTATATCAACAATCATTCTTTCATCGTGACCTTCTGAACGTTCCCCGCGATATATACAGACACGACTTCACAGCTCAAAATAGAAACTCCTATCAACTGTAGAAATCCATTTTGTGGAAGGCAATTTATAGGGGAAGATAACAAATTCGCTTTCTTGCATAAGTCATGGTTGAAATGTTTTCAAAAATTTTAATCAAACTGTCTATCATAAAAAAAAGAATGTTTCTCTATCTTCAATTAAATTATCATGCAAAGCATGTACTACACATATGTACCTCTCTTCACATGTGTTTTGGGAAACGAGTGTCATGTATGTCCCAAGTTTCTCTGGAGCAGACTAAATTATTGGATAAACATGCAATTGTTTTTACAATATATATTACTCTTTGAAAAAGTGTACATGAATAAATCAATCAATCAAAGTAAACAATTAGGTGGTGGAATAGTGCTTATTTTAGACAGAAGATATGGAACCCAGTCTCAGACTCAGGCTCAGTCTTAACTCATTGCCTGCGGAAACCTGGTGGGCCCTGTATTAATTGGGGATTGCAAACTATAGAAAGGAAGTCCTGAGTTGGACTGCTACATATGCAAAATGGAAATACAATATCACAAAAATAAGTGAGGTACCGCCTACGACTGGAAATACAAATCAATTTATTGATTTGTTCCCCAAATTAAGCAACTTAGGTTTTGTCAGAAAATTATTCATATCTTCTTTTGGTGTTCAGGCAATGGACAGTGGCCTGAGTTCACTTCACAGTTGTGGTTATAACACAAACAGTTTAAAAATAGGCACAGGTCTATAATTTTGAATGCAAAATACATCATACCACATGACAGCCATGTATCTGTGAAATGCCCCAAGAATCGATAGAGGAAATGTGTGGAATTTGCCGTTACCCTTCAATCGAATCATGTCCCATCGTTTGGGCAGAAAATCAAATTATTCCTGCTTGGGATGAAATGAATCCGGTTTTTTACTTTCTCCAGTTCTCGATGATTCAGACTCGGACCATTAGTAAATTTACATGTATACTAAACTAGGTGGAGAAAATAACAATCTTTTGGGACAACTATTATTTAGGTAATTTACACATGTACGTAGGACTACTTACTGCTCCACTGAATTAGGTAGGAAACTAAGCCTTTCACTGTATTGGTTAAAGGGACTTTTTAACATTTTCCAAATCCTCAAAATCCAATTGGAATTCTAGTGGTTCCCTCATACCTTGTTGTATTCGTATCAACAATAAAAGCATGGGGCAGGTTTCAGTTTTTCAAATTTCCCTTTGGTTTTTCAAATTTCCCTTTCGTTAAAAAGATATTTACGATTGAAGTGTTCAGATGTTGAATTATCCACTGGACCACAAAAACCGTGTACAAAGTGAGTGCAATGAGTTAGTGAATATAACTTTGCATTTTTGCTCATTACTTAGCCATATAACATCTATTTAATTTGCTAGCCAAGAACCAATGTATTAGGTTCATTATGAGCAGGTTGCTAGCCAAGAACTAATGTATTAGGTTCACTATGAGCAGGTTGGTAGCCAAGAACTAATGTATTAGGTTCAAACAAGCATGCAATTTATTCATATTTGGGGAATGAATTAAACAAATTTTCCACTACATGTTTTTCTGGCAGCAAACGGAGGCTTCTGCTACTAGCAAGTAATACGTCAGCCACAGGGAAGGCTAATGAGTTCAGCAAAAAAGGGGAATATTTTGTCTACTTAAATACAAAATAGGGTTTCTTATGAAATCAATTTAAAATAAACAAATCTTCTAGAAGACCTCTTCTAGTAACCCATTGCACAGAGAAACCGGTCGTACCAAGTAAACTCTCAATGGGAATGTCAAAATCTAGGTGAAAACTGGTTAAAACTTTCAGGACTTGACTCGAAAATACAGTGACTAGGGAAAACATGTTATATATCAATCATCTTCCATGGGGTAAACAAGCAAGTAACATGCCATCCCTCGATATAAAGGAAATTAGAACAAATGGGGAATACAATTGATTTTAAACATATAATGATACAAACAACATTTTCTTTTGCATGTTTTTTATAGAGAGCTCGTAGACCTGTGTGGTTTCTCCTGTTAACCTATTGAGGAACATAGTCTTGAAAGTACTTGAGGACTGGGATCTATGGTGAATAATTATAATAACAATGTTTGGGATTTATATAGCACCTATGTAATATGATTGATATTCATCTCTAAGCGCTTTACATCACTACCCCGGTCATCAGACACACACTCGCAATCAATTTGCATGTAACGTGCACTTTCTGCTCCCTTTGGAGCAATGCATTCCGGCAGCCATATGGCGCACTCAACATTAAACAGGTACAATTGCATATACACGTTCCACTCCTACCGGGTCCCCATTCATACATCCATGTTATACCAATATCAAACAGGCTTGAACTTGTGAACATAATCAGGGGATTATCCCGAAGATACTCAGGCTGTGGTCTATAGTAAATGCATGGTACATGTATAATAATAATAATAATAATATAGAGCACTTATAATGCGCCATGACTCTAGTACACTATTCTCAGGCGCAAATAGAAATGAAAATGAAAGGAAAGGAGAAAGAAATAGAAATATAGTCCCTAATCAAATGCTAATTTAAACAAAATTGTCTTTATACCTATTTTATACCTATTTTATACCTATTTTAAATGCATGGTACCAATATCAACTAGTCTTGAATGGGTTAACCCAAACGATGCCAACAGTTCCTCTAGCTTGTCAAACTGTTTCCTACAAGATGTTTCAATCCTGTAGAATCCCGTAGACAATGGGTTAAAATATTCACTACTGGAACCTTGTATGACATGGACTGCATTAATTCTATAGAGATTACAATATCTCATGGTTATCGGGTTAACAGGAAGTTAGGGTAAAAAAAAGGCTAGCGTAGAGCCAGGTAATATGTTCAGCAAAGAGTGAGTATGCAAGAGTCGTAAAGTTCTTATTGAATTATAGATGTGGCAGGCAGCAGGATCAGCGCCCTGCACATCAATCTCAACCCACCTCGCATGCATGCAAAGTAGGGAAGACAAAACACACACAAACTGCTCATGGCATCATACATAACCCTTTCTACACCGAACAGTACAATAGTTGGCTGGGGTCAATGGAGGATGTGTGTAAACTCTGACATCAAATAGTATTGAACAGGTTAACTCTATCAGGATCAGGACCAGTCTTTCATGACCGGTCTTCATTGGATGTGGCGTGGCAAGATTGGTAGAGCGCTCGCTTTCTAAGCGGGAGATTCCGAGTTTGAACCCAGAGTATGCCCATCACGTTTGTCCTTCAGCAAGACAATTAATCCACATTGCTGATCTCTACTCAGGTGTATAAAAGGGGACCCACCCAGGAGGAGGAGAAAGCCTTTATGTGAACTATCTTCTCAATGGCCATGAGCCACTTGGAAGGAATGCTCCCCAGGGAGTGGAGATGGTGCACACCATGTGTGCTAATTTGCTAGAATGTTGAAGGGAACAGGTTAATAGGCTTGTGGGAAAAGAGGGGGTGATATCAACCCATTGCCTACATGTATAAGGGAACCTGACGGTTCATGTATAAGGAATATATTGGACTGTTAATTACTGGGTGTTCCCTTAGCCAGAATTCTCACCAGCTAGATAAATGTAACCCTAGGTAGTAAAACAGGGTCCTTATTGACAAGCTTATAATACACTTTTAAAGGATCCGGATCCTAACCATTATCAATTTGTATTACAATTTGTAATATCATTGCTGTATATATTTGAATGTTTTAATGGTTGAATAAATCAGACGAAATCAAATCAAAACACATGAATGAAATTTGAAGTTATCAATAGTGTGTAAAATTGACTAAAATCTAAAATTATCAAAAGTGTGTCACATTTATCAAATTCTAAATAATCATCAGTCTTTAAATTCACTTGAAGGAAAATCATAAATAACGTAAAATTAAAACAATGGTCTCAAATAATGGCGAGTTTAAATCGATGCTCCAATGAGAATTTGAGACTTATACATGTTACCTTATAGATTTTGAAATTCCTATCTAGACTTTAAAATACAGGGCCCACTATGTTGCCACAGGCAATGAGTTAACCTTAATTCAAGTCTAACTAGATTATCTCCAGCGCTGTAATAATCAGCATGATGACTGGCTCTCCAGCATACACTATACACACGAAGGCCAACTGCCAATTTAGCACGCACAGCCCACGGCACACTGACCTCACCCTGTTAACTTCAAATGGCATAGATTGCACCAGAGTTATTTACACCAAATGAGAATACATGAATGAAATGAGCTCGCATTTATAAAGCAACGCAAATATATGCAGCAAAACACAAGCAGCTCAATATCAGGCTAAGATATGAACTTACTCAAGAGGAATCTTAACCCGTTCCTTACGAGTTTATGAAATCCCCATAGACTTTGTACACAACCCACTCGGTTCCCGTTGTCAAGGGGTTAAGACATTTTCAACAAATATTTCAGATTTTAAAATTTCTGAATTCAGACTCATTTTTGTTTTGCAACATCAAGAACTGTCACAATTTCAAAGACTGAATTGCAGTATTTAGCAGTTATGAACAAAGAAATAACATAGGCATAATTATAATACCCAACACAGAAATAAATAATTAACATTGTTATTGGACTGAAAGGAATTTAAGTAACAGCACAATAAGTAAATCCCATGCCTACAGGAACCTGATGGAGATTTGGTTAAAGACAAAATAATGTTATGCATAAACAATTGCATTTAGTTCAAACAATTGGTTTTAATCACCAAAGAGTACTGAACATCTCAGCTTATAGGAAGTGTATTTCAATGTAAACAACTGACAAAAATAACTTTTAATACAAGGTACACCTTTATTTTATCTATTCAGACTTCAGTCCCCATTTATTTTGTAAACTTTCACTATTAAATTGGGGAGTATGATGCAATAGGGTAGATTCTCCCACCTTGAGTGTTGGGATGTAAATTCTGATGTAGTAAAGTTGTCTGGATTTGCCTCCAGTGTAATCTCTGCTCTCTATCACTGAGTATCAGAGGTGATGCTTGGTCTGTCTGCAGACTTGACTCCACTCATGCATGATTTCTGGCTAATGGTTGCCATGGATACCCATGATTGGCTCAATAAGCATGACATGTGATTGAACCAACCTTATCATACCATACTAAAGGCCCAAACATACACAAAGACAGCCTGCAAACAAATTAAACCTATTCAAGTGTTACGTATAATTATACCGGGGAAATAACTATCTTGTTTATGGATTATGAAAGTGTATGATATTCGTTTGTCTGTCCCCTGTCTTTGCATTGATCAATAAATTTAACTCAGCATTAATATTCGGACTAGTAAAACATTTATGAAAGAGAACCAACCATACCATACCTACGGTTGGCGCGGTTTAAATTGCTTTGATATAAATAGCGATTTAAATCACCTCGTTTTTTTTTTTTTTTCACTGATTTGAATCACCTCCATAGACTTGTGTGTTGTAGAAAAAAAATGTATGCACATGTATGTATTATGTTAAAAATATCCACAAATATATAAAAATAGATAAATTGTGATACATATGCCCTCCAATTATTAAAGCTTAAAGGGGAATTAACCCTTATCCTTTTGACTTACTGGATGTGATGAGAGCATAACTACTATCATTGCTAGTCACTTATTTCGTCATGAATATTCCCGATTACAACAATAATCAATATTTTATGGACCACTGTCATCTGCTTTCAATGCCAATAGGAGGCGGCCATTTCTTCAACTACTCGCGGTGAAATGACGTGGCAGGCGGAGAACACAATAGCATTATCGTAACCCGCTATTGTGTTCTCCGCCTGACACGTCATTTCACCGCGAGAAGTTGAAGAAATGGCCGCCCCCTGTTGGCATTGAAGGCAGACGACAGTGGGCCATAAAATATTGATTATTTTCATTATTGGGAATATTCATGAGGAAATAAGTGACTAGAAATGACAATAGTTATGCTCTCATCACATCCAGTAAGTCAAAAGGATAAGGGTTAATTCCCCTTTAATACTACAAAATCATTGAAGCAGGGTTCAATAATCAACACTAGCACTTGCCCGCTTGCCCGGAGCAAGTTCAATTTTGTAGATGGTCTCGTTTGGTTGCCCGCTTGCCTATTGGGCAGCTAAATTGATCAAATACGATTAAAAAAAGCTAAATTGATCAAATACGATTAAAAAAAGTAAAAGAGCAATATAGGGAAGTGGTGTTATGCAATGTTAGTTGAGACTAGCATAGCTTTCAAACTATTAACCATTTATCGCTGATATTGTTAAATTCCTATATGTACTTTGTACATGCCCTCCAGGTTCCTGTAGGCAAGGGGGTAAAATTGTTCTTTATTAACCCGTTCCCAACGAGTTCATGAAATCCCCATAGACTTTGTACACAACCCACTCGGTTCCCGTGGTCAAGGGGTTAACACATTGTTGGCATCTCCACAGCGAGGTTCTATGTAGTATCTACATGTATTTTCACACAAACAATAAATTGTCCTCAGTGGATAAAAATGAGGGCGGAATATAAATCACTCTCCATTAATCTGCTCCATTGGCTTCTATCCGGCGTTAATACAGACGGGGTAATACGCTTACACTGGCGTCAACTGCCATCGTACAAAGCAGGGATATTAATTTTGAATGCATTAAGCTGGCAGGAGAGGGCTCAGCATTTATAAATGGATTCCCCCTAGTGAGTTTATTTAATTGAGCCATTACTTAGAAATTGTTTTAAGCACCCTGACATTTCAATGTTTGGCCAGTCCATATACATATATTAATAATCCTGCACTGGCAGTAATTGTTCAACAGAGTTTGACAACCTTATATTTTATGGTGCAAAATTGTTTGATAAGGTCAAATAATGAATTGTTTAATTTGTCAGCTAGTTTTAATTTTATTTAATTGAGCCATTGCATATCAATTGCATTCAAGCACACTGGCATGTCCAAGTCCAGTGTGTATATTGATCATTATGAACTGGCTGTTATTAAATAGGGTTTGGCAACCTTATATTATACGGTGGATTTATTGATAAGGTCAAATAATGAATTGCTTTAATTTTGTCAGCTTGTTTTAACTTTACTCAATCAATCCATTACTTAGAAATTATTTTATAAGCGCACCCAAAGTGTGCATTCATCTGGTAGCTGTAATACATGTATTACAGTGATAATTATGTAATGCCAGTTGTTAATCACAGTTTGACAACCTTGTTATAGCTAGCCTTATTACTGTTACATACAATCTATGATGTAGATATATTGATAAGGTCAAATGAGAAATTGATTCAATTTGTCAAGTTTTATTGCATGTCTAATGTAATATGATATATATATATATATATTGCACAGTTAATTCCCTTACGCCCACAATAAATGCACCCAATGTGTATTTATTGGTTTTAACCTAAAGACAGATCCTTGTTTGTGATGCTACCACTGCTATGTATGTCCACTTAGTGATTCAATTATACTTTCTCGATCCGTAGTGATATTAAATAGCAGATAGCAATATTAAATATTAGTAAGAATTATGCGAAACTTCACAATATGAGAGTAAGAAACTGAGAATTGTACGAAGAAATTTTTTTTTTGCTAGACATTAACTGTTGTAGTAGGTCTGAGCCTTCTTTACATGATGCAAACTTTCAGACAATAATTATTCCTAATTTTTAAAATAATTATCAACAATAAAAGAGAGCTAAACTTTGTTCCAAAAGGGCTCCCAAACTTGACATATTATTATCTCCAAAATGACTTTGCACCCCTCTCTTTCTCAACCTAATATATGATTTGGAAGATGTTGGAGTAAATTCAGCAAATAATAATAACATACTTTAAGAAATAAATGAGTGACTTGTCACCGCTAGAAACAAATGTGCGTGCACTGTTATCATATTTGCATAGCAAACAATGAGTTGTTTAAATGTGGAAGGGGCCCCCCGACAGCTGGGCCGGCCATTAGGTCTGTCTGCCGATAACATGCCTAGAGAGTCACAGGGTGATTACAAGAGGGCAAGGAGAAATATCTATATAGATCAAAGTACACATTAACCCATTGCCTACAGGGAACCTTGGTGGGCACTGTATTAACTCTATGGGGATGGCAACATCTGGTAGTGTACAGGTTAACACATTGCCTACAGGGAACCTTGGTGGGCACTGTATTAACTCTATGGGGATGGCAACATCTGGTAGTGTACAGGTTAGATGACATGAGAGGGATGTATGTAAACAACATGAAATGCAGGGCTTGTAAAATCACTTGGGACTACTGGTAAATTTTTGGGCCACAAATTGTCACTTGTCAATGCTCGGGTAACATTTTCTACGATTTTTTTTTCCAAGTACATTATCTCATAAAAACAAACAAAATTTAAAATGACTTACTAGGAACCCTGCAAAAGTAAGCGCATATATAGCACATCTAAAGTGCCACCCAATCTTTCCAAACATTAAACATTTAATTTTCGAATTTCACTCCCTTTAAAAAAATTAATACGTCCAAGAGAATAACAAGACAGACATGCATAATTTACTGTTAACTGTACTCCACTCTTATCTTTAAGACCAACAAGAATCAACATGACAAACATCAGGAGTCACACACGCATGTCATATTAACATGATAAAGCAATGTCTAGAAGTACGAAGCCACCCATATGCTATGTTGATATGAATATATGCACGTAACATGTGTTGGTGCTTTGGCATATCGTGTTTGACAAAACCCAGGGCCAACTCCAGACCTGGGCATATATTGATTCAGCCATAGGAATATTTAAAGTGAGCCATTAACTTCATGAGATTTTTCAAAAAAAATCAATACCATTTTAAGATTCTTCTGAATGATGTGTGATAGTTTTGTAAAAAATGATTTTGACTGCTATCGAAAGGAATTCATCTATAGAATGATTTTCATTCAATCATAGATATCTCCATAATTGGGGAGACATTCAAGAAATCGTACAGCTTTCCATTGAATAACCAATTGTGTCGTTTACTTATTATCTTTTCACTGCCTCCATCAATTTTCCCGTAGATGGTTCCAATCAAATTACTTAGCCATGAACTTTTTACATCAAAGCAATAAAAGAAATAAATAATTAAAGATAACTTGAGTGAAGTATTAAAGTCTGGAACTTTCTCTTTAATGTTACATTAAAGTGATCTATTAACTTTATATTTTCTCCCAAAAGTAATATTTGAAACTTAAATCAGATACCATTTTCATTGTAAGATTCTTGATAATGATATGTGAGATTTTCATAGAAAAAGAAGAATGTTTACCAAGTAAAAAAAAACAGACAAAAACAATGTCTGATTTTATCTCGGTCGTTCGCATGAAATATCCAAATTCGGATACTCTTGACTACGGTCAAAAGCATCTGACACTTTCAAATTCAATTTTAAATATCACCATAATAAGGATGACATTTGAAAAATTTAAACCCATTTCATTATTCTGTTACCATAGCCAAACAACAATGTACAAGAGAAGTATGAAAGCTCTAAGTGATTTTGGGTGAATTTGATTTTGAATTTGAATTTGAATTTGATTTTGGGTGAATTTGACAAAGATAATGGATCACTTTAACAAGCTGAAAATAATTGTTTTTTTAAGGCTATTCATGACTACTCAAGCGCAAATGCTGATATTTTCAAAAAGTTGGATTAGAACGATTATATTTTGCATGCACTGCCATCAAATGTGAAAGACCAACAGTGCAAATACTAACCTACATTTTACATATTCCAAGGGGCTTGTCCAAGAAACGATACATCTACATGATCAAAATGTCAAATCTGCTCAGGACAGAGAATATTTGTTTTACCCAAACCAAATGATTTTCAATGGGTTAAAAAGGGTATATATGTGTTTTGGCAATAAATGTATTGTTGGTTATTAATGTATGTGGATGTGAAAGTATGTAAATGAATGCAAGCTATCTAGTGCTGTGATTGTAATGTAAGCCATGCATACTTACATCAAACAATACAGCAAATATAATGAGCTGAACATTTAATAACTGACTTAATGAAGAATAAAATATGTATTTTTTATCAATTATCTTTTAAAGGTAAAGGCCAGTTTTGGAAATGCCCCCCTCTCAAAAAAATAAAATGGAAGCTCTTATTACCAATAATGTGAAAGAATATAATTGTACTAATGTAGGATTATCCAAATTTGGCCAAGAAACCGCTTACTAATTGATATATTTGCAAAATTATAATTTGATCTGCTGCAGATTGTCGATATCTTCCCCAGCGCTAGCGGCGTGGACAGGTCCGAACTGGCGGTGGATTTATAAATTTCACAGGCGGATATTGGGTTTCTTCCGATATTTCTGTATTTAACGATGCTTAGGTTCCGATTTTAACACACAAGCCCTATTTCAATACTTATTCAACAATAATGATCAATATAGATGTATTCGGCTTCTTTCCCAAAACTGGAATTCATCTTTAAACTCAAATGATGCAATGATTTCAAAATTCCAGCCAGTGCAGATGCACTGCAATGCTGCTCTCATATCGACTCCTCCAGTACCCAATTCTACATGGAAGACAGCAGATCGGGGGTATCTACTATTGACGTCCTACATCTGGCCCTGGATGAGTCAACATACATGTACGAGAGCGCACTGGCTTGAAACATGACGTCATTATACAGGTACCAGTCTACAGGGGAATGCACAATAGAAAAGCCCATGTTATTAGATAACTGCAGTGGCATATCCAGGGGCAACATTAAGGGTGGGGGTGGGTTTTTTTTGTATTGGGGGGGGGGGGGGAATGTGTGGATGGATGCTCTTGAAGCACGTTTATGAACTATGAAGTGCACAATTTTAAGGGTCTACAACTACTGGAATAGTTGCATCTCCCAGACTAAAAACAAAAATCATACTTGCTGGTAAATGTAGAGCTCTGCAGTTTTTGAAAGACTCTGTTTTAGAACATATGTTATTCTTGGAGATGTTCTTAAACTACGCTTTCTCAAAAAACATTTATTGTTTTCCTTTGAATTGACACACTGTTAGATTTGAGGTCTTCCAAATTCTTACTACAGGTCTTTAAAGGTAGTTTGGATTCATAAATCACAAATGCAGTGCCATCTTTCGAATGCCTTGCATACAGAGCATAATACCCACTGCCTCAAATGCAGTGGACTCAAAGTAGCCTCTAGAGTTAAAAATGGCGATCTACCTGTAGCATCTCCACGCATGGCAGCCTTTAACCCGTTCCCTACGAGTTTATGAAATCCCCATATTAGACTTTGTACACAACCCACTCGGTTCCCGTGGTCAAGGGGTTAATAGTACAATGTTAGCAGTCCAGTATCTATGCAGCCTCCCCTTGCTCCCCTTAGGTACGCTAGGGGTGACTGACTGACTGATGATTGATCGTCAAATGTGAAATGGACTCGCAAAGATTGATCGTCAAATGTGAAATGGACTCACCGAGATTGCTCAATTGCTCCTCACCCTTTATGAGACCGCACTTCAATATCAATATCAGAGTCTAAATGGTGCAGGTCTACTCCTGCCTGATACTCTGATAGCATTAAAGGTATTTGGTAACTTTGTTGTCATGTGCATTTTTTTTGCATGGACGAGTCATATCTTTTTTAAATGTCTTTACTAGCAATTTACTGGCAATGTAATGGCGAATTTACTGGGTAATGCCAAAAAGATTTCTTTAAGTTAAGATACAAGAGAATTAGAAATTAAAAGCAAGCTTCTAAAATTCTTAGATAATTTTATACCTCAATAATTTTCCACAAAACTGTTATATCAACAGGCCATTCGACATACATAAACATTTGACTGCTTACAAATTCACCTTTGAAGTGAACAGTTGTGCAATTAGCCCTCCGCCAATATAGCAATGTACCTTTAAGGGACCGTTAGCAATCTGCAAATATCACAGCTCTGCTACAAATAACACTGAATGTTGTAATTTATAAGTTCATAACGCAGAATTGCTTCAAACGTGATAGGCAATATTATTTCAGTCACTGTTTCCAAGATGTGTTTTCTTTGCTTGTCACATTGTATTTCTTATGATGAACACTATTTTTTTATCACACAACCCATTCAGGACTTGACATGATTATACCCCTGAGGCATGGTGTGCAGGGAAAAAGTTAATATTTTTTATTTTGGGGGCTCCCTATCTAATTTTATCGAAGTTTTCGGGGGCTACTTTTCCAACTTTCGGGGGCTACTTTTATCATTTCCTGGGCTATACATTTCTGGGGCTCTTTTTTTCGAATTTCAGAGGCTACTATTTAGCTCTAATGCTGGAAGTGATCATCGGATCTGCATTCGATCACGATCCGATCATGCAGAAAATTCAGGGGCTCTTTTTGGCATTTCGGGGGCAAATTCCCTGATGGTGTGTACAAAGAAAAAAAGAAATTAGATCAAACCATGATTTGTGTTACCACCATTCCAAGATTTTATACTGAATAACCATTTCACACACTCTTCAACTGTTCAACTTTTTGCTGTGATTGATTGATTGACAGTTGCTGAAGAACCCAACCATATTATTTGTAAAGGTATCTTGCCCAGCTAAATCTGAAATATGACTTCTTCATTAAAGACAAATCCAAAAGAGTTACAAATACATGTTTGCTTTTATTTAGCTAGGGGAAATAACATATATTTTAGGCAAAGGTTAACTTTTTTTAAAGCCAACACAGTCTGGTAGAGTGAAGGCAAAACTAAAATAAACAGAAAACACAATCAAAATAGTCCAAAGACAAAATAAACAAGAACAGGCCAAAGACAAAAGCAAATAATTGTCTGAAGACAAAACCAAACAGTAAGCAGACAAATATTGAAGAGACGTCCAATGCAATGACATAATGACAGTATGGCCTCAACCTTCATAATGAATTCCTAATGAATAAAGCATGGAGTCTGGTATGCAGTCCGTTTAATGAGACGGAAGGCCGTTATTCAATTTATTTACTGAGGACAAACCAACAGTCATTGTTCAGTTCTTCAAAAAATCAATAAAATTAGTAAAATATGTCATGTACACAGACTCACAGAGGGCAAGTCTGCATTCAAAACATGCTTGTTAATTAGTAAGCTATTTTTGTATCATTCTCCAGTTCTTTATTTTCATTTACTGCTATATGACCTAAATCAAACAAAATTTTACAGCAGAAGAAATATTTCTTTAACTATTAACAGTCATCCTGGGAGACTGTATGTCTATGTACAACATTAGATTAATGATTCAGTTTCCTAGTTGGTTTTATTGATAGTCTCAGATGTTGCATTTTAATACAAAGTACAGAAAGTATAATGGTGAATTGCAAGTATTCGTACAGTGCTCAACTATGTACAATAAGTAGACAAGGGCAAGAATGTAATTTTTTATATTTGAATTTAGTAATTTTCACATGTAATTTAAACATTTCACAATTATTGTTCACGTATTATATAAATTACATTGTTTGTTCGCGTTTATATGAATTACATTGTTTGTTTTAATTTAATGTTTAGCACGTGCAATTCAGCTTGTTTGCTGCCATACGTGTTCAAAATAAATACCATGAATAAATAAATAAGCTGCACATTTATTAGCTTAACCTGTTTTCTACTAGATTGTGCAACCCACAAAGAGTTAATACAATTCCCACCAGGTTCCCATCTAGGCATACATGTATATACAGTATATAGGGAATTTGTTTTTTTATAGCAAATTTCTCCTCTGCCCTCTCTATAAATTGACATGAATGTTTCATTTTGATTGCAATTGCATATAATTTGAGAACAAACGATCTCAGATTGGAAAAAAAAAATTCTGGCATTTTCAAAAGCACTTAATAAAAGCATCCATAGCAGAAAAATGTGTTGTGCATCTAGCCACCAGGCCCATATTATAAACCCTTTTAAGATGATTTTGTATTGATTCTCCATAGATGCCAGCTAAATAGATAATGGATGCAGTCCTTAATGGGTTAAACAGCCAAGAATACACAGACATACATGTACTGAGGAAAGGGATTGCTTGATGACAATGTAAATTGAATGAGATGGAAGGTTTTGTCTTTCACAGTGGAAAAGGTCTCCATACATCTCATGTGGTAGAGGTGGATGACCAAGCGATCACTTTGGAATGAATGACTCAACTTTACCCATTCAACACAGTTTTATTATATTTTCAGTTCCATGCCCTGTTTCATATGGAATTGCCCATGTACAACATGCACATGCCATAGACCACAGCCAGAGTATTTTAGGGACTAGTCTTGAAACAAGTTAAAGATTCCAAATAGTTTGGGGGATTAAATAAATATTTACCTGAATGGTGGTACTTCTGAGATAAGTGTGAGTATTTGTTTAAATATCCCATGGGAATGTAGCTTTAATTTGGATTTAAAATGATCCTACATATTATCAGCATATAATTTAATTTCAAAATACTATGACCTTTCAACCTTTTTTTCTGATGTGATAAATGTATACATGTACATATTTAATAATGAACATGACAAACAAAACGTTAATGAAGAACACATATTTTTTTCATACAGTGTTCTTTATTAACGTTTTGTTTGTCTATTTCACCATACTGACACAAAATTGTGAGTTTTAGAAAATTCTAAATTAACACCTTGACAACAAGATATTGCTTCTCCAGGTTCCTTTTAGCAATTCTTGGGCTATATTATAAAATGATGAAATAAACACATCCATCCCAATATATTATATGATTAAATTGATCAGGGGGGTTTGTTTGTGGGGAACAAAACTGTATCAAGAAAAGTGCACAAATTAATATGTGCAGAATGCATTTTTGTTTAAATCAAACTAAAATAAAAGATACAATAAACATAACTTGAGCCAAAGCAAATTCATTAAAATGTGTGCATGTTTCTCAGGTTACAGAAGTGTAAAATAGCACACATGGATACAAAATTTAAAAAAAGAAGGGAGAAATAAAATAGAAAATGAAAGAAACACATAGAGCCAATTCATAGTGTAAAGAATTTGACTGGGTTCTTATAATTGTTTTCAAACAGTATATTCAGGTGGTTTTGAGCTTACGAAACTGTGAGGTATAAGGTATTACATACATGTGCACAATGAGAGGGTGTACACTGTATACTAAGCCTTCCGGCCGATTATTACTACGTACATGATAATTTTATTTGCCAACCCTGGCATGGCTGGGTTGCACTGCACCGAGAATTGAATTCATAAGTGTGGATGATCCAGTCAAAACACACACATAGACAGACTGACACACTCACTCACACACACACACACACAGACACACGCAGACACACCCACACACGCAGACACACACGTTGTATGCACACACGCAGACACGTACACACATACACACACACACACATAAACATGCACATACGTATGCATGCACACATACAAAGACACACATGCACACGCACACACGCAAACTCACAAACACATACACACACACTTACAGCATACCTATGTGCATGCACACAAAGACACACACTTACTTCCAGACATAAGAATACAGAATACTGCAAAATTAGGGGGGAAAAAACAGGTCAAGAGAAAATGCATGTTATATACACAAGAGAGAAATGGTGGACGCCCAACAATATAATGAGGACCCGACGTAATGGATCACCATGGCGATCTGAAGAGAATATACACAATGATTTGCCGCGAGCACTCAACTCGGCTATCGCGTGCTTGAGCTCTAATTCATGATAATACAGGACAGGAAAAAGGGTCATGCCCATTTTACTGCTGTCCCATGCATTCACTTTCATGTTATCATTGTGTTGTGTGATTTGGCATGCATGTATCAAGGCCATGAGGTTAGACTTAGACAAGTATGCATTAGTGTAAATTGACAGGAAATATCATTGTGGTGGTTGCAGGTCCTTTCAAAAAATAGGAAAATCTAGAAAAATTCATACAAATAATGGAAATTTAACCCTGAACAGCCAAAGAAAAAATACAAAGTTTAAATACATTTACTTTGAAATTGATTACCATTGAATGCTTTGTTAACTAGGCATTTACATGTATTTGAAGGAAAACATGTATTGGGGCAATCTTATTGCGCAAAAAGGGCTAAAGAAATGTAATTAATACAAATGTATGCATATTGTCTGTAATCAACTGCATATCAAATAAGACCTATATTCTTTTATTCATTAAAACTTGACTATTCAGTTTCTGTATTAAAAAGAAATTGTCAACATTTCTTTATACAATCCCTTGATCAGAGCTATTGTTGATATTTTATATTATACCAAGAAATTTGCAATCATTTGTTATTGCTCAGCCTTATAAAGGAGGGAGTGACTGAGATATAAAGGCGTCTACCGCTACAAATAAATTGAAATTATTGATTTCATTTCAGACAGGTCAATTTCCTTTGACCTTGCACTTTTCCACGGATCGAAGTGACCAATAAAACGTCAACCAATAAATGTCCATTCATTATCATACAATATTCTGCGAGTATCTCTAACGTCCAAATTGCGAGGGAGGTAACTAGCTTTAATGGAATTTACAAAAATGGTTGCACATATATGTGCCTAATTAGATTTGGACTGAAGGCATGAATTGTGAAAATTGTGACAATTTGAAGGGTGTGGTGGTAGTATTGATGGTGATATACAGAATGTTTTATCACACTCATACCTGTGACTTCAAAATGGAATCAGAAAGAAAATAGGACACCATTGTGGCACTCAGCAGGGTGTGGTGGTAGTATAAATGATTGCACTTTTGAGGGCGTGGTATTATAAATGAGGACTAACATGTGCACGTTCGAAAAAACATGCAAGTTCAAAATAAGGATTATGATTTAATTGTGCCAAATCTAAATCTGTGGTAATATTGCAATATATACAGCCCTATTAATCCCATTAAAACATGTAAGTTCAGAATGGGATTGGAAAAAAATATGAACAAATTTGTTTTTTAAAAGGATGTTTTACAAAGCAACTCATGCATCACAATTCACACTGGTAAATGTGAATCTTATTATACTTTTTAAAGAATTATTTCAGTTAGTTTGGAAATATATTTTATGAAAAAGTATTTAAGCATCGGAAACATGTGCTTCATAAAGTTTTGTTGGACCTTACATAACGGTAATTGCATTATGAATTTAACTATCACGCACCAGCAAACATAGTTTTATGGCTTTTGCTGAAAAGGTAAGATGCAAAAGTAAATAATGAAAAATAATCATAATCATATTTAGAATTAATACAAATACTATGTATGTGCTTATAATATATTTAATAAAAATTACAATCATTATAAAGTTATCATACTTCTCATCGTCATCATCGTCATCATCATTAAAGAATCAATACTATTTGTATTTTAATGAAAACAGCTGCTGATGGATCATTCTGTTCTCTGACGTGGTTTAAATAACTCTAGAAGTTTTCAGATACTACTTTACAATCTACTAAAGATCTCAGCAGGACACCAGTGACACGAAGCCAAATTTCCTATTCCAAAAGCCATATAATCATGATCATGATCATGATCATCATCATCATCACTAGCACCATCATCACCACCATCACAATCACAATCACAATCACCATCACCATCACCATCACCATCACCATCACCATCACCATCACCATCACCATCACCATCACCATCACCATCACCATCACCATCACCATCACCATCACCATCACCATCATCATCATCATCACCATCACCATCATTATCATCATCATCATCATCATTATCATCATCTTAGCCGCTGTTGTGATCATCATTGTCATCTTTATCATCAAAACAATCATCACTATCATCATCACCATCATCATCACCGTTTAGTGATTTTCAGTATTTCCCATCTCATATTTATGCCCTGATGGTGTATTGTTGAATAAATCTGCAAGAGTGTAAAATTGCATTTGTCATTTTTTCCTACTTAACCATAGAAACTGTCCTACAATGTAGGTATATTACTAATTATTTGGATATTCTCAAAAGGCTTTATTTCTATGATTTTTAAAAGAGTTACTTTGCCTATGCGTATTACATATTTACATTCCACATGTATGTACATCCATGCAACACAATATTGCTGTATTACATTGATACATGTATGTATGCATTGCTACTCATCGCACAAGATTGGCCTTGGTAGTCCATTAATCTAGGAATGCAAAGCTGGTGAGCCCTTAATGAATCTATCACGATCAGTCGGGGGCCTGGGGGCGCCAAGAGGGGGCGGAAAGTGACAGAGTACTGGACTATACTACAGGCAGCAGCTCGTGGAGATAATCTGGGTCAATTCCTCCTGCTCCCCAATAAAAGAAAGACCTTTAAAGGCTTAAATGCATTTATCAGAACTAAAGATGGTTTATACATTATTCAACACAAGATGGATACATATATATTGCCAATTGTTAAATGAAAGAGGAGATAACTGAATAGCATGCAAAGGAATACAAGAGGCAATGGACCTTTCCTGAATCAATTCATCTTGCTCCCAAATGAAATGAAAAGTAAACACTCAAATGCATTTATCATGAATAAAGATGGGTGAATTATATTTCAAGTAGATTTTGTGTACATGTACAGGTACTTGAATCAAAATTACTAAATAATGGTTCAAACAAACAAATAACTGTCAAATCCAGATAAATTGAGACGAGTGGCCTCATTCCATACAAGTTTTCCAATCAATGTGAATGTCCAATTACTTTGTCAATAATCAGTCAGCATGGATAATTATGTTGCCAAAGTTACAATAATTGGGCATATTTTACAACAAATGGAAAAGTTACATGAAATGGCGCCCAGGTATTGGTAAAAAAAAAACAATATTCAATATGTTTTCTAATTTGCTATTACATTGTGAACTCTATAAATAGAAAGGAATAGGTGCTAATGCCATTCATGACACAAGGTGCATAGAAAACCAATGACGTATTGCTCACTCCTGTATCACCATCTGTGATTTAATGCATTAATTTATCAATAAATGTGTATAACATTTACACACGTATCTATGCAAAACATTTTTGCATCACACTCCCACAGATTGATTTTATTTACATAATGCATTATTTGGATGATACACATATATCAAGCAATAATACATGCATTAATTGTATTTGATAAATCACAAATGAAATAAGCATAGATGCCATTAGGCCTGCACACCGGACAAGGCAATACCTCCCCTCAACACACTAATCTCATCCAAACCTATCCATCCATACTCCAGTCGTAATAACACAAATCCGCATTATCCAGCTATATGCAATTAATTCCCACTTTTGGGTTGACGGAGAGCAAAGGGGGGAAAAATGAAATAAATTGCTATCCCATTAACGAGGCAAAGCCGGCGTACGTCAGAGGGCCTCGGCGCATTATTTCTGGGCGCAGGTGATTAATTCAATATTTGCTTGTCACATGAGTTGTATGAACAGCTACACGCTGCGCCCCCTGTCCACTCGCTCTCTCCACAGTCCAACGCAAATCAATAATGACAACCAAATGAAAAGACCAAATCAATGTTGCTCTCCCAGCCTGTCCCATTTGTTTTCTGCTGCTCATCTATTTCATGCCTTGCTCATTTGATTATAATCAAACAATTCACATTTGCATTTATAATATCAACCTATTCAGGACTGTTTAAAAACAAATATTGGGGCTAGGGTCTATAAAGAGAATGAAAGCTAAACACAAGTGAACAGGTTCATTCTTTGCTTGTACATGCCTCACTCATTTGATTAATCATACAATTCACATTTGAATATATTTTTATAAACTTTGGCTGGGGTCTATGGAGAAAATGCATTTATACAGTTATAACAAATTAATAATAATTAATTCTATCGATTTTTAGGTAGATATAATAATTTTTGGAGACAATAAAGCACGAAACAACTTTTGTTTGTATTAGTGTTGCCATTTTTTTATTTTATGGACAAAGACTTCTGTATTAAACTGTTCCAAAGGCTTTAAAACTACATAACAGTTGCTGTTGACATTGCTTAGGAAGCAATAATAAACTTTAAACCCGAAGTAAAGAATTCTTCTTTTTTCCTGGGTAGCGATCACAATCAACTCTATAGCTAATTAATTTGACACTATCCAGGGAGGCTAAAAATGCATGTTGCATGATGCGGTCTCTTCAAAAATTATGTCAATGTAAATTGGTGTTTTTGTTGCCTTCTCATTGTTGCCCACCCAAGCAAAGGTAACAGCCTTTAAGTCGGCCCAGTTATTCAACACACGCATTGTCTGACATTTCTCAGAAGTGCTGAACTTTTCCACCTTAGAAGTAATCTTTCACTGCACCTGCAATCAAAGTCTGACTCGATCTGTCAGCAGGCAATGGCATAGCACGGAGATACCCAGAAAGACAGGCAATGGGATAGCCAGGATATACCCAGAAAGACAGGCAATGGCTTTATAGCCAGGATATACCCAGAAAGACAGGCAATGTCATAGCCAGACGATACCCAGAAAGACAGGCAGATATGGCATAGCCAGGAGATGTTGTAAAAGACAGGCAATGGCATAGCCACGAGATACTTCGAAAGACAGGCAATGGTATTATAGCCAGGAGGTACTGTAAAAGACAGGCAATGGCATAGCCAGACGATACCCAGAAAGACAGGCAATAATAGGGCCAAGGTATTTAAGGGGGGTAATAAAGCAACTCTAGGAAAATCACATTTTAAGGTCAATGGCTACTTTTTTGGCCTATCTGGACTGAAATAGCACTTTGAAATTGGCTTTGCAATGAATTGGGGAAGGGGAACTTACAGAGGCTCTCATATGATTTGGGGGGGCTTATTTATGGCATTTCAGCAGTGGCTAAACCGCTCCTAGTGTGTTTTTTCTCCAATGAAAGGAGGAGACATTTAGTTTCCTGATGGTGGGGGAGGTGGCAACTTATTAATATGCCCCCAAAATTATCTGATGTATTAATGTGTAATTTGTTCCCTAATGTGGCCTGCAAGAGGGGCAAGACCTTGCTTCCAATTTCCATAAACATTTCATTTTCTTCTAGTTCTACAATACTCAGGCTGGAGTTTATGAGGAATGCACTAATTATTAAAAATGACATCGTCTTTAATGTGCTAAAGATGTCAATTTCCACAGACCTACAAATTAAAACACTGAAGACATTTTTACGTTGGTATAACATGTATTCTCCATAGACCACAGCCATAATATTTCCAGGACCAGTCCTGAATGGATCAATTAGAAATGACATGGCCGTTATGTCTACAGACATAAAAATACACTTTTAATATGATCCATTAGACGAGGATTTGTAAAAAAAAGTTAAACACTATTTTAATACACAGTATATACAGATCGTGAATGCGTGTAGACTTTACATATGATAATGCAAATTCATGTTATGGAGAATTCTATTTTCATGCTATCACTTCCAGATCAAGTGTATGCATATTTGTAATTCGAGTAGTTCATATTTATTAGATATTGACATACAGTACGTGTTCACATACTTGTATGTATACATACAGTTTAGCCTTACCCTTGATTGCAGGTTACGCAAATACAACCCACATGAACAATTTGAACATGTAATATATCCCTAATTTTTCCGCAATGAAAAACGGCAGAGAATTTGATATCCATCTGCCTTAACATATTCAAGACTAGTCCTAAAATGCTTGGTCTATAGGGTCTATGAAGAATACCTACAATACAGATATAAGAACTGAATAAGAATTGAATTGAACCCGTTAATGCGCTCTACAGCATTGCAAG
Organism: Echinarachnius parma; assembly: GCA_037951105.1. Classification (NCBI taxonomy): domain Eukaryota; kingdom Metazoa; phylum Echinodermata; class Echinoidea; order Clypeasteroida; family Echinarachniidae; genus Echinarachnius; species Echinarachnius parma. Next base: position 281,553 of record JBAMJV010000780.1, read on the forward strand.
AAAAAGGGTATTATATGTGACAGGCTATAGCAAAACCCTGCACTTGTCGGTTATTCATGTCTTGGAGAAATTTATTTATTTATTTATTTATTTCAATATATTTTACCAGGGTGGCCCATTCAACAATAAGTTGGTCTCCCATGGGGCCCTGGGATACAGTATACAAACATTGTTGTTATAAAAACATGACTTTTAAACATCGTTACAAAAACATTTGAAATAAATTTTACGATTGTACATAAATATATAAATGTTTACATTAAAAGAATAAAAATATCAAGATACTGCAATTCATATACACACATTTTGAGAAAAAAAAAGTCTAATAGGGTTTATTCATAATATAAAAAACAACATAAATGTTGCTCACATAATTATTTCATCACTTAAATAACAAATATAAAAATACTGAACAATACTTAATAGTAAGATATCACTCATTACAATTTTAGACTATATGGCAAGGTTTTTGAATAAATATTGTTTCATTTTCTGTTTAAAAATATTCAAGGAATTTGAAGTTTTAATTTCAATGGGTAAATTATTCCAAAGGAATATAGAAGAATAAAATAAAGAACGTTTATATTGTTCTGTGCGAGCCCTAGGAATAATCAAATTCAAATTTGCCGCGTGTCTAGTATTAAATGAATGAGTATCAGAAACAAAAACAAACGAATCATAATAAAAATTAGAAGAAAGACGATGAATACATTTGTACATAAATACACATTTAAAATATGTCACACGATCATTAAATGGTAGCCATTTTAACTGATTAAACATGTCCTTGGACGGGGTATGAAAATTACAGCATAAAATCATCCTTGCGGCCCTTTTTTGTAATTTAATAATACGTTCTGTTTGATGAATAGAATGAACCCCCCATATCTCGCAACAATAATCAATTTGAGATTGAATCAAACATAAATATAATAATTTCATAGTATCTTTTGGAACATAAGGCTTTATTCTCCTTAACATACTTAAACTAAAAAATACCTTTTTCAACATGTTCTGACCAATTTAAATGTTCATCAATAATTACTCCGAGACATTTAATACTTTTACATTGTTCAATAATTGTTCCTTTAAATTTTATTTGCACATTTCCCATATCAATTAATCTTTGCGGAGTACCTATAAATATTAATTTAGTTTTATCAACATTTAATGTCAATTTATTAGCATAGAGCCATAATTTAACATTATTCATATCTTCTTGTAATCTATTTTGAATATCAATTCCAGATGAACTACTATAATAAAGTGTTGTATCATCAGCATACATGGTTACATGACAATGTTTCAAAGCCATCACTAAATCATCAATATAAATCAAAAATAAAAGAGGTCCTAATATGGACCCTTGTGGTACCCCGAGGGATAGAGACCTTTCATCTGATAGAGTGTCACGGATTATAACTCTTTGACTCCTGTTATTTAAGTAGGAGTTAAACCAATTTATAACAGGGTCAGAGCAGCCTATCTTACGTAACTTGACAAGTAGGATTTCCGTATCGACAGTGTCAAAAGCGCGTTTTAAATCAATAAAAATAGAACCTATTACATGTCTGCTATCAATAGATTTCAACCAACTATCAGTCAAAGAACCAAGTGCTGCTGACGTTGAATGGCCGGGTCTAAATCCAAATTGAGAGTCATTCAAAACACTATGTGAGGATAAGTACGTATAAAGCTGCTTATGGACTATTCTTTCTATTATCTTGCTTACTACTGGTAATATAGATATAGGGCGATAGTTGTCTATTTTTTGATTTGCACCCTTTTTATACATAGGTCTTACTTTTGAACTTTTCCATTCATTTGGGTATATTCCAGAATTTAATGATAGATTAATTAATGTTGTTATACTTTTCAATATTTCATTTTTTGCAAGTTTCAAATGCGAAGCACTAATACCATCAATGCCAGTTGCTTTACAAGGGTCTAAATCTGAAAGTAATTTTAGTACATCATTTTCATTTACATCTTTAAATACAAACAATTCACTTGAATCTGTTTCCAATATAACATTTATAGACTGTATATCAACGTTAATATTTTGGTTTACAGTACACTTGTTGCCTTCATTCAAATCATTTACACATTCATTAAAAACATTAGAATCAATAAAGAAGTCATTAAATGTATTCGCAATGATATCATCATTATTACACATGTCTCCATCAATTTCAAAAACTACGGGGAGAGCAGAATTTTTATATGGTAATAGCTCTTTTAAACAAGACCACATTCGCTTTGGATCATTACTGTTTTCTTCAATTTTAGACACAAAATAATTTCTTTTTTCTTTTTCTAATAAAATGCTTACTTTGTTTCAAACCTTTTTATAATCCTTCCACATCTTCAAACATAATTGACTTTCTTCATAATTGAGCATATGTTGTTTCCTTTTCAATTTTAAAAATGTTCTATGTATAATATCACGTTTATTCATTAATTTTCTAATATCTTTTGTAATCCATGAATGTGACTTATCGCGAACTCTTTTCATTTTAACAGGTGAAACCTCATCAATAATTGAGACAAATGTTTCTTTCCACACTTTCCAATATACATTCGCATCAATAACTTCATCGAGATGCGACCATGAGGTAGTTTGCAAGATACATAATAATTCAGTCATATTCTCTTGTTTATTTAACCGATATTTTATCACTTTACCTTTTTGAGTAGGACATTTATTTAATGATTTTATTCTACGAATAGCATACACAGAAAAGTGATCACTCAAAGATGTATGAATACATCCATGCTCAATTATATTCTCGTTTTTTGTTGTAAATATTGTGTCTATCAGGGTACTCGATTGGTGTGTTACACGAGTTGGTGTATCAATTATCTGTTGAAAATTATACAAATTCATTAAAAACATCATTTTTGAGAACAATGATGTATTAACCTTCTCTAAAAAATTGCAATTTAAATCACCTAAAATCAAAATTTCATTAGTGTTCTCTCCAGTAGAGTGCACTGATTCAATGATTTTTCTAAACTTTTCAACAAAAGACAAGTCGTAACCTGGGGGTCGATATACACAAAATAAGAGCATATCTTTTTGGAATGGTAAATATATTTGCAAACAAATCAGTTCTAAATCAACATTTTCAAATTCTTTTCGTCTAACGTAATGTAAAGTAGTAGAAATATAAACAGCTACGCCACCACCTGAGCGCATTCTATCTTTCCGTTCAATACATAGACCATTAATAAGCAACTCTTCATTTGTAATTGAGTCATCACAAAATGTTTCATTTAAACATAACACATCAATTTTATTATTTGAGAATAAATCAACTAATAAAACCAATGGGCATTTTAAGTTCACATAATGTGTGTAAAAGACTTATGATTGTAAAATTGAAACAATCCTATCTTCGCCTATTATTGACCAATTTGTTAGACCAAAGCATCAAATGAAAGCTTGTGACGAGGCCTTTCTAATGGTATGACAATCTACATTTTTATTTTTACCGACAAGTGCAGGATTTTGCTTTAGCCAGTCACAATTATCACAATGAACAGGATTATTTATGATAAATAAACAGATAAAGGTTATTAGAGAAATCACTTTGCTTTATTGTGGTTCTGTAAATGGTTACAGAGAATCCTGTTCCCACTACTCAGAAACGTTTAGGAGAATTATCATAATATTTACATTGTATGATAATAGGTCTACACAAATTTTGAAATGCTCGAAAATGAGGAAAGAAAGGTGTTTGGGAGCAACACTTAGCATGAATTGAAATCTGAAAATTTGTCGCCAGGCCGCAATTCAGGTTCCATTATTGCCCGGCAACGGCGATTGTATTAGCGCCAGGAAAAAATAACGTGCGTCACTCAGTTGACACCTCGCTTTCATAAGTAGGTGTGAATTCATAAACAGATATCTATAGATGCATGTACATGTACCAGGTTAGGGATGTGCTGTTGTGGATTTTTTTCTGTTTTGTTATCTTGTTTTGGATTATTGCTTTCTAAATCATCCAAAGTAGAAATGCCGATTGTTTTTCTTGGGGGGGGGGGGGGGGGGAGGTATTCCTTTCTAAATCACGAGAAAATAGAAAATAATGTTGTGGTTTTATTCTGTTTGGGATTATTAGTTTCATTGCAGTGTGAAACTGGGGACTTTTGTGAACACATGTTGAGTAGTAGTACATGTAGTAAGAAATTTGTTAAATGTAAATTGATCTATCTACAGAGTATAAGTACATGTAGTAATGGGCAATTTTCAAATTTATGTCTGAATTGTCATTCATGATTTAATTTAAGTTGAATTTAGATGTAAAGTTTATAGCCTCATACGTTAAGTGTTTTTTTTCCAAGCTTTCATCTCTTACTACCAAATGAGAATAAAAGAGAAACCAAAAGATTCTTTCATCATTTCTTATCAAGTTTGATGCATGAAAACATGCTGATGCATGCAAGCTTTAGATGATGATTCCCTTGCTGAGTGCATGCGATAATTGATACTGCTGAGGGCTTAGTTCTCAAATGTGTTACTCCCGTGGCGTTGCCCTGGGGGAGAGAGGGGGGGGGGGGGGGGGGCTCGTGCGCCAAAATAATTTGAATAAAAGAAACAATATACGAGGATATTTTTTGGAAAATAAATAAGGTTTGTCCCCCAATAATTTTGCATGCCCCCCCCCCCCCCAACAGCTTGACCATGTTACGCCACTGTGTTACTCAATATCATCTGACATTGCAACCAATGTCTGTCAACTATACTACGTTTTAATTCTTTTCTTTACTTGGAGCTGCCTAGGGTTTAGTTGGGTTTGCCCCCCAATAATTTTGCATGCCCCCCCCCCCCCCAACAGCCCGACCATGCTAAGCCACTGTGCTGCTCAATATCATCTGACATTGCAACCAATGTCTGTCCACTATACTACATTTTAATTCTTTTCTTTACTTGGAGCTGCCTAGGGTTAGGTTCTCAAAAGTGATACTCAGTAACGACTAACACTTCTGGCCATCAGCTCTCGGACCGGTATCCGTCCGTTACTACCTTTAATTTCTTTCCGCCCTTAATGATATTGATTACTTGACCATCTCTGTCCAGCCATGCACACTGGCCGGCGAACAGATGAAGGTCACCCGGCGCTGGAATGCGGCGGCCAGACCCAAACCATTGTCGTCCCGCAGGCGGCAACGCAACCCGGCCAATTAGCGCAAATGAATGTCGAGGACCGTTCACTTGGCCCCTCGCACTGCGGTCTAATAAGCTGCCTGCTGCTCTTATGTGCTCCGCTAAAAAACTCGACCAGATCTGGATGTTGAGTCTTGTGCAAACAGATAAACACAGAGGCCTCTAATCCTAGGCACACCAATTGTGAACGGAGAAGACGAGGAGGAACAAAATTAGAATATAGAACAAAATAGGAGAGGGATATAGTGGGAAACGGTACTGACTGACGTCAAACAGTAATTACAACTGTACTGATTCTAGGGGACGTGCCATTTGTTTCTCATCTGCTAAGTCGATGTGTTTCTATTTATTTTGACAAAGTTTATCACCCCCTCTGGTAGCAGTTGTTGTCCCTTGATTGATCTTAAACAAATGATGATTGGAAATATGTGGAGATTAGTCTATGCCATGGGGATCCCAGGCTAATGAGGATTACAGCTTAATTCCTACATAGCGTCATGGCCCAAATATCCTTCTCACATTCCCCAAAACAATACTTAATAAAACATGTGACTCCACCAAAATGCATGTAGCATTCAATCTCCCTTCAAAACATTTGTATTACATGCACATCAATATGATTTATGGATGGACATTAATTAACAAATTCAATAGTATGTAGCCTATATTGATTTCAAGTGAATCAGGATAATGTCTTCATATATCTATTCCTTATTTTTCAAACCGCTCAAGACTATTAAACTTTGTATAACATGCATTATCCATAGACCCCAGCCTGAATATTTTGTGGGACCAGTCCTTGAGTTCAGCATTCAATATCTCAGACGGGGTAGGTGGAGAATACTGAAAATGAAATCATCATCTCAAATGGGTTACAAAAAATGGATGACCCCCATGAAAGTGCATAACTTCTAGGTTCCAATTTACAGCTTTGATAGTACGCCAGTCGATCTCACTCACAGGCAATCACCACATTCACAGACTCTGTGATAAAAAATAAAAACCCATGATTAAACCAAGCACCTGTTCCTTGGCTCAATAACTTCAAGGAATTGCTTCCCAAATTAGGTACCGAAGGTCCCTCTATTTGTCTCTGATAGCTGAAGGTGAACATTGTCTCTCATATTCTGGTCCAGTTGTCTTAAATTGGCACTATCTATAGGCAAGGTTTGCTTGTCTATTTGTCTTAGCATTGAATTTGGCTCCTCACATTGTGTCTATTTGTCTTCATTTAATCAATCAAGTTGCAAGGGGATCAATGCAGGATGATGTAAGCTGAACAAAGCAGCTGTCTGCCAATATCTCCATGAAGAAAGATGCAAGAATGCTGTCATCGCTTCATGCTTATGAGCATGTTTGCCCTACCAATTAATCCATTGCAACGTTCCCATCCTAATCAATAGAATGTAATTAAGAATGTTAATTCAACTTCACTTGGTGCTTCATTCCTTATATTTTTTAATACAATGCGAAATAATCAAATTTGTAATAGTCAATTACATTGTCCTTGCCCACCATCAAGTACTATTAATGATCTCTATTACGCAAACACATATTGATGATGATGATAAAAATAATGAATGATGATGATGATGATGATGATGATGATGATGATGATGATGATGATGATGATGATGATGATGATGATGATGATGATGATGATGATGATGATGATGATGATGATGATGATGATGATGATGATGATGATGATGATGATGATGATGATGATGATGATGATGATGATGATGATGATGACAAAGATGATGATAATGATGAAGATGATGATTATGATTATGATTATGATGAAGATGATGATCTGATGATGATAATCTGATGATGATGATGATGATGACTATGACGATGATGACAACGACAACGACGATGACAATGACGATGATGATGATGAAGATGATAATTGTGTAGATGATGCCCAGTTGCAGAAAGAGACACAATCGATTATAACTTACAATCCATTGTATCTCTTTCTGCAACAGGGCCCTGATCTTCATACTCGTCTCACATACAAGTCTACATCACATCTGGTGAAGATATGAACTGAGTGCTAAATATAACCAAGAGCACACAGATGAATGAAGGGGGCATTATAACCAAGTGCACACAGGAGAATGAAGAGGACATTTTTACTTAGCACATCTGTTCTCCTCTTCTCAAAATGAAAATGATGAGGAGAGATAATCAGCTGGTGAGAACAATAATTCTACAGCTTTGTTCCTTTACAGTCAAACCTGTCTTTAAAGGGATTTAGTAACTTTGTTGACATGTGCAAAAAGTGATGAATGGTTGATGCAATGTATAGTGTTGTTATCTCATATGTCCACAGGGTATTGTGTGAAAATTTCAAGTCAAATGGACATTGTATGGCCAAGTAATGAGCGAAAATGCAAAGTGATATAGGGTGATATTCACTAACTCACTGCATTCACTTTGTACAGGGATGAAAAACTCGCCCGGAGTTTTTCTTATCTGAATACTTCGATCGTACATATCTTTGTAACGAAAGGGAAATTTGAAAAACCGAAACCTGTCCCATGATTTTATTGTTAATACGAATACAACAAGGTATGAGGGAACCGCTAGAATTAAAATTATATTTTGAGGATTTGGACAATGCTACTAAGTCCCTTTAAAGACCACCCAAAGGACACATGACAAGTGGTATTTATGACCAGGTGTGAACAGGTGGTCTTTATAGACAGGTGGTCGCTAGATCAGGTTTTACTGTACTAATGAAAATAATGGATATTTGATATTATACAGTTGTTAACTGGTGGTGGAGGGAAAGTTCCAATCCGAGGGATTTAAAATGCTATTGAGGGAATATATATATAAATATATGGGTTAAAAGGTTTACTACTTTTATCCAAAGATGGTTTAAAGTGAAATACGTCGCAAATTAGTGAGGTATGAAACTAATTATGCTCATGTGAGTTTTATACAGTATCTACCCGATTTATATAGTTAACACTTACAGTCCAAGTCACAGATCGTAGCCTCATTTTTCATATTTATAAGTCACACAGATCTTTGATGTTTCCTCACTTACTTAACCCATTGAATATACTATCATTTTTCAACATGCGATCTGTATAGACCCCAACCAGAGTACTTCCCGGACTATTCTTTAAGGGCATATTTAAAGAGTTAACCTGTTCCCCACTAGATTTGTCATTCCCCATAGAGTTAACACAATGCCCAGCAGGTTCCTGTAGGCAATGGGTTAACATGTTCCCTACTAGATATCTCCTTCCCCATACAATGTAGAGTTAACACAACGCCCACCAGGTTCCTGTAGGCAATGGGTTAAGGCTGAGTGACATGTGCTGTTATTTCCAACAAAAGAGGAAAGATAAATCAATGTTCCCTCATGTTACCTTCACACATTTGAAGGGAACGAGTCAACACGCGTGCGTCAGAGGATGTTAAATGTTTGTTTTTATAACTGATGAAAAAAGTACAGAGAGCACGGTATATGAACAAGCCTGCTTTCACTGTAACTGCACATATTTGTGTGTGGAACTCCATTAGAAAGGTAGAGGGGGTGGAGGAGCAGCAACAGCAGCAGTAGCAGTAGCAGCAGCAGGAGCAGCAGTAGCAGTAGCAGTAGCAGCAGCAGCAGTAGCAGTAGCAGTAGCAGCAGCAGCATCAGCACCAGCAGCAGCAGCAGAAGCAGCAGCAGCAGTAGCAGTAGCAGTAGCAGTAGCAGCAGCATCAGCAGTAGCAGTAGCAGTAGCAGCAGCAGCAGCAGCAGTAGCAGTAGCAGTAGTAGCAGCAGCACCAGCAGCAGCAGCAGCAGAAGCAGCAGCAGCAGTATCAGTAGCAGTAGCAGTAGCAGTATCAGCAGCATCAACAGTAGCCGTAGCAGTAGCAGCAGCAGTAGCAGTAGCAGTAGCAGTAGCAGTAGCAGTAGCAGTAGCAGTAGCAGTAGCAGTAGCAGTAGCAGTAGCAGTAGTAGTAGTAGAAGTAGCAGTACTGCAGTTAGTAGCAGCAGGATAAAAGTAATAATAGATTTATTTTGAGTTGTGAACCATTTGGCATTTGAAGAGTGAACTTGAGGTCATCCAATTGACCCAAGCGAAGTGTTTCCATCCATCCATGAAAGCTGGCCACCACTACACGTTCCCATCAACAGACTGATCATATTCATAAGGTCATTGCCTGCCTGTAATCAGCGCCATGATGAGCCATATGAGCCATATTCCCATTAGAAGATGGCTGGGTTAATGGACGAGGAGGTGGAAATTAATATAGGCCATAAAACATTGCCTATTTGTTCTCCTTTTACAAGTGCATTCATGAATGCATTCATGCACATGAAGAGCTCCTGGTAATCTCTGTCGGTATTCTGATATTTCGATACACCAAGCTATTTTTTATATCAATATTGCTGGTGTTGATTTTGAGAAGAAAAAGATGTACAGACTTTTAAGATGTACAGACTTTTATGATGTGTAAATCATACTGAGCCCCCATAATTTAGCATTGATTTCCTTTAAAAAAAAACAATTTAAAGCTAGAAAAATAACAACCAGCATTAAATTGGACCCCCCCCCCCCCCCCCCCCCAGGACCAACTATAGTAATTTATCAAGGAAATAATTAATTTTTAATTTTAGGGGGCTACATTTTCAATCTGATGGATATCACATAATATTTTCCATAATACCCTATGGTAATTTTAGGGGCTTCCTACTTATTTCAGGGGGCTATTTTGAAAATTAGGGGGCAAAGTCACCCTCATACCCCATGTATTTCCTACCTTGGTGCTCTTCAGCCATTTATAATCACACATAATGTCAGGGGTGGTGGAATCATCAGTCTGAATAGTTGTTGATTGGGGCCTCTTTCTAACCAACATGACAAAGTACTCATACCCACTTTGTTTCATGTTGAATTCTACTGCTTTTCTATTTTTAAACATACAAGGCAAGGTATTCACACCTATTCTGTTGTATCTCTAATTCTGGTGCCAGATAACGGTCCTTTCTATTGAAGTTTGATTGTAGCTTGGACAACTCTTTAGATATTTTCATTTTGTTTTGTTTTGAGAGGTCTTAATTTTGTTGGTATGAAATACATGCATACATACATGTTGTGTTCATGTATGTCTGTGTGCGTATTAGAGATAACAACTGTGTATATTTATGCCTGCATTTGCATCTGTTTGTACGTGTATGTTCATTTTCTGAAAGTGTGTGTGTGTTTGTGTATATGTTTGTGTGTGCATATGGGTATGTATATGTGTATTTGTATGTGTGTGTATGTGTGTGTGCATGTGTTTATGTGTGCATGTGTTTATGTGTGCATGTGCTTGTGTGTACCATAATCAAGAGGTATTTATTGCAGACCCCAGTACAGGGCAAGGCCAGGTTGGTTAACCCTCTCCATTCCATTCTGCTTGATATTTCCCTGACAAGAGCATTAACCTGAGGGGAATGAGAATTTGGTGTCCCCTAAAAGCCAAAAATAATCTTCGCCGTCGTTCGGCGGCTCAAATTTCTGACCCTGAGCAAACTGAGCTGCACAGCTAGGTACATGCAGAACACAAGCAAGCAAGCATGCATGCGCTAACTGACTCGCTGGCTCTGAGCCGCCGCATCGCTCGCGCTGTCGCCGCATGAAAGGTTGTCACGGGCATTATCCATGGGGTCCCCTGAATATATGCAGAGAGAGATGAAGAGAGGAGGAGACAGAGGAGAGGGACGGGGAGAGAAAGATGAGGGGAAATGTCACAGGGTGTGTGTGGCCATTACTGCCAGCCATTTTCTGCTGAGATGGAGGCATGCATTGCGCCTTGTAGCGTCTAAGCTTGCGTGTATGCTGAATTGATTAGATGCAGCGCTGCACTGCATCTGTTGGGAAGTGATGGGTAATGTGTATTACACACAAGCATGCTGTAAAGCCAAGCGTGCTGTATTAGCTGCATTATGCTTGCTTATATAGAGAACATCCGTGCATGTATACAGCCATTCTTCCCCATCAACACATACATTTGCTTATTTCTCGATAATTCCAAACAGTTTGGAATAATTATTCTCAGACTGTTAATAAATCGAGCCTGATATGATAAAACACTATTTCAAAAACATTGTTAAAAAGACCATTTACCAATATAGAGAGTTAACATACATATTCTGTATTAAATACTTTGGGTGGATGTTAATTCATCACTTTATATATGCCTACTTACGTAATACTAAAATAAACAATTTACTTCATGTACATATGTGTGCATCATGTCCATAAGATGTGATTGTGCATTTAAAAAATTAATATATAACCCACTAGTTGCCGACAGCGGCCACTACGTGTCCACACTACGCACCCGCGCCCTAACTTTTGGTCTACATGCAAGACCACTGAGCATGCAGCATCTATCGAGAGTCAAAATTCAGGCCGTCAAACTTCCTCGCACAACAACCCCACAACACCTGTGACATGTTGTACAAATTATTCTAATAAAAAGACTAATAATGCAAGTGAAATTAATTCACATTCACTTAATTACATACTTGGATATATTCATGTTAAATAATCCTGAAGTGCGCAGAAAAATAACAAATTCATTATTATTTTTATGATTTTACTTTGTGTTTCGGCTTTTGTCTTAAAAACCCATAAAAATCTCGAAATCCGCTATTTAATTGTACATGTGGTATGGTACCCGTGGTACATGTGGTACACTACAGACGTGTTAGCTCTATTGGTGCGCGCTGTTTCCTAGCGATGCGTGGCTACTTTGAAGATAACGATATAATTCATCTTTTATAGTATATTACACTTATTTTACTTTGATAACACAAATAATAATGTATGTGCTAGATATTTGATTAACTCATGTATTGTAAAGTGACAGTACATATATGCTTTGTATCACATGTCAGTACTTACAGATGTTGCATCTGCCCTCACATAAATCAATTCCGCCATTAGTTTTTCCTATTGATATGGAAATATGACCAGAGATAAGGTATCGATAGGCTAATTATATACTTCCAGAATTGATTGCCATTTCGGTGCCTCTTCACGCTGGGCACATGGTTCAATTGTTAATATGTACGTTTGTATGTATTGTAAATACAATTGGTTCAAGCAACGCATGTAAATACCTTTTGGTCGGATCCAGCTCCATTCATAAATTGCGTATTATGCTACTTCTTTGTAAGAAACCTCATAATTGTCAAATTAGTTTTCATGATAGAATTTTATCAGCAATTCTTCAGAGTATTTTAGGGACAAGTCCTGAACGTCTTAAACGTGCTGTGATCATGCAGATGCAAATAGGTAAAGCTGGTTTTATTCGCCTCCAGCTAGGCCCGTCTTGACCTACAATTGCATACACGTTGCAAAGATCAATATATGTGCCCCCTGCAATATCAGACTGAATAAGAATCTACAGGGGATATATTGTGGATGCTGAGACAGCTATTAGGCTGCATTGTTATTACAGCTCAATTATACGAAAATCAATTAGTTTGTTTATGATTTTATACAAATATGTACTTCAATGGGTCTGGTTATAAAGTTATTCATTCATTCATTTAAATTAGTACCCGACTGTTTTCCCCACTTCAGGCCGAGCAAGGCTTGTGGAATTCTCCTGTGAATTGAGCTCAATATGAATGGCCTACATACATGTAGGCAATTTCACCTTTGTTTACTGAAGGGAAATTTCATTGGTATTTTCATCAGACTGATACCAACAGAAGCAATATGAAAGTGGTATTATATGAATCTTGTGACGTTTTTTTAGCCTCAAAAGCTTACAACACCATACTAGATGCAAAAAGAAAATAACGGAGCAACAAATTAATGAGAAATGAGGTTGGAACATCTTGTTAAACATCATGCATACACTACAGGCCTCAATTCTTAATTAACAGTCATTTTTTTCATCTGATCAATGGCATTATGAAGTGTAAGCCGGCTAGCAGCGCCTTTTGTAGATTACGTTTCCGATGCACAATTCTGGCCTTTCATCGCAGAAGCAATTAGCAGTGGGCATTTTGGGTTGGCCATGCATCCATGTGGATTGACGTAGTGACGTAAATGCATACATACTCACAGTGGTCCACTCTCTTAACCCAGATAATAATGTTCCGATACAAATCATACATTGTCCCCATGGCTCCCACAGGCAAAGGGTTAACATTAACACTAATGGGTTTTGCTGCCCGTTGTGTTCCAAGATCATAAGTGGAGACACTTGACTGTATCAGTTTTGAAAATGATATTAGATTTTTACTATCCAAGTGAGTTATACTTTTATGCTAAAAATAAATTTGCTTTAACATGAAGATAAATTACTTAATTGCAAGACTGAATGTGCACTTTCAGCATTCATCTTGTACAGGACTTTATATTCTAGACCCTAGGATTAAAGTTGTATACATTGTAATAATTCTGACCTTACTGTATATAAGACCATATTTTATTTAAATTAAACATGGATGACAAATTGTGTAGCTGTTATACCATCCTGAAGTTCTAAATAGGTTAAATAGTATCAGCTTGCAAGGATATGTCTGATAAGTAGATTTTTACTACAATATTGTTTGGTGAGAGTGAGATTTGGGGCTATTGAGTTCTGCATACCGTGGTGAGAGTAAGAAGGCTGTTACATTTATTTGGGGCTATTGACCTTCAGACCCTACTCTATCTCACGCCAAATTTTCAGATTAATAATTATTTATAATTTTGGGACTATTTATCAAAAATAAAAAAGGGAAAAAAAAAAAAAAGTTGGGTTTTGCCACTTGGCTTCCTCTCAAAGTACAAAGAGTGTTTTTAGAAGTGCCCTTAACCCGTTCCCTACGAGATTCCTAAATCTCCATAGACTTTGTACACAACCCACCCGGTTCCCGTAGTGAAGGGTTTAACTGACAAAACAATGTGGACCTTACATCAAACTCATTAGCACAGGGGAAGCCTTACAAACTGGTCGTTAATTTGTGAGACGTAATGTTTGAAATTACATTGGATAGAAGTTCTAGTTATTTTTAATTAGCTGTCATAATTTTTTGAGTTGAGAAAAACTCGGAAGCACACATGAAGCTTTACAAAACTGAATAAAGTCTGTTCTTGACTGGCAATGATTTATATGATTTGTAGCATGTAAATAATCCGCAATTATTTCAGTGCAAACTGTACATTAGTTTATGTGTCTGTACGAATATCAGCTTTTTACTTTCAGAGGTGTTTGATGTAATGATGAAATTAGACCATTGCCCTTGTCTCTATTACCATACTAAAAATACACCAAATAAATTGTAAAGAAGGCAATTTTAGCACCTTGGGCCAAATCATAGATGAAGGTAGATCAGACTTTATTCTTTCAATGTACATGAAATACATGTACAATGAAATGGGCAAAATATATAATTTTCACGCAAATGAAATAGCCATTGCATGGAACCTGGACAAACCAGTTCCCATCTGCCAGGCCTCACGGGAACCTGGATATTTATTTATTTTATTTATTTATTTTCCGAAACACAAGTAAAAAACAGTAAATACAAAAGATTCGGAGGGATGGCCCATTCAGCGCCGTCTATGCAGACATTGCTGTTCTACCATGGGGTCCCTTAATATAAGGATAAGTGTATTTGAAATGATACAGTTTAGTGAGCAACAAGCCCCCAACTATGGTTAGCTGTGTAAGCCTTAGGTACCTACTAAATTAACCCTAGATAGCAGTGCTCTAAATAAACTCCTTTTCCCCCTTTGGGCCACCAAAGTCTTTGGGGTGGAATCCGTGGACCTTTTGTAAGTGAAAGTCGGCCCCCAAATTGCTCAATTTTGTGATTTGTGTACAAATCCTTTATGGAAAATGAGTATTTCCTAGAATATACAAAACCTTCATTATTTTTCAGTATGATCACTGCATCTATTTAATTTTGGGCTAAAAATTGTTAGACAATGGTCAGTAATTAATTCCATTGAAAAAAAACAATAACAACTTTTATAAGTAAAAAGATAAAGAAATACATTAAGAATGAAAACTTTGGCTATCCCAGTTTTTAATGTTGAAAGTTGTTAATAAAGAATATGCATGCACACAATAAACATATTTTGAGCAATATTGAAAGATTTATAGACAAAAAGATGTTTTCTGCATTAATTTGGATAGATTATAAATATTCATTAAAAATTGATTATTAAAAAAACAAAAACAATGCAATCTCGTAGATTATGTCGCAAGCTATCTGTGTGCCAAATTTTGTGGTGGCCGCGCGTTCATCGGCCTAGACCTATAGTATTGCCAAAATAACCCGGCCTAATTAGGGACTGCGAAGTAAACAGGTTTTAAAATGTGGGTAACACCAATTTACAATATCAATGTCAGAAGTGAAATTCTTCTGGGCCTTTTAAATCAATATCATTACAGTGATTATCCAAAACAATTTTTTCTTTCATCTGTCGCCAATTTTTGAAGTTTAGGAAGTCATGACGTAAATGGCGTCCCTGCGAACGAACTCCTTCGCTTGGCTAATGGGTTTCGCTATCCGACGTGCTCGAAGATCAAAGTGGAGTTGCTTCCGTTAGTAATTGTGCAACGTGTCTGTATGGATGTTCGTCCTATGGCCTCTTGAGCTGCTGGAGGTTGGCCTTGAATAAACCTCATTAGTTCAGTATACTGCAGGATGTTGCCTCCAGGTATGGGTGTGTGCATGTGTGTGTGCGTCTTTGTGTGTGTGTTTGACTTCACATAAATTATCTTTTACTAGTGGGACACGTCTGTAATGAAAGTCAGAATCTTGCTTCTTGGGTAATTCTGCGCATTGACGTTGACCTTGGATAAACCTCACCAGAAATGTGTACTGTGGACATTCATGAGTTTATTTGTATTAGTTCTGAATGAGTGTGTGCGACTTTGTGTGTCTATAGACCTTATGTGATAATGAAAGTATGTATATATATATGCAAGTTTGTGATATGATGACATAAATGGTACCCTGGGGTACCAAACGAATATCCGCCATTTTGTTTAATTATTTATTTATTTTTTAGGGCTGTACCGGGGTATAGCGTGCATACAAGCGCGCGCTGCACTGCATGCACAACGCAATACGGTTGTGCTTTAAGTGGACACAAGATGGCGCTACACAATGCGGTACCCCGGGGTACCGCGTGTGTCGTCTGTGTCGTCATATACCGCAACTTGCAGACAAGGGCTCACTGCAATGTGCCGACAGCTATCGTGGGCTAAGACTCGTGATGCAATGTAAACGACAGTCCGATGCTTTTTATTATTTTGAGGTCTTACAATAAATATAACTCCACGAAAAGGAGATTTTAAGCCCTTATTTTTTCAGGCAAGCTCTTAAATTACATTTTCTTTCGCATGTTAGACAATAATTTGCCACTTTTGAAATTTGGCTTGCAAATCATGGACACTCCCTTTAAACCGTCTTGTTTGCTTTACATATTAAGAGAAGTCTGATGAATTGCTGCTTATAGATTAAAGGGCATCTGTATATATATAAAATAAAAACAAGAAGTCTGTACCTTCGATAACATAACCCATTGATAGAATGGCTGCTTGTAGATAAAAGGGGATTCTGTATAAATAAATACTAGAAGTATTCCATTCTGATGACATAACCCATCTAGTCATTCACATGTTCATTGATAATGATTGTATTGTGCATTTTTAAAATGTTGATGATAAACATGTAGTGAATAATAAGGATGTTATTAAACTTAGAGAATGTATAACAAATATGTGCAATTGCAATAAGAATGTATCATTTGTTAATCCCTTTACTTATTTTGTAATTGGTATAATTAATCTGAAAATGTTGCATTACATAGTAGGCTCAGACCTACACCATGTTATGTGTAACTAAATTTATTTAAAAAAATAAAATACACACCCTTCTTACTCTCACCAGATGGTGCAGAAATTGTTTCTGGGCTCGCATTTTAATCCTTTGACAAGGGTTATCATACGAGTCCCGAGCATTAAACTCTTTTATTACAATAGATCAAACTATTATTAAGTAGTAGTAGCGCTATGCACAAATTATCAAACACAGCACACTTATCGCTAATCAAACTTCCATTCCTCTCAATAGATCAAATGTCAACAGAGCATGTATACAGTATATTAAAGGGATCTAGTAACTTTGTTGGCAAGTGCTAAAAGTGATGAGTGATTAATACAAATGTGTATTGGAGTTATTTGAAATGTCCACAAAGTAATGTGTGAAAATTTCACGTTAATTGGATGTTTTTTTTGGCTGAGATATGAGCAAATATGAAAAGTGATATTCACCAACTTATTGTACTTACTTTGTACACGGCATGAAATTATCCCGTAGACAGGTATGAGAGAACCACTAGAGTTCCAAGTAAGTTTTGAGGATTTGGACAATGTTACTTAGTCCCTTTAATGTACATGCAGCATTGCAGTGAGAGCACACACCTAATAGAGTAAACCTTGTCATTTATCTCTTATACCATGCTTCATTATATCATCTAATGAATATATTTATGATACCAATTTATTGAATGTCACTAGACAGTGCCAGATGTATTAAAAAGGCTATGCCCCTTTCACATAGGTAGTCAGAACTTTTCTGAAAAGGTCCAGAACTGTTAAGTTCACTTCTGGGCCCCATTACATAAAGATTTATGATTAATTGTACAATCAACTGATTTACCATATATAGGATCAATTAATATGGCCTTTTAATTTATTGTATGATCAATTAATCATGCAATCAATCAATTGATTTGAATTTTGTTTTATGAATAAATTTACCGAACAGTATGTTTAGTCAAACTATAAAGTGATTCGGAAATGGTTCAGAATAGATTTTACTTCAGCATGAGATCAAAAATGAAAAAGCTATCTAGACCCAATTCAAATTTTAAAAAACTGTGTCAGTATGTCTCTTGGTTACCATGACAACTGAAAAAGGCAAAATGCCTAAATAATAACTTATTTTTTCTCCAGGTGGATTAATGGACACGGGTCAATGTGATGAGACTGAGCTTTATTCTGAGTTTTTGTTGATAAATCATTGTGAAACGGTTTAGGTTTAGATGTGAAAAGGACCAGTATTAAAGCATCAGTTTATCCTTCCCATGTTTTTTTCCACATCAAATCTCTCCCAAATTAATCCTTGGCTGGTAATATATTATATGATTAAATTGTAGCGGATCAAACTTGATTGCATCCGAGCTTCAACAGAATAGCGATTCTAAAAAACACCAGCTTTAGAAGCCAATCTCGCCCAACATATAGGTGTCACTGAAATGTATTGATTCCTCAATTATAGTGGCCTGGGGAAACATGACAAGTATGTTTTACTCAAATCATACTTTAGAAATTATGTATTCATTTCTAAATTTTAATTGAGGAAAATCATGACATGCTTTGGAATTTATGAAAATACTTTTGAAATATATTAATTCCTGTATTTTGATGTGGAAATAAATTACAGGTTTCAGAAACTAAAATGTGTTTTGTTTTGTTTTGATATTAACTCTTTCAATTTTAACTCTATAAAAACTTTTCTAAATATGACAAGGTGATAATACAGAGACATAGAGAGGTCGGTGTAGCATGGTCAAACTGATTAGGGGGCATAGATGTATTTTGTTTATTTTTAAAGATTTCCCCCTTCAATGTCTAATTCAATTTTATCAAATTATGGGGGAACGGGATGGGGGAGGGGCACATGCCTTACACCCCCCCCCCCCCCCTCCCACACACACACACACACACACACACAAAAATATTATCTACGCCACCACGATGCAATGCCAAATACTGCACTACGTAGCTTTAAAAAGGTGTCAAGCTACATACATAATTGTACATGTCCACTGTCACTAACATGGTAGGGTAGAATTTCACAATCCCCAAGTATAATACTGCTCCCAGATGGTCTCAAAATAATGAAAAGAAGAATCCCGTTATCCCTTTAATGGAACACTTATAAGCAGGCACTTAGTGGATGAGGAGAGAACGGGCTTAACAATCCATTTAGATGTCCCTTTCGATCAATGAACCTTTTAGTACAGAATTGGCAAGTTTTGTTCCATGGCTAGTAGCCTGCCATGTGGATATATCATATTACAGTTCTGGTTTTAGAAGTTATCTGTTGCACTACTATTGTTTTGATAATTTCTCATACTGTATTTTTTTTTTTTTTTTTTTTTTTTTTTTAACATTTCATTGTTTTGATTGATTCATTTTATTTCTAACTCGCATTCAATTAATTTGAGCCCAGAAACAAACACCTAAAATGAAAACAAGACCAAATAACCAATGTTTAATCTCTTTTTAGGAAAAATGATAGTTGTATATTATGATTTGTAGAAAAAATCACAAAATGAAAAATTTTCGGGCTGACATGCAAAGACAAAAGGTCATGTGACTTTGTAACGGTAGGTCTGATTTTCGCAGATTTAGTAATTAAACATGCCCAATACATACTTGAAAGAAAAAAGTCACAAAGCGGCTAAGCATCATCATTCTCATGTTACAGAGCCATCCGGAAAATCATGGCACCCCCCCCCCCCCCCCCCCCCCCGGCCTTATTAGGGTTAAGTCAACTTACCTTTTTTTGGAAATTGTTGATACCATTATTCAATATGAGGACACAGTGTCTAAGCATCTGGGGTGGCAAAACATTGCAACGTGTTTAAAGGCATTCAAAATTGTTTATCAGTATGTTATGTTGGTATGCTAAGAATTTGGGGAGACAAGCTTTCCACTACTCTGTGTGTTTAAGTATCTCCATACACAAGTGTACAGCATCCTAACACCATAACATTTACTGTTTCAAAATCACATAAATAGGAGTAAAGTATAAAAGAAAGTCTAAAAGAAAATCATAAAAGAAAAGTAATATATATAATATGCTTGATGTATATTATGCAGACCTACATTTGATGAATAGTTTCTTTACTATGATTAAAGGGAAAGTTGAGTTTTGGTAGAGAGGGCGCTAGACTACTTAATTGGTTTGTGAGGTAATGAAAAACTGAGTGTAAAATTTGAAAGAGCATAATATTTAAACAATAAAATCATCTTTGTTTGATCAAAATCGGTTCAGAAACGGCTGAAATATCCATAAATATAACAATTTGTAATAAACCTGGGGCCCGGGTTTATTAGAGAATTTTGAACCAGCCGTTAAAAATTCAAAAAAATGCTTCCTCTTTTCAAAAAAGCTACAAAATAGGTATTTAAATAGTTGTTGGTTATTTCTCTATCTAATCACTATTTCAACAAAGCATCACATGCACAATATTTTATTCAAAATGGTTGAAACCGATGAGTGTTTAGAGAGCGCCCTCTTACGTTTTAACGGCTCTTTTTGAATGATAACATGATCTTTACTACGTCATTTGTAATTTTGTGTTCCTTTCTAGTTATAACTATTAGTTTGTAATGTAATGATGCAGGTTTTGGTTACTAAAATTCAGTTTCACTAAAACTGTACTCTCCTTACCAGAACTCAACTATCCCTTTAACTTCAAGCTTTGGTTCACTTAAGTTTTCAATGATGCCGCACTCAGACAATGGTTCATGTTGACATATTATATTGGCGTTCTACAAATATACCTTACTTAGAACTTCTATCTCTCTTGTTTACTGTACACAGTGTGCATAGTTATTACATATTTACACATGAAAATTCAATAATTTCAGCTGCATCATATAATATAGAGGTGATATTAAGAAGTAGACTCAGTATCATCTGACAGGAAAAAAGGAGATACCCTATCAGTAATATTCTAGCAAGCAGAGTGCAATTACCTATGATATGCAACCTCCCTAGCTCTTGAAAAGATGAGATGAAACCATGGCAACAAATAAGCTTGAAACATGAGCTGGGAGCTTGAATCCATGAAGTATCATGACTATAACAAAAAAGTGGCAGACTCTCACTAAACACATTGCTCAAGATAACCTGGTGGGCTTTGTTCAAAGGCTATGGGGATTTCAACAGTCCAGATTGCATTCCTTCTTCTACTTTGAAGGAGAAATGGGGAAGAGGGAGGGTTCAGGTTTTTATTTCTGCTCCTTTGAAAGAGAAAAATCTAAAAAGAAGGATGGGATTGAGTTAAATAAGTTTGCAACTTGCATGAAAGTGCACACCAACATGAACTCAGACATTGGATAAAAGACCTTGCACCCATTCAAGTGAAAATGGAAGGATATCAAGCTGAATTAAGTTGCAACTTGAGTAAAAGTCCAAGCTCCTCCATACTTTGACTAATCAATCCAACATCAGAATGAATATGATTGAATTAGTAGTAAGTAAATTCAGTTTCCCAAACATGACTGCCCCAAGCAGGCCACTAGCAAAACAGGTAAGTCAGGAGCCAGGAAGTTCTGTGAAAGTATAGAAGGGAATATTGGGGGGGGGGGGGGGGGGGGGTGGCTAGGGGCTAATAGGGGGTTGCACACCCCTCAATTATTTTCAAAATGGTTCAATTATTGTCAACTTATTTTCAAGCAATTATCTCTCTAATCAGGAAGTTACAGATCATCAGGGGAAACAAAATTGACTTTATATCAAGGGAAGAGAGAACAACGATGCCCACCCCTCCCCTCCCAGAGTCTCCCAGAGGCTCCCACTGGCAACTTGTTACCCACCCCTCCCCCTCCGAGAGGCTTCCAGAGGCAACGTTTTACCCACCCCTCCCCCTCCCAGAGGCTCCCAGAGGCATTGTGTTAGCCACCCCTCCCCCTCCCAGAGGCATCGTGTTACCCACCCCTCCCCCTCCCAGAGGCTCCCAGAGGCTCCCAGAGGCTCCCAGAGGCTCTCAGAGGCTCCCAGAGGCTCCCAGAGGCATCGTCGTGTTACCCACCCCTCCCCCTCCCCCTCCCAGAGGCTCCCAGAGGCAACATGTTACCCACCCCTACCCCTCCCAGAGGCTCCCAGAGGCAACATGTTACGCACCCCTCCCCCTCCCAGAGGCTCCCAGAGGCAACGTGTTACCCACCCCTCCCCCCTTCCAGAGGCTCCCAGAGGCAACATGTTACCCGCACAGCCCTGATTAAGTTGAAAGTGCAGAGCATGCCCTTCATTATTTGTCCATCACCCTCCTCATTCCTGTTTGTCTCCCCCAAGTGTCTAGGCTGGCCCCTCCTCGGGCTTTCAACACTCAAATGGTGCAAATGTCACACGCGTCATTTACCCTTACCAAGCATACATATCATCACCCCGGCCGGCCGGGACAAACACAGTCAATAAGCAGATTCTCAGATGATGCAAAAAGCACTTTGATTCACACTCGCACGGCGGCACGCAATGTACATTTGTGTATACTTTGCAGAACGAAATGCAAGTGCTGTATAATGCATGTCACAGTAAATGTTAACAGATGTTGTACTGGTAGTGATTTAATTATTAGATGTAGAACAACAAAGCTGCGTGTTCAGTCAGTGGACATATAGTGACCAATGTTTGCTACCTTCAACACCAAGCGTTTTTAAGGAATCTGCTGTCAGGAAAAAGTAATGTTCATCATTTAAAGTTAATTATTAACCCGTTGAGGACGAATTGATTTTGGTATAACACGCATTCTCCATAGACTCAAGAACGAAATATTTCGGGACCAGTCCTCAACGGGTTAAAATACAAATTTTCTCATTCTTCAAACCACATTTTAATAGCCATTACAGAATATATCTCTCCTCTTATTTAGCACTTTATATTCTTCAGACAATCTCTGTTCTGGATCTTGCCTGAGTTTAAATAAATTCTAGTATATACACTTTGATAAACGTTCAAACCATCAACACCCATATTTCTATACTCCTACGTCATCAGTATCATGCGAATTACGTCATGAACCGTAATCCTCAAATTGACAACAAATTATCTAATTTCTTGCCCTACAAGTATACAGGAAACAGTTTTGACACAAAGTTGCTTCAACTAACTGGAGAAGAGATTATATTATATATCAACCCTGCCAGTCTAAAAATAAATAGAACAAATTAAACCACACTGAATTTCAACTGACCTCAAGCGGGGCTTCCTGAAATCACTTTGACAGTTTGTCCGGTCTGTACGTGACATGTACACAACACTCCTTGATATCAGCAACTCTCTTTAGTTGTATTTGAAGCCTCCCACCCACCCCCTCCTTTCTCCCTGTCTTTACTGTATTTTTACACAAATAGCACACACCTTCAATATATCACCTCTCTCTCCTTCCCTCTTAAGAACTAATTGACCCCCCGAGCCCCCTACACTAACCCACCCCACCCTACTCCCTGTCTTTACTGTATTACACAAATAGCACACACCTTCAATATATCACCTCTCTCTCCTTCCCTCTTAAGAACTATTTGACCCCCCCCCCCGAGCCCCCTACACTAACCCACCCCTCCTTACTCCCTGTCTTTACTGTATTACACAAATAGCACACACCTTCAATATATCACCTCTCTCTCCTTCCCTCTTAAGAACTATTTGACCCCCCCCCCCCCCCCGAGTCCCCTACACTAACCCACCCCTCTTTACTCCCTGTCTTTACTGTATTACACAAACAGCACACACCTTCAATATATCACCTCTCTCTCCTTCCCTCTTAAGAACTATTTGACCCCCCCCCCCCCCCGAGCACCCTACACTAACCCACCCCTATTTACTCCGTCTTTACTGTATTACACAAATAGCACACACCTTCAATATATCACCTCTCTCTCTCTCCTTCCCTCTTAAGAGCTATTTTAAGCCTTCCACCCACCCTTTCTTTACTGTATTGTAGACACAAATAGCACACACCTAGAATATATCACCAACTCTCTCTCCCTCATTTGAAGCCCCCCCCCCCACCCCTGGGCCCCCCTACCCACCCATCCACCCCCTCTTTACTACCTGTCTTTATTATAAAATGGGTAGAAGAATCTATGCATTCTGATTGGTCCATAGAGTGGTGAAGTGTGATGTCATCAATGATGTCATAAACATCTTTTTTTAGAATTTTCAAATTTCGACTTCATTTTCAGAAAGAGCATAACAAATAATGTCCAAATACCGAAAATCAATTGAATAGGTTACTTATTGGATGAGATATGCCCATCCGAATGATTTTTTTTGTCAATGGGCAATCAGTGTTATAGTGCACTGGTTCATAATTTTATGAACCAACTGTGCACTATAACACTGATTGCCCATTGAAGTAAAATTCATTCGGATTGGCATATCTCAGCCAATACGTAACATATTCAATTGATTTTCGGTATTTGGACATTGTTATTGAATATTTGATGCTCTTACGGAAAATGGAGTTCAAATTTTAAAATTCAAAAAAAGTGTTTTTATGACGTCATGGCTTCTGTACTCTATTGCCATGCATCGCCATGTAATTTTTTTTTACTGGCTGCACGCAATATTATCAATATCAACAATATCCATGCGATATCGGATCGACACCACCGATATCCCAGTTATCGTGTTTACCTCAAGATGGCGATCGGCGCGACTCTTCGGTCTTTTCAAAACAAGAATCAAACACAAATGATGATACAGACACGTTGTGATCTTCATTCCTGTTTATAATATCACCTGGCTGTGACATTTTGTCATGTTAGTAATTGTGAGCATTGATAGTTCTTCAATCCGGATCGGCATTCTGCCTCTGGTTCATCGTTTTTCGAGTTTGTCTTCGTCTTTCTGTTCATCGTTTTTTAAGTTGCAATAACAGTAACAATACAACGTATATTGTGAATGCACTGCCACTGCCACTGCACAGCACTAACTATCTATTCCATGGAATTGATAGTGATATTGCCATTGCCATTGCCTTGGCATTGCTCTTTAAAAAATATATTAAAAATTCTAAAAAAATAAAACTGTATCTATACTATTATTATAATAACAAAATAATAACAAAATAAAAAAAATCATGCGTGTGGTAATCTCCGGATGCATGGTCATGCATGGAAAATAGCAGATTTGATTTTTGACAATTTGTGGGGCCCCATTTTATAAAACAGATGATGTAATGTAATTTAATCGAGGGTCGGTGGAATTGTGTGCACGCAGTACCTTTGAATTTGGTCTAAAACTACCATTCAAAGGTACACTGTGCACACAATTCCTACCGACCCACTCAAACCTGTACATCATTTGATATAAAAAACTCTCTTTCCCTCTCTCTTTAGTTCTATTATGTGAATATGGGATCAAATAGCTTTGTAAATAAATAATAATATCTAAATTGTGGCCCTGTACAGGAATAAATTCAATACATTGGATAACAAGCAGTCATTTATTTATTTCATGATCTTTATCGTATTTTGAATGTTTATTTTCATAATATGCCACAGAAAATAAAGCATTTAATTCAAGGTTTCTGGAGCTTTCGTTACTAAGTAGGGCAGCACAGCAATCAGGGACCTAGATTTAAACCTATTTAGCATCACACACAGGTTTCCTTTTGGTAATTGTGGTCAAATGGGAGTGATTCCTAATTGGATTGGAAGTATGGATCATCAGAAGTGGCATATTTAGAGCAATAGGAAATGGATGAGCAGATCATTAATTTGGAAAGAAAACCCATACATGTGCTATGAGACATCAATAATAATAAATAATATATAACGTGTGCAAAGCAATACAAAACTGCTGACATCAAACCTCAAAGAAAAGACAGGACCCCGCACACCCAAGTCATTTCCAGCCTGTCCACCTACCAAATCCTGAATGCTACAGTCCTCGAAACAGCTTTTTTTCTTCAAGAAAATGATGCCTCCGCCATTACGCGATTTATATATCAAGCCCAAATTAACATGCAATGAATTCATTTGTAAACTCAATTTTGATAGTAATCTGTCTACCTGATCTGGGCCCCGTTGCAGAAAGAGATACAATTAATTGTAACTTAAAATTGATTGTAAGTCAGAGAGTTTGCGCGTTTCACCCAATCAGATTTGCGCATTCGGCACACATGACCTGACTTACAATTAATCGTAAATTACAATCGATCGTATCTCTTTCTGAACGGGACCCTGATGTATCACAATTATGAGCTTTTTAAAATATTATAAGTTTATTAGCTTCCCAAGATACAAATAGGTACCAAGCTTGATGGTCATTTGTCAACTGGTTCTTGAGATTTTTGAATTTTTGCATAATGAGTCCTGTGACCTTGACCTTTGACTTCATGAACCCAAAATCTGATGGCTATGATGGCTTCCTGGGATACATTCAGGTACCAAGTTTGATTGAAATCTGACATTCAGTTTAGCATATATATTGAGCCCTGTGACCTTTGACCTTTGACCTCATTACCCCAAAATCTACTCAGTGCATTGGCACCCAAAGATACATACGTGTACTATGTTTGGTGAGAATCCGTCAATCGATTCTTGAGATAACGGCGATCCCGAGCTATGTTTGCATATGAGCCCTGTGACCTTTGACCTTTGACCTTTGACCCCAAAATCTAATCAGTTCATTGGTAAAGATACATATGTGAACCAAGTTTGGTGAGAATCTGTGAATCGGTCCTTGAGATAATGCGATCACAAGAACGGGACGTACGTACGGACGTACAGACGGACGGACAACCCAAAAACATAATGGCCCGTATTCACAAACCATGGTTTACATCTATGGAATGCCAATTGTAAACTGATGGAGAGAGAATGTAAATTTCTTACTTGTTAACAATGTTGATGGTACACATTCTCTGTCCATCAGTTTGCAATTGGCATTCCATAGATGTAAACCACGGTTTGAACCATGGTTTGTACAAACCTCCTTTGTGAATACGGGCCATTGCCTCCGGCTACTTCGTTGCGGAGGCATAAAAATCCAATTAAATGGGGGAATATGATCACACATTTTTCAATTCAAACAAACATGCATTTACACACATACACTAGGGCTCAGCACTCGCACTGGGCTGCTGGCCCAGGGCCAGTGAAATTGCACTTCGGGCCAGCAAAAATGTATAAAAGTAATATTTTGGTGGTTGGGATCAGGGCAAGCAGAATTTCAACCCGACATGGGCAAAATGATAAAAATCTTGTTTTCTTCCATGAAATCCTTTAATTATAATCACAGGTTTAATCAGGAAAGTGTGATATTTCAAACAGTAAAAAGTTTACTCATGAAATAAAATTTTGGGGCCAATTAATTTTTCTTTTGGGCCACCAGAAAAGGGGAATAAATTATTTCACTGGCCCGACCGGGCAACTGACAAGTTCACACACACACAGATTAGAAAATTAGAGTGATTATACAAGAGGTTTTACTCACCAAGTTTCATCATTTTCGAATTCCAGTTCCCCTTCAACATCTCCAAAATCAATTCCATTCCCCTTGGCTGTGCCTTGAATGGTCCTGTAAGGAACCCGCACCATTCCACGTGCCCCAGAAGATCGGGCAACCTTGAACTGCGCTTCACCAGTAGACTCCGAGATCTTTATCTCCTTCTCCTCAAAGTGGAAAATCCCAGAGTGATCATCATCCAGGATGGTGATAGAGGCGAGCAATGGCTCAACAATCTGTGCCTGCTGCTCAGCGCAATTGCTCTGAAACATACCATCGGGACCCCCTACTCTAATGTTATTCAGGCGTACATTGAAGTGTTCATCCTCTTCAAAAATATCGTCATCGATGATCGTGAGGGGGATCTCCTTCTGCGTCTCACCTGGCTTGAAGATGAGGGTTCCCTCGGCATAGTGGAAGTCTGAGCCAGCGTTAGCTGTGCCATCCTCGGTCTTGTAGTCCACATATACGGTGCTGTTCATGTCCCCGCCGATGCGAGTGGCAGTGATGGTGAAGTTTCCCACGTTCTCCATCACCGTGTAGTTCGATGGTTCAAAGAACACACGCGTGATGGAGTCGTCCTGTGGGACCTCGATCTTCACCTCGGCAATACTGGCTCGCTTCTTCTCGAGTGTCTTCTTGAGGATATTTCCAGCGCCGCACATCTTCCTGGTTGCCTGGATGCGGTAGAAAGCTCTGCTCTTCTGCTGGTTGTTGAGGGACTCAAAGTTGGCCATCTGCTCCAGGGTGGCCAGATCAGCATCAGGGTGCTTCTGACGGAGCTCCCTCAGGAGACGGATGGTCTCCTTCTTGGTCTCCTCCAGATCCTTCAGGTCACTGAGATCCCCATCCAGCTCCCGGTAACTCTTGCCTCGTAACTCCACCCCGTCCATGCCATGGTTGAGATGATTCTCGTGCATCTCATTTTCACCCATCTCCATAGAGTTAATGGTATCCAAGTGAGACCCTCTCCTCACCACTCTATCTGCGTGGTACTTTTTCCTGAGGAATCTGTAAAAAAAGATGCGTTTGTCCGCAATGTATGCCCAGATAACAGTGATGGGGAACAGCATTAATGTCACTAATGCTTCCCACAGCTCAATTACTGAGGGGCTGAATAGCTTTAATATGGCAAGCAGCCACAGGTATGCAAATAAGCTGAATGAGGCAGTTACAAAAAACACTCTTAAATGCTTCAAGCGACGAATCTCCCCATTTGGTATACAGTAGATACATATTGCGATAATGACAAAAAGGTTAAATGCTGCACTACCAACGATTGTCCCGGGACCGAGTTCCCCAGCTTCAAAGTTTCTCCCAACGATCTCAATAACAGAGAGCAAGATCTCAGGAGCAGAGGATCCCAGTGCCATAAGAGTTAGGTTGGAAACGGTCTCGTTCCAAATCCTGACACTAACTGTTACAACTTCCCCACTGGGCTTCTTCACTGTCACTTCCTTCTCCTTAGAAGTGATGACCTCGATGGCAGACATGAAGCGATCAGCAATGATGGATACGCCCAGGAACATGAAAGCCAATCCGGAGAAGTAGACGATGGCACGGGCGATCTTGTCCCCTAGGGTGATGTTATCCTGTGGCATCCATATGGGCAGTAGCACGCCAGGCCTGCATACTATACCCTCGTCTGCAACTTTATTGGGCTCCTTGTCCTTGTCCTTCACAGGAGCTACAGTGGTGTTTTGAGCTTCTGCTTGATGCAATGCCAAGGCCTGGATCAGCATGAAGAAGAAGATCAACTTGATGGTGAGGCAACGGAGAGGCCTGTGCCATGGCTTGAGACTCGCTGAGTGCATCATATTTGACGGCACTTCCTACTTCTTCACACCAAAATTCTGATGAAACTATTTTCCAAAGAATATGGTAGACAAGTTCTGTTCAAATATCACCTTCCCATTGCACACAGCTGAGATATGGGGATCTCTGCTGGTTAACTCTGGAAAAAGCTAAAGTTTTTTGCTGAGTGCATATCCAGACTAAACAAAACTTATTTTGAAGCTCTATATCTGCACTGACGTGTGTTCAGAGACGATCCTTCAAATAGCACCCGACAGTCCAAATCTCTCCCTAGGCAGAAGGATAATGATTTCTCGTCTGTTCCTGTGAAAAACGTCAGCTCAGATCTTGTGCAGGCTTTCTCATCCCTCACATTGGTTAGGGTTGTAAGGTAGAACCAGCAAAAGAGTAAAGCAACTGAAAAACAAAAATGCAAGAAATAAATATAGTTTAATTAAATGTTTCCTTCCACAAAATATTATTTGAATAGAGTCATGTCATTTTCTTTCTCTTTTGTGCACAAAAATAATATTAATGGGATAGTACAGTTTTGGTCAAACATAATTTCATGAACTAAAACTTGTAAGTTATCAATGAAAAAAAACAGTTGATTCAATGAATGCTTAAATGATGGTAAAACATATATACATGTAAATGTTTAATTACAGGAATGTTTTCATTCAAAAAGCAGCCGTAAACAAAAGAGGGCACCCTCCAGACACCTCAAGTTTCAACAATTTGTTAATCTAAAAATGCGAATGTGATATTTGGTTAAAATAATTATTCAATAGAGAGATAATAAAAAACAACATTAAAACCATTTTGGTTATATTTTCAAAAATGTGTCTACAGGATTTTTGGCGTCCCCAACATTTATTCCAATACTAAGGGACATTTCATCTGTTTCTGAACCTATTTTGATCAAACAAAGTGAGCTCCTTCAAATTTGACACTTAGTTTTTTAGGCACTAAATTAGGATGATTAGATTCAATAGTTGATCTCACATGTGGGATTTAGTTAGGCACTAAATTAGGATGATTAGATTCAATAGTTGACCTCACATAGGATTTTGTTAGGCACTAAATTAGGATGATTAGATTCAATAGTTGATCTCACATGGGATTTAGTTAGGCACTAAATTAGGATCATTAGATTCAATAGTTGATCTCACATGGGATTTAGTTAGGCACTAAATTAGGATCATTAGATTAGCCCAACTGCACATTTATCTGATTATAAAAAACATGTTCTATTTTAGTCATTTGAAATAGCTAGGTAACACAACACAATTAGTGCATTAACATGTTTTAAATCAATTACAGTACTCCCTGGCAAATCAATACAATAGACTGCTCTACTTGCACTCTGTACACATGTGTGACTAACTGATAAATGCCCCAATGAGTGAGACTTGCTCTAATTACATAGCGAAAGCAGAGACGACATATATGTTCAATATAATTGATAGGGTATGGTGTAATAAATTTCAGGTCTATTTTGGGAACTGCAGACCTGTATAGCGATGTATATCACATCTGCTCCAATATAGAAAAGTATAAGTTTAGTTCGAATTTCCTGGGCTAATTAATAAGCCATATACTGTCTACAAGAAAACTACATGTTATTTTCTAGAAATGATTTAGGTCTAGTTTCCATAACCTTAAAATGGTTATCATTTTTGTATATATTGATAATTTATTTTTTTAATTGAACATGATGTATACAACTTCAGAGATAAAAATTAACTATAGGGCAAGAGCTGGATTAAAAAATGTTCTATTTCATGCAATAATTCATATTTTATATACATATATATTATAAAAACTCAACAAGCACACTTTGTTTCAAACATCTATATCCCTGAATTAAAACATTGATACAAATGGTATAAGGGGATATACCCGTTCATCAAAAAAATGATTATGGTTGCTAAACTTTGACAGGAACATGTATCTCTCGATGTCATCAAATCTTGTTAATTTTTTTTAAGCAAATTATGTTTATTTATAAGATTTCTGTCACTTATAAACAGGCACTACACATAATAAGATGAACAGGCATTAAATGTACAAACATAGAACTTTTACAAATAATTGATTTCTTCTCTTTCTACAAATAATCCATGTTTTGTGTATTGTAACCCCTTTCAATACTGCCCAACCCATTGTACATCTCTACTCCAATACAAGTCACTGAATGTACAAGTTTTGTAAGCATAAAATCAATATGTTAGTCCTGCTCCCTCAGTAGGGGTGTGTTCCCACTTTCAAACCAATGTGTACACTGTGCATTTGGTAAGTGAATAGTGAAATACAATGGTTTGTGACTATTGACGCTGTACATTACAAAAGTCATTCACTAACCAGCCCATAGACAGATTTGTTAAATTGTGTCTTTCAAGTGACTTTGTAATCAAAAGAAGACTTTATTGGCGAAATGCACTACCTTGATAATTCAAATCATGATTTTAGAAAACCATTCCATACATATAAATCATTTGAAACCTTTAACTTTACCCATATTTGATTTTTTTGTAAACATAAATAATCTTCGAGTAATGGAAAGATCCTCAAAATCCAAGACGTCACTGATGCCATACTATACGTTTCTCGTGAAAATCACCGAAGACCAATCTACTACATCTACTAAATTGGTAACTCTGCACGTGCCCTCATAGACCCCCGTTTATGGAGCACACGCACTACATAAACAGACACAAAACTTGAGAGAAAGTAATTTACCTCGTTTACTTCACAATTCTTAGTTAATCAATTGACCTAACAAACATCATTCCTTTACTTTAAAACATGGACCAGTTTGTTCGGGCCAAGAAATCAAATTTTGCGTATACACCTTTGTCCGAGCTTTGACGTATTCAAGTTCAGCACAGCAGTTCACAATGGGCAATTGTGTGCGAGTACAAAGGTCATACGTGTACGTAAAGCGAGCACACAATCATAGTTATGCTTCAATGATGTCACGACATCCGAGCAGATGAGTTCATTAGC
The DNA here is from genome assembly GCA_037951105.1 of Echinarachnius parma. Classification (NCBI taxonomy): domain Eukaryota; kingdom Metazoa; phylum Echinodermata; class Echinoidea; order Clypeasteroida; family Echinarachniidae; genus Echinarachnius; species Echinarachnius parma. The sequence goes on from JBAMJV010000780.1 coordinate 313,802, forward strand.
ATATATGTAAACACAAAAACAAGTACTTTTGAAAAACAAATGCAGACTTTATTCAATAGCTCTTTAAATTTGTATGGAGATCAACCCTTTAGGGTATTCAGAACAACATATTATTTTTAAATTCGTCAATACAGCATTTCTTTTAAAGGGACTTATGCCCGGCGCAGACAGAGCCGACTCGACTGGTTGTCATTCCGATCGGCTCAGTTTTCAGTGCCTCGCGACACACATTTTGCCAGTCGAGAGACAGTCGGATGCCAGTTGGGGCCGATTCAACACGATAAATCTGCTCCGACCGACCGGGCCCAACTCTAGCCTGATTAAAACCAGTCGGATCGGGTCGAGTCGGCTCTGTCTGCGCCAGGCTTTAGTAACATTGTTCAAAACCTCAAAACTTACTTCTAACAATAAAAGCACAGATTAGGTTTTGTTTTTTCACATTTCCATTTCGTTCAAAAGATATTTACGATTGAAGTGTTCTACTTAAAGTGTTCAGATGTTCAACTGTCTAAGGGATAATTTAAGCCGTGTACAAAGTAAGTGCCTTGAATAATTTCTCGGCCAAAAAACATCTAATTAAGTGAAATTCTCACACATTACTTTGTGGACATATCAGATCCCCTCAATATACATTTTATTAAACACTCATCACTTTTTGCACAGTTTGTCAACAAAGTTACTAGACCCCTTTAAGGTCAAACAACATATGGTTTCGTCTTCTTTTTCTCCCTTTCAATTTACAACTTAATTGTCTGTCACTCAACGTCAACAATTTACAAGTTGCCAGAAAGTGATCAAGTGTACTACCTTGTCTAAATTGTTTCTATCAACACATTTGAGAAAATGCAGAACACACTTGAGTGACATCCCTTTTGTTCTGCTGTGCTATCAACATGCTCCCCTTGAGAGCCTGAAATCCCCATCTACTTTGTACACAACTCACCAGGTTCCCATAGGCAAGGGGTTAACCCTTTGGCTTTGAGACTATATATGATTTTGGACTTTGATTTTGATATGACATGCTGGAATGAAGTGCGGGGAATTAGTACTAAGCAGAAGGCAGTATGCTGGAATGAAGTGCAGGAATTGTATTACCTTCCTACCTGCACATTTATCTTACATGACCTCCAGTCAGCCTTTTTAGTTTTTAAATAGGTCTGTTATTACTTAAAGGGACTTAGTAACATTGTCCAAATCCTCAAAACTTACTTGGAACTCTAATGGTTCTCTCATACCTTGTTGTATTCGTATGAACAATAAAAGCATGGGACAAGTTTCAGTTTTTCAAATTTCCATTTCGTTCAAAAGATATTTACGACTGAAGTGGTCGGATGTTAAACTATCTACGGGATCGTTTAAGCCATGTACAAAGTTATTCAAATGAGTTAGTGAATATCACTTCGCATTTTCGCTTATTTCTCGGCCAAATAACATACAATTAACGTGAAATTTTGACACATTACTTACATATCAGATAACACCAATACACATTTTATTATAAACTACGCTTCACTTTTCACACTTGTCAATATTTGAGTTAATAGTTACTTTGATAAAATATGTACAAATATTAGACAGATACAATTATAAACCATAATCAATAATCATAGTCGATATCTTATAGTCAAAAATTAATGGATCTCTAAACGACCATAATCAGAATTAGGACCATAAGTACAGGTACACACAAAATGCTTTTTGTAGGCACATTAACCTCTTGGGTATGGGAACCGGGTGGGTTGTGTACGAAGTCTGTGGGGATTTAAGAAACTCGTAGGGAACGGGTTAACCTGTTCCCTACTAGATTTGTAAATCCCTGTCTTGACTCGTTCCCTACGAGCTTCTGAAATCTACATCTACTTTGTACACGACCCACTTCGGTTCCCGTAGTCAAGGGGTTAATAAAAAGGCCAACCTGGTTTCAGTAGGCAATATTGTTGTTAATTCAAGATAACAGCATAACACTCTAATCATAATATCCAGATCTAGAGAGTAATTCATGTTTAATTGATCTAAGAATACAATATTCTACTCATGAATGTATACATTTGTACATTGTCGAGTGAGAGTGAAAAGGGTATTAGTTGATTATTGGCTAAATTGAGTTCTACATACCAACATGTAGGTAGGAGCCTTTACATGTACATGTATGTGATGCCAAATTTTCAGATCATGATTATTCACAATTTTGTTAAGATTTATCCAAAATAAAAGGCTACATTTTGTTTTTACAAGGCTCCTGAATTTTATACTACGGTATTAGACTTAATTTTCAAACATGGTATGAAATGAGACTTAGCGCCCTTCTCCTTTTCAACCAATGACATGTGCTGCTAGTATCTATCTGCACATTTCAATTTGCTTCCAAATTCTATAAATAGAACAGTAGTCCGACTGCCCACTAGCTTCTGGTCAATTTCCTTTGACCATGGGTTATCCATTTGAATGGAACGTTCAAAGGTCATATATTAAGTTATTAACCCATTCCTTTTGAGATCCTGACATTCCAATATACGTTATCCATGTAGCTTACAAGGTTCCTGTAAGCAATGGGTCAACCCCTGGCCTTCTTTATTACATCATTGGCATCATTTATTACATGGTCCTGCAGGTTCCTGTAGGCAACGGGTTAACACATTGCCTATGGAAATCTGGCATATCATATGGTAGATGCCAATAGCTCTCCCTGAAAAAGCCACTCACAGGGATACACACTATGCCCGCTGCAAACCCTGGCATAATGTCAAATGAAAAGACTGCCGCACGTTGCAAGTCGACAGCTGAAACTTCTTGCCCAACACCCGTGATATCTTTTAAGAATTACTCTAATAATTCAAGTAATAATTCAAATAATGAAAGTGGTATGAATGCACAGTCACAGAATGACAGACCTGGATATCTTTATTTAAAATTATTCTGAATTGTACCATCATAATAATCATGAATTCAAACATATAATAATAATAATAATAATGGTCATTTATATAGCGCTATTAACATTATCATTATTTTTTTTTAATGATTTTAAATGAGGCTTGTTGGCACATGCATGCAGCATGCAATGCATAATGTGCATGCAAATAGGCAGTCAATAAAATACGCATTTTCATGGATGGGTGGCTGGATGGGGTGGATGGGGTGGATGGGGTGGGGGGGTGGATGGGGTGGATGGGGTGGATGGGGTGGATGGGGTGGGTGGGTGGGTGGGTGGGTGGGTGGGTGGGTGGGTGGGTGGGTGGGTGGGTGGGTGGGTGGGTGGGTGGATGGATGGATGGATGGATGGATGGATGGATGGATGGATGGATGGATGGATGGATGGATGGATGGATGGATGGATGGATGGATGGATGGATGGATGGATGGATGGATGGATGGATGGATGGATGGATGGATGGATGGATGGATAGGTGGATGGATTGATGGATGGATTGATGGATGGTTGGATGAATGGATGGATGGATGGATGGATGGATGGATGGATGGATGGATGGATGGATGGATGGATGGATGGATGGATGGATGGATGGTTGAATGAATGGATGGATGGATGGATGGATGGATGGATGGATGGATGGATGGATGGATGGATGGATGGATGGATGGATGGATGGATGGATGGATGGATGGATGGATGGATGGATGGATGGATGGATGGATGGATGTATGGATGTATGGTGGGTGGATGGATTTCTATGCAGGGAAAATCACTCTGTCCCTCAAATAGGACGATAAATGGAGGTCCCATGCATGAAACAGTCGCACCTCATGCACGCTAAGTCAAGACTTAGGCTAAGATCCAAGCCAAATCCTCAAAAAGATACTCTAGGGTGTTAACCCGGTTGACTATAGAAACCCTGCACATCACATTTTAGGCTTAGTATAGAATATAAATTGACATTATCCACTGGCACTGGTAAAGACTGCAGTACTGCCTACTGGAGCCTTCAAGGCTTCACTCAGTTTTCTTGATCAAGTCCGCCCTTGTACTCACTTTAGGCTCATCCATTTACAATACATTGTAGATGTGGGCTCATCTAATTAAATTGTCATATCATTCAGAAAAATCATACTGAACATAATTAATCACACACAAATCGCGTAAATATATTCAGTCAGTTATACTGTATGTGTTACGCCTTACAGCGGGCGGAGTGTAAATCCTCTGAACTGCACCCCGAATCCCATGGATGCATCAGATGCCTTCACTAAAGAGCAGCGCAGCCTAGTCCAAGAAGACTAAAGGTAGAGACATTTACATTAACGTCCAAATGTTAATGTAAATGTCTCTACCTTTAGTCTTCTTGGACTAAGCGCAGCCCATCAGCTCAGCGGAGCTCACATGGAGAACTCTGCCGCTAGCAGAATGGGTCGCACCGACTCCAATTTCCACGCTCATTCAGAATACAGCCGGGTGCTGCTCAGGCAAATTATAAAAATCACTATAGCTGCGTCTTCTTACAGACAATCAATGAACTTGACACATCCGTACATCATACACATTTTATCCATGAATATATCACAGTGAAAGAAGTGAATTTATGATGAAAATCTACACAATCTTACCGATTTGCAAGACATGAAGTATGATCCCGTGCGCTGGGAAGTCGCTATGCGCAAGAATAGTAAATTGTCGGCTGCTAGGTTTGTGACGTTCGAACATAACACACAGCTCAAAAGCCACGGCCACTGCATACAATATGTATGCTGCACCTATACAGCTTGCGATTGCGATATGAATCGATACACACGCTCACTGGTATGGTTGGCCGTTCTGGCAATAATGTTATGTGCCCATACGTTTTAGCTAACAACAGGCGTGGAAGTCGGGGGGGGGGGGGGGGGGGCTGGGACACGTACCCCACCCCCATCACACACAAAACAACAACATTACGCGACCAACCCACTCAACCCACTCAAAATCCCAACCATTGTAAAACATTTTTATAAGGGTATATATTTGGTCAATAATCATTTTGAAGTAAAGTTATATTTTCATGGAGAAAAAAGTAAACATTTTGCTGGTATGTGAAAAACAGCGAGAAAGATAATATATGAACATAATACACCTGAAGTATCGGCTTTAATTTCCGGCAATATTGCCTATCAGACTAAAAAGAACTACAATCGGTGAAACGTTGACCAGAATATATAATTGGACAAGGACTGAGCAAGAGATTAATAGGAATTGACCGATCCTCTCGAAATTAACGCCCATTGTTAATCATTCACAAGTATCCCGCCATAAATTGTAAAAATGTCTACATACACATTCAATATCTATGTATTAAAGGCACTGGCGTAAATCTGTTCGGAAAGCACAATGCATTGGGGGGTCGAGCAATTGTTCACAAACCGTTTGTGAACAATTGCTCGACCCCCCAATGCATTGTGTTTTCCGGACAGATTTACGCCAGTGATTAAAGGGGTAGTTCAGTTTTGGTACCTAGGGCGCTGCAAGAAATCATTTTTTGGGGTGAGATAATGAAAAACTGAGTGTAAAATTTGAAAGAGCATACAATTTTAATGACAGAATAAACTTTATTTGATCAAAATCGGTTCAGAAACGGCTGAAATAAGTAATTATATCCGTTCGGAATAAATCTGGGGCCCAGATTTATTCGACGATTAAATTTTTTTTTTTTTAAATGCTTCACTTTTTAAATGTATCACTTTTTCAAAAAAATTCAAGAGGTTTTGTAATAGTTGTTGATGATCTCTCTATTTAATCAATATTTCAGCAAAACATCACATGCATAATTTTGTATGAAAAATGGTAGCAACCAATGCTTTTTAATGGCTCTTTTTTAATGATAACATGCTTTTTACTTATATCGTTTGTAATTGTCTATACTTTCGAGCATGGTGGAGTTATAACTATTAGTTTGTAATGTTATTGTGCAGGTTTCGATTACTATAGCTCAGCCTTACCAAAACTGTACTACCCCTTTAAAATATATATTGACAGGTTTACGTTCACAACGTATAAAAACATACTTATGATAAATTATTACACTAATTTAAACAATACAAAATGTCTCACAACACCTCAGCTGCTAAGGTAGAGACTAATTATTTCAACAAAATAAAAACAATAGAATGGTACATGCATCATGGCATACCTATAAGATATACAGATATATACCGTCTCATACCCCATTCTTATATGGAGCGATCCAACCGTCCAGCCAGCGGAATTATGAAGAACGATTTGTTGGTCACTATGTACAGTGCGAGTAAAAAAAAAACGAAACCGGACTTTGATAGCTTATAAATCCACAATTCAAAACATATATATGTTGATATTGGTATCGTGTTAAAGCTTGGGAAATTGCCTTTAAAGTGATATATCATACATTTTGATCACGTTACGCTTCACCGAACACAACCTTATTATCCAAAGTCATGCAAAAACTACCCGTGTCCAAGTTTGCCGTTGTTTTGTTATAATCATGGATGGATGCGTCTGTTTACCGTTTTTTCAAAAGAACATTTTAAGAATATCCTATTCCTTTGGTGAATTAAAACAAAAAACCAGCTGGTTGCCAGTGTTTTTCATGTTTATCAAGGTGGAAGGGAATCCCCCACCCTCCTCCCATCAGCAACCCCACTGTTTGGAGGCAGGGGGCCCTGAATATAGGACATGACAGGATGAAGTTATCTTTGAAAATCAGCATATGCAACCATTCACAAAACAAGAGCACTGCAAACTTGAACACGGGTAGTTTTTGCATGACTTTGGATAATTAGGTCGCGTTCGGTGAAGCGTGAAGTGATCAGAATGGATCATATATCATTTTAAAGGCAATTTTCCAAGCTTTACTATGATACCAATATCAATATATATATGTTTCGAATTATGGATTTATAAGCTATCAAAGTCCGGTTTCGTGTTTTTTTTTTTACTCGCACTGTATAAGCAACCCGGAGTATAAGCGCTATGATCTTCACGGGAATAGCGCTATACAGTATAAATAACCGTTATTACATGTATTATTATTATTATTCTCTATGTTGCCAGGAAAAGGGTATAACATAAGATAAAATACATAATTGAACTCAACCTGAGTAGATATGGGAATAACTAAACTTATAATACAAATCGAGTAAAGTCAAAATAAAATGAAAAAGTATCACAGTTAAAATAATGCATTAAAGCAACAATTAAAACACTAGCCTAAGATGGACTTGGATTAACACGGCTTATTTATTTATTAACGTTTTAGTTCAACAGGGTTGCCCTTCACCAAGGGGCCCTGCAGGGTTGCAACAATCCGTCAGGTTTTGCAGAAATACCCCCCGAGTCCCATCTACGAAGTGATAGGTTGACACAACATGAATATAATCAACTGCTAAATCCCCAACTAAATCATTAGTCATGTATACGTCTCTGTCGAAAACAAAAACGAACGACATCATTAACTATTTTGTTGCTCGACCTTTGTGTTGCTATTACGCTCATGATTCCTCTCATTCACTTCCTTCCATACATAGACCAAAAATCAGTCTCTTTTCCGACGGATGTTGCCGGCGGTGTCACTTTGTATTCAAAGTGAGGACACTTCGTTCTGGAGGTGAAAAATGCCCCCAATTTTCGGCGTCACGCGTACATTTTCAACAATTTATAACCCCCTTTTAACACAAAACCGGTACAACTTGGCATTACAAATTCCTAATGTTTGCATTTCGAGTGCCAAAAATACCCATTTTTTAAAATACCAAAAAAATAACACATTTTGGCCTTTCGTGAAAAGGTAGTTTTCAAATTTCGCGAACATATTAAAACAATTTGTACCTTTTCCTTTTGTCCGCAAACTTATTTGTGCAATAATACCCTTTTTCCATTACCACGATATTTTTGTTCGCGAACACATGCAAAATTTACCCCCTTTTCCGCAAAATTGTGAACGATCATACGTGTATATGGCCAATGTGAAGTTTAACCACGGGGCCGATGTTCTACTGGCTCCACTTGATTAGCCAAATACATGTATATTATACATGTCTGCCTTTTCCATTTTGATGGGACGATCGAATTAGTACCATCGTGGCTTGTCATACAACGTGCCTGTGGAATATAAGAAAGCATAGAGCTGTATATTACACCGATCACTGAACTAAGCCCGAGAGAGGGCGTGTTAACTATAAGCTACAGCTAGCTACTTGAAGTTGCGTTCGGGAGAACAGATTCGTGATATCTCCATTTTATGGGCTTGGTCCAGTTGGGGAAAATTGCAGTGAAATTGCACTAAAGAACAGTTAAATTATATTAGCAATAATTTGTGGTTCCTACTGAGCTTCTGTCTTCTTTGCAGCTATGAACCACATAATTATGTACGCCGTTTTCGACAGAAATGACCCATCAAGCCAATCTAACGCAGTGCAATTAATAAGCTCAAAAACTGCATCAAAGACATTATGGGCCTACACAAATCATTTGATTCTGAATGATAAAAAAACTGAAACCATTCACTTCTCATCAAAATTCATCCCGAATCCTACGTTAAACCTTGATATGAGAGTTGGTAATGCCATCATCGAACCAGCTGAAGAGGCAAGGAACTTGGGAGGCATCATTGATAAACACGTGACATTTAATGCCATGTCAAAAGTTTGTTCATCTGCTTTGGCAGCTGTCCGCCAAATTGGGAAGATACGCGATTATTTAAATAGATCCACCACCCAAACAGTAGTTCATTCCCTTGTAACATCTCGTCTGGACTCGTGTAACTCCTTTCTTAAAGGATTGTCTGCATCTGAAATACAGAAATTCCAGAGTTCAATGTACTGCGGCAAGGATGGTCGAAGGATCTTCATAAAAATCACACATTACTCCTTGAGGTCCAAGTTGCCAACCTCCTCGTTAAACCTTGATGGCCTTGGTAACCGAGTAGTATTTAAACTATATTCAGGCGAATTTTTTTTGAAAAAACAAAGAATTACATAAGGTGCATGTGCCCCCCCCCCCCCCCCCCCCCAATCAGTCCGACCACGCTACGCCACTGTCAACACCGCTCAAACGCACTACTCTCAACAACACCCCAAAGCATGCAGCCTGGCACCAACCCTCAACACGCGCCCTTGTCAGGGCGGGCATCACCTGATGTCATAGGGGACGGAATCACCATCCTGTATATAGCTGAATATGGAAATCCTCACCAAGGCCATGGATCACCATCATTGAACACATCCTCAAGACGCACAAATATACTGCATGCATACTACTCCAAGAGACACACTCAAAAGGACACCTCCCTACTGAAGATCCCCGGTTTCACCCTGGCCGCCCACACCGAGAGCGATATTCACGGTATCGCCACCTTCATCGGCAATTCGGCAAACTGGAATGCAGTTGCTGGGGCGTCGATCACGGGGGGGATGGGGGGGATATATCCCCCCAATATTTCAGGTGGGGGGGATGTCCTGTATTATCATCCCCCCAATATTTGGGGTTCAAACATATATAATAACATTAAAATTAAGGAGCATTGCCCCCTCTCATGAATGGAAGTTGTTACTATAGTCTTATTTAAACCACTTTTTGATAATGCTAAACTGCCCAAATCCAAAATCTTCTGGGGCTGCGCACCTGGAACCCCCATTAAGGTTATTTTATTCAGTACCAGCTATGTATAATGGGCGATCCTGGCCCATTGTGCGTTTGCGCTTCGCTCACTAAAACTATGCAATAGTTAATTGTATTTCTGGATATTACAAATCCCAAAGCTTCCGGGGGCTTCGCCCCCTGGACCCCCAATAATCTTTCCAATGTGGGTATCCCTTGACTTATTCTATTCAGGGTTCCATCAGGATAATTGCAATCGACAGTATTTATCTATCAGGCTAAAATTAATCCAAACTTGGACAGTGCCCTCATCATAACAGGATGCTTGCAATGTGCACTTAATAATCTTCCAGTCTCTAAACAGCTAATTCAAAAGCCAATTAACTAAAGAATAGTTAACTCTATATTTACATATAGACAACATCTTTATATCTGGATATTACAAATCCCAAAGCTTCCGGGGGCTCCGCCCCCTGGACCCCTAATAAGCTTCCCAATGTGGGTATCCCATGACTGATGCTATCCAGGGTTCCATCAGAATGCTTGCAATATATGTATCTATCAGGCTAAAGTTCATATTAGACAAAGCCCAGCTCATAACATGATGCTTGCAATGTGCACCTAATAATCTTCCAATCTCTAAACAGCTAATTCAAAAGCCAATTAACTAAAGAAACTCTATATTTACATATAGACAACATCTTTATATATGGATATTACAAATCCCAAAGTTTCCGGGGGCTCCGCCCCCTGGACCCCTAATAAGCTTCCCAATGTGGGTATCCCATGACTGATGCTATCCAGAGTTCCATCAGAATGCTTGCAATATATGTATCTATCAGGCTAAAGTTCATATTAGACAAAGCCCAGCTCATAACATGATGCTTGCAATGTGCACTTAATAATCTTCCAATTTCAAAACAGCTGAATTCAAAAGCGTTGCTTTATTACAAATTGTTATATTTATGGATATTTCAGCCGTCTCTGAACCGATTTTGATCAAACAAAGATGATTTTATTATTTAAATATTATGCTCTTTCAAATTTTACACTCAGTTTTTCATTATGTCACCAAAAAATAAGTAGTCTAGCGCCCTCTCTACTAAAACTCAACTATCTCTTTAATGTGGGATCCCACAATAATTCGATAATTTTGAACCAGCCGTTGAAAAGAAAAATGCTTACACTTTTCAAAAATTTACAAAAGAGGTTTTTAAATAGTTGATGATCTCTCTATCTAATCATTATTTTAACAAAACATCTCATGCACAATTTTTAAAATACAAAATGGGTGAACTCAATGCGCCTTCTTGTGTTTTAACGGCTCTTTTTAAAAATGATAACAGGCTTTTTACTTCGTCGTTTGCAATTTTGTATATCTTTCGAGCATGGTGGAGTTATAACAATTAGTTTGTAAAGGTGGGTTCCCACTGCCGATCCGATCAACTCGATCAAGCTCGATCGCCCCATCGGCACATTTTTACCCCGACCAATCTCGACCAACTTCTTGATCGTCCTTAAACACGATCTCTTCCAGACCGATATTCGATCTTTTACGACTCACATCCGACCATTCACGACTTCTGCACGACGTATACTTGACAACAACTCCGATCTCTACTCGATCATTCCGATGCATATACGATCCCTATACGATATGTACTAAAGACCATCTAGACCAACTGGACGTCAACACGATCTCTACACGAACTCGACTCGGGCAGGTCGACCTGCTCGTACAGGAGTCGACGATGAGTCGTGAATTCGTTGTGTTTGCAGAAGTCATTACCGACAGCCGATATTACAGTATTCGCTTTTGATCAGTATTTGAATCATCGAAGATCAAGGATCAATAATGACTTAGACTAAGATTAATAATAATATTACGATTAAGACCAAGACAAACGTAACACAATTTCCCTTTAAAGCAGCACCCCAGAGCCATCCCGCTGAGGGTTCCCTATCACGACCGCCCCTGCCGGAGCTATCATGGAACAAGTCCTTGCACATCTGTGCAAACAAATAAACTGCGATGTGCTATGTCTTCAAGATACTATACCCAGCTATACTATACACAAAACATTTTAAAAACATTTCCGTAAGGTCCCAAAGTTGTTAACTTCAAATGTTTTCTAACAAACAGTATACAAATATTTAAGTAACATTATATTTTTTTAGTGAATGTTTTAATAATAATAATACAACATTAAATAAAATGTTATTTTTGAAACATATTTACAATATATTAAAACAGAAATAATATATTCAGATAAATAATGTTGTGAGGAATGTTTTATAAAAAACAAATGCCACTCTATTTTAAATGTTAAGACAACATTTTCCAGGAAACAAAATATGACAAACATTTGTTAAATGTTGATTTTTCCTTTAAGAAAAAACATTAACTTCTAATGTTGATAATAAAATGTGTAATCAATGCAAAAACAAAATATTATAATAGTATATAATTAAGATGTCTTGAAAACATCAACCTGATGTTTTGATAACAAAATCTAAGATTTGTTTACAATATTAAAAAAATGTTTCAACAACATAAGGACTGAAACTTTTTCGATTTGTATTTTATTCATTGTTAAACAACATGTTCAATGAAATGTAAATATCACAAAAATTTTTAAATGGTATTTTCTTTCCTTAAAAAAACATTTACTTCTAATGTCTATAACTGAATGTTTTTAAAATGCAAGAGCGAAACATTCTTAAAAAGTCTTTTTAAATGTCCTTAACACATAAACTTGATGTTATAATAACATAATTTAAGTTTTTGCTACAATATTCCAAAAACGTTTCTACAATGTTTTAGATTCACATGTTATGGCGTTTTAAAGATGAGTTTACAAAATGTTTCATTTTATCACAAATTTAACATAAACAATAGTTATATATACTGAAAAAGAAAATGTTATGAATCATGCTGTGTAATAATCGCATGACATCCTGCATTAATGTTTAAAAGACAGTTTCTAGAAAGTGTAAGTATGACAAACATTTTTTAAATGTTGATTTTTTTTTTCTTAGATAAAACATTTACTACTAATGTCATACCTTGATGTTTTTAAAATGCAAGAGCGGGACATTTTATAAACGTATATTCAAAATGTCCTTAAAAGGTAAAGACCAGTTTTGGAAACGCCCCCCTCCCCCCTCTCAAAAAATGAAATGAAAGCTCTTATTACCAATAATGTGAAAGAATATAATTATACTAATATAGGATTATCCAGGCATAATATAGCAATGTAGGCATAGATATATATCGCCCATACGCCATGTACGCTACGTGTATTACGAAATACTGATTTCTTCCGATATTTCTCTATTTAACGATGCTTAGGTTCAGATTTTTACCACAAAAGCCCTATTTCAATACATATTCAACAATAATGATCAATATAGATGTATTCGGCTACTTTCCCGAAACTGGACTTGGGCTTTAAAGCAGAAACTTGATGTTATATTGACATAATCAAAGATTATGCTAAAATATTCCAATAACGTTTAAACAACATTACGATCATGTTTTAGATTCAAATTTATGACGTTTAAACGATGATTTTACAAAATGTTTCATTTTATCACAAATTTAAATGGGTAGTTTAGTTTTGGTAGAGAGGGCGCTGCACATAAAAAATGTTTTGTGAGGTAATGAAAAACTGAGTGTCGAATTTGAGAGAACATGCAATTATAATGGCAGAATGAGCTTTATTTGGTCAAAATCGACCCAGAAACGGCTAAAATATCAATAAATATATCTGATCTTATAATTATTTGGGGCCCAAATAATTAGATGATATGTAGAAAAAAAATGCTTGCACTTTTTTTTAAAATGTCAAAAGCGTTTTTTTTGGTTTAAGTTGTTGATGATCTCGCTATTTAATAATTATATCGATACAACATCACATACATACTTTTGTATGAAACATGGTTGAAACCAATGCCTTTTTAAAAAGCACCCTCTTGTGTTTTAATTGCTCTTTTTGAATGATAACAGGCTTTTTACCTAGTCGCTTGTAATTTTGTATACCTTTCGAGCATGGTGGAGTTATAACTATTAGTTTATAATGTTACTGTGTGAGGTTTTGGCTATTGAAGTTCAGCCTTACCAAAACTAAACTACCCCTTTAACATTTAAAAAATCTCTTTATACTAAAATAGAAAAGGTCATGATTCATGATGTCTAATACTCGCATGATATTCTGCATCAATATTTAAAAGACAATTTCTAGAAAAAGTAAGGTGAGAAACATTTTTTAAATGTTGATTTATTTCTTAAATAAAAACATTTACTACTAATGTCAATAAATTAATGTTTTTAAAATGCTAGAGCGAAACATTTATAAAAGTCACTTTAAAATGTCCTTAATACATGAACTTGATGTTATAATAACATACTAACAGATTTAGCTACAATATTCCAATAACGTTAAAACAACATTACGATTGAGATGTTTTAGATTCTAATTTATGACGTTTAAAAGATGATTTTACAAAATGTGTCATTTGATCACAAATTCATCATCATCATCATTATCATCATCGTCATCATCATCATCATCATCATTATCATCATCGTCACCATCATCTCACTCAATGTCAGAAGTAGTGCACACTCTACATTTAGCTCTTCGTGCTCGGGATGTGATCGAGTGCGCTCGAGTAGCAGTCAAAAAATGAGAGTAGCGGTTTAAGGAAGTCGCGTAGCGCTCGTGTAGCGGTCGAGTTGTTAATAAAAACAGATCGAACCATGATCGAGTTGATCGGGAACCAATCGTGTCGTAGTCGAGTATAGATCGAGATGATCGGTGGAAAAAATCCATCCAGACCAAACTAGATCTCTATACGATCGTTTCCCGACCAGCTAGACCTCCACTCGATCAATACACGATCGCTGTTCGATCGCTTGCCTTCTCGACCCCTACACGAAGATTTTTGACTGTCAAAAATATTCGTGTAGGGAGCGGGACCATGCCGATCAAGGTAGATCGACCCCGATCGCCCTTGCCGAGCAAGCCCGAACAGGCAAAAATATGCCAAAATAGCCTGATCGGGCTTGATCGAGTTGATCTGATCGGCAGTGGGAACCCAGCTTAATGTACGGTGCAGGTTTTGGTTACTATTAAACATTTACACAGTTACGTCATAAAAGCACACATGACAAAGGAAGCCATCAGTTTTATGCTTGAATGGGCTCACTTAGGAGTCGGGATCGGGTAATGGAACAAGGTCCACGGACGCTTCGAACTCGATAGTCTGGTACCGTATGTTTTGTTATATACCGGTCGAATTATACTAGTTTGGCAAAACCCTTTTATAGGAATCGATATTAATATTGTGGGCGACTGCACCAGAGCATGAGACCTTCTGCGTTGATCATCATGTCAGGTGTATATCACCTCCCTGGATAGAACAAATTATGGCCTGATATTCATTTTACCTCGTGACTTTTTTAATTCTATGATTATACCAGGGACTTCCACTTCCCTGATTATACTACACCAAGGGGCTTCGGTGTGGATACTACTTTCGTACAAGCTTTGCGTTTCATTGTGGATCCCGGTTATATATTTGGATATGTTCTAACGTTCTTCAAACATAAACATAAACCGGAGGAAGTCGGATTGTGTTCAAGTAATTAGAAAGTACTTGTATAACGAGTGTATATTACAGATCAAGCCCACGTACAAACAATGTACTTAATAGCACTTGATCTAGACCAAGCCGTCTGGATCTAGATAGGAATTGTCATAATAATTCAGGGCTGTCATCACATCGTCATGAACTTAATCCACTGACGTACTGGAACAATTGGTTGATCATTAATTCGACGTGAACCTTTGAATTGGTATATTGCGTGAATCGAAAACTTCAAAGTCAATTAAGGTTATAAACTTCAATTATGAGTATGGGTGGCGAGTTTGGGAGACACGTCCTTCTGCTACTGATCGTTACGGCGACCCTGTTTCTTGGCGCGGGGATTCTAATCGGTCACTTCGCTATTTCAACACCATCGTTGCCTTCATCGACGTCGTCATCGGAGAACGAAGATATAAGTCGTATGATGATCGAAGAGTGTAATGCGGAGAATATTGAGGAGAATCTGAGGTATTGAACATATCCATTTTCTAGTATCATATGTACAAGGGGCCATATTAATTTATGGTGACCTATTGAGTCTAAGTTTATTTTGAATGAAACTGCATAGTATGATAAAGTTGGTCTTGTTTATAATGTGCCAATTATAATTATAGAGTTATAAACTTAGAATGTAACAACGGCCTACTTATAGCTACGGCCTACTTATAGCTGACCTACATTATCAACTAGGGTATCGACAAACTAGCATATAATGATGTTTGTATTATGTTTTCAAACTATGGAATGTTGATTATGTTGTTCAATTTCCGTTAGTTTTCAATTTCAAATTCAGTTTATATCACTCAGCAATATTAAACATATAAAACTGGTATACATAGGTAGAACGTCTATTATACTTGTTGACTTTTTTTCAAAAAGAATTAACAGAGATATACTATTAACATGGGTTAAACATTTGCATAATGGGAAGCAGCAAGAAAGGACAAACTGCAAATTAATCTTTACTTTGAAAAGGGCTAGAACTATATAAATGTTTACGATTTGTATGCGATAATACTATAACAATTTTATGGTTGTTATGCATTCCACGGACCACAATTCCTTTTGAAATAGCCGTTCGCGGTCATTTTTACTGAATCACAAAATTATAATAGACGGCATTCTTTTATTGGTAATAAATTATAAAGCTACAATTAATCAAGTGTGCATTGAAAGGTCAGTTTGGCTTTGAAACGGTGAGGGAGGGGAGGGGCGGGTGTCTTATATAGCTCCTTTCCTGGTTCCACTGCCTTGGCCATGTTTGGCTTATAAGCCCGGCGCGGACAGAGCCGACGCGACCCGATCCGACTGGTTTTCAGTCGGTTAAACTCAGTATACATTGCCTCAGGACTCCTGTTTTGCCGGTCAAGAGCCAGTCGGAGATCATTCGAGGCCGATTTAACGTGTTGAATCGGCTCCGACTGAGCGAAACCGACTCTATAGCTAGCCTGACTGAAAACCAGTCGGATCGGGTCGAGTCGGCTCTGTCTGCGCCGGGCTTACATTGACGTCCTGATATCCTTTATCGGTTACTACCTACATCATTCATGTTTGGATGTAGTGTTAACATGTACCGTTGAAATGGTTCACATTCAATTTCGTTAATCATCAATTTATTAGACAAATTATACCAACCAAAAGGAATAACATATCCCAGGTCACTGGCAAATAATTTCCAGCGCAGGGCAGTAGATATTAAATATAATACAGAATATATGTGTGAACAGTGTGACATGTTAACTGGTGGTGGAGGGAATATCACGGAATGTTCTTCTCCGAGGAATTTGAAATGCTTTTGAGGGAAGATTATAATTTATTGTCTTCACGATTATAATAGTACTATTGAAGTAACCTCATAACCCATAGGTTCAACTATAGCCTATCAAGGTAGGGTATATTTGTATGTTATTACCTACATTGTAATTAGCAAATTTATTATATATAACATTATTACAGCTTCAAAATTATATTACATGAATGTACTCGTTTATAATATATTATACAAATATACCATAACTCAGTCGTTTGGTTGTTATTATGTGGTTATAATATAGGAATTCGGGTTTGCAAGGAATGTAATCTAGTTAACATGTGAACATAAATTCAAATGTTGATATATAATATTATATATATATATGTGTGTTTTAATTCAGACAATTGAGCAGCCGGCCCCACGTGGCCGGTACTCCGGCTGAGAAAGAGAATGCAGAAATGCTGGCCGAACAGTGGTCGGATTACGGATTTGACTCGGTTCGGATCATACCCTACGATGTCTTGATGGCATACCCGGATTCGGACAATCCCAATAAGGTTGATAAACTGAATCCTTTTCTTGGCGATTATAAAAGATTTGATCTGATTAACCCCTTGTTTGTTATTCTCGTGAAGAAAAAAAATAACGGTATGATTATGCAAAACTATGTTCGATTATATAATACATGTATAGTAACGATTTATGTTATCTGACCTGGGTCCCGTTGCAGAAAGAGATACAATCGATTGTAAGTTACGATTGATTGTAAGTCATCAACTTTGAGCGTTTCAACCAATCAGATTCGCGCATCTAGAACACATGATCCGACTTACAATTACTCGTAACTTACAATCGATTGTATCTCTTTCTGCAACAGGGCCCTGGTCAAATACGAGTCATTGATTGGCTTACCTCAGTAATGTGATGTTAACATATTTCAGTAACACCGAAGAGCCGCGATATATCGATACAGGAGAATTTTCGTTATAGACCTATGAAAGCGATTTAAAATGCTATTTCGTGAAGACCTTTATATTACCTTTATATTATATATAAACTCGGTTTTCTGTATGTACTGTAAATATATGCACATTTGCCCTTGCAAATTATTTATAAAAAGGTTCAGAGATACAAAGCTCTTGCGTCAGTTCTGTTTGGGATTGAGACCAGAATGCGAAGCGTCTTTGACTCTTTGTAATGTATTTGCTTTCCTGAACAAATAGTAACAACAATAACTTTATTTACACTCGCAAGCCCGCATGCCGTGCGTACGTGCCATATTATATAGCTTTTGCATATAGCGTAATATGCGGTTGAGTTGTTTGGGTTGGTTTCTTTATTCATAATTATATGGTTCTATGGTAAAAAATATTTGTTTTATTACGAATATTTTATTGCTCAAATAGATAAGTTAAGATAAATTATTTCACATGGTAGGTAATAAAAGCGTATTTTCATTTTGTTTGTGTGTGTGGGGCGTTCCCGATACTGTACAGTTTTTGTCAAACAGAAATGTATAAATTAACTTGTAAGCCGGCCCCAATTAAAATATTGGGGGGGGGGGGGGGGGGCAAACATATCGCTTTGCCCCCCAATAATTCCGAAAATGAAGAAAGAAAATCGACGGATATAATTCCAAATAGGGGAAAACCAAACTAAGTACAGTGTATCAATAATCAACCTTCAAAAATAGCTTCATTTTAGGTGCGGGAACGCAAATTTCGAAATGTGTTTGGCAATGCAATTTCCCAAACGCGCATGAAGGAAACGGAGTTATAATTATACCCTCATCTATAAAACACTGACACAGAAAATAAAATAATCTTAAATAATCTATCTTTCAATTCTGTCCACAAGCGCTGAACGCAGAGCAAATTGGAATATCATTTAAAAAAAAAATTTAAAGTCGGATAGGCGGAGCTGAAGATGGTCATGTATAATTTATTCTGGTTGAGAAAGGGTATGTCGTTTGTCTAATTTAGTTGTCATTTGGTTGAAGACAAAGAGTAAGAAATTGCTGAAATCCTTAATCCCGAGGCTTCGTCCCCTAGACCTCTATACTGGGGCCCTATCAAATTCGACACCTGCTCCCTATATGGCATGCCGACTGTATAATTGATAGGAACACTCAACTTGAGAATTTTAAGTTGCTGAAGTCTAAAAGTTTCCAGGGGCTCAATCCCCTAGACCCCAGCAATGGCTCTAGTTCAGGAGCACCATAACACATCCCATGTAAGGCTCCTCGCTACTGCATTGCCATGCATGCTATATAAACCCATAAAAAGATCCACTATTTCATACCTTTAAACCCCCTTCTTGTGAGTGCTAAAATGCAAAAATCCTAACGCTTCCGGGAGCTCCGCCCATTGTACCCCCGGGCAAGGGAAATAAGGGGGTACCTGTATCCCACATGTCTATTTTTTCTGTGCAAAGGTCGTAAATTAAACTTACATTGATTTAAATTGATAGTTGTATCCCTTATAAAGAAACATACTATACTATACTCTTTCATTTTTTCTCTCGATATAAAAGCTACGAACAGATTCACTATAATACAACTTTTCTCACATTATACCAGTGTATAAATGTCTGAAATCTAGAAGCTTCAGTGGCTCCGCCCCTGGACCCCCAATTAGGCTCCCATTGTGGGTGCCCCTCGACTCAACCCATTAGGGCTTTGAACAATCAATACGCTTTCAATGTGCGCAGAATAAAACTTGTTTTTGTAAAAAATATATGTTATACATCTTGACAGTTCTAAACTGCTAACACCCAAAAGCTTCCACCCGGGGGCTCCGGGGGGTGTCCGTAAATTTGTTTCGAAGCCGAGACCAAGTACTTTCAAAATTTTCGAGACCGAGACCAAGTACATTCAAAGTTGAAAACCCCTCTCAGTGGGGGGGGGGGGGGGGGGGGTGTCCGTTAAAAAAATGTCAAAGCCGAGACCAAGTACTTTCAACATTTTTGAGCCCGAGACCGGAGACCTTCGCAAAATTTTGGGGCAGAGACCGGGTTTTAGTTGGTCGAAATTTGAAAAGGGGGGGAGGGTGGGGGGGGGGGGTTCAAATCCCCCCAAACAGCAATTTTCGGTCAAAGGGGGGGGGGGGGGTGAACCCCCCCCCCAAAAAAAAACCCCCTGGGTACGCCTATGTGGCCGAGTAATGAGCGAAAATGCAAAATGATATTCGCTAACTCATTTCAGTTCAGTTCAGTTTATTTTCATGCCAACAAAAAATCTAATAAATAACGTTGTACAAAACAAATAGAGTTTACATGTGTAAAATTAAACTAGCTAAGTAGGCTACAATGAAAACTAGAGTCATTGCACAGACTTTGTACACAGGTATAACTTTCCAGTGGCTAATTAAAATTCATACACTTCAATCGTAAATATCTCTTTAACGAAAGGAAAATTAAAAAAACCAAAACATGACCCGTGCATATATGTCTACTGGTAATATAAATACAACAAGGTATGAGAAAACCACTATAGTTCTACGTAAGTTTTGTAAGTTTTGGATAATAACCAAAAATAAATGGGCATTGACGAACGGGTAGAGGGGCAAGTGCGTTTGGCCGATTCATACAAAGTTACAGTTACAGTTACACAATCGAACTGTACATTTAATCTGTTCTGTTTGGTAGGTGATGATAACAGAGAATGGAGAGGTGAAGTTCACTAGTGCACTCAACGAGGAGGTCATTCGGCCAGAGGACGGCAATGAGGACGTGCTACCACCGTTCAACGCCTACTCAGCACAGGGTGAACCAGAGGTGAGAAGCTTTTTTTTGTTTTGCGCCTTCTGGAACTGTCCCTTCAATCTGCTGTATAACGAGGACTGGCGAGGTTTTTAATTCACTAGTGCACTCAACGAGAAGGTCAATCGGCCAGAGGACGGCGCCGAGGACGTGCTACCACCATTCAACGTCTACTCAGAACTAGGTGAACTAGAGGTGAGAATGGTTCTTTGTACGTGTATTAGTTTGTTTGTTTGTTTGTTTGTTTGTTTGTTTGTTAATTAATCTTCTGTATTAGGTAGGCGATGACAACAAATAATATAATAAGGTTATTATTAAAGTTAGAATGGCAAGGTATAACGTTCAAAGGTGCGTTGCACGAAAGTAGAGAAAGTAGGTAATTTCGCCAGAGGACGGTGCCGAGGACGTCCTACCACCGTTCAACGCTTATCCAAAGGTGAAAACGGTTCTTTATTACTTTGTTTGTTTGTTTGTTAATTAATCTGTTTTTGGTTGGTGATTTTACAGGAATATGGAGAGGTAAAGTAAAATATTGCACTAGACGAGCTAGGAGGTCATCCGCCCAGAGGACGGCGCCGAGGACGTGCTACCTCCGTTCAACGCCTACTCAGCACAGGGGGAACCGGAGAGAGAACGGCTGTTTAACAAATAAATTATTGCAACAAAGCAAGAATGCAAACAGAAATGCAACGAACAAAGAACCATTCAAAAAAGTGCTACCCATTCGACGAGAAAGAAAATTTGTATAATTTCAATAAGATTAAAAGTAGTACAATCAGAACAGTATTGGTATTATTGTGTTTGTATAATTATGTTTTGTTTGTATTGTTGTTGTAAGGTCTGCGTGTGGAAAACAGCGTTTTATAGCTACTGACAGAGAAACCTTAATGAAAGTAAACGACGGTGCAAATGGCTGCTATAAACCTTAGAACTGCACTCTTTTCCCAATTCTACCTGCAAATATGATGCTGTCATTATTATGTTGCAAGGGTGTTCTATAAAGTAATCGTTCCTTTTTTCCAGATGTACCTCATGTAATATGACCGCACACAAGTTTTCAGGTCGGCCCAAAACCTTCCCAATATTTAAAAAATATGTTCACAGGGTGTTTATTAATTGATAAGAATTATAATTATTAGATTTATCATGTTGAATCAATAAAGGAATGTTATACGTTGTCTTTTTTCATGGCAGGGTCCACTGGTGTACCTCAACTATGGCCGCCCCGAGGACTTTGATTGGTTGGCTGAAAATCGTCCCGATATCAACATCACAGGATGTATCGTGATCGTTCGATATGGGAAGGCGTTTCGTGGGAGAAAGGTAAATTTGAGACATAACATATGATAAACATGTCTTGAAATTGGAGATAAAAATGTGTAAGTGTACTGTTCAGTATTATACACTTATTCGGGGAAAGAGACTATAAACAATCATAATACTTGTATTACTACTACTAGTTGTAGTACTACTACATGTACTACTACTACTACTACTACTACTACTACTACTAAAACAACACTTTGATATAAATAGTTATATTAGAGGTTAATGAATATCTATAAACAACAGAATACAATCTTCGAAGAACATAAAAATACGATGCCTGAGAGCTGTTTAACTTGCATTTTGACAGGCCGAAAACGCGCAGAATGCTGGAGCAGCCGGAGTTATCATTTACTCCGATCCGGCCGACTATGCCCTCGAGGGAAGCGAGTCGGTTTATCCGGACACATGGTGGCTCCCTGAGTCCGGAGCACAGCGTGGAAATGTCAAGACAAGTGAGGCTGGAGATCCGCTTACACCCGGGTACCCGGCTAAACGTAAGTTGAATTTGACAAGAAGAGTAAGAAATCCGACATCACTTATACCAGCAATGCTTTGATCAGAAGGGAAATTATTTGAGATTGAATTAGCCCCGTTAAAACATTTATTTAAAATGATAAGAAACTGTATCGACACTTCGACAACCCGAGGTTTTTTCCCCCTTCATTTTCTCAAATTCCCTTCCATTACTTAACTCTTACGATTTCGGTATTTTGTAAACATAAAATGATGTTCTTTGTTTAATAATAATATCCAATTTTTATATAGCGCTTATCACGATTGATAATCATCTCTAAGCGCGTTACAATTTTATTATTACCCCGGTCATAGGATACAATGCGAACCAGCACACATTGTGTGCACCATCTCCACTCCCTGGGGAGTATTCCTTCCAAGCGCTCAGTGGGCTCAAGAAGATCGTTCACATAAAGGCTTTCACCTCCTATCGGTCCCCATTCATACACATGTTTATGTCTTATGTTCTTTATTATGTTCTTATAGTCTGTATTAATTTTGTATATATGTTTGTAGATATGTTTTTATGGATTTGAGTAGAGATAAATACATTTGAAAATTGAATATTTTCTATTGTATGATATTTTATGTTGGGCTATTTCGAATAAAATCCGGTCTAGAAGAAATTTTGTAATTTTAATTTCTATCTTCTTCTTCTTCTTGTTTTCATCAGCGTATATGTATCGGATGAAGGAGTCGGATACCGGTCTACTGAAGATCCCAGTTCATCCGATCGGATATGGGGACGCACAACGGTTGTTGAGGTACGTTGGTTATACATGTTGTAGCATTAGTTGAAACATAAGAATAAAACAGAACATTATAATAACATTGCAAAAATAATCAAAAAATTAAAGGGATAGTACAGTTTTGGTCAAACATATTTTTAGTAACTAAACTTGTCAGTTTTCATTAAAACTAACAGTTATAATTCAATGACACTTGAATGGTAGAAAACATATACACGGCTTAGTAACAGGGCTGTTTCCAGATACCTCAAGTTTCAACCTTTCTTAAATAAAAATATGTGAATGTGATGTTTGGGAAAAAATAATTATCTAATAAAGAGATTATAAAAAAAAAAACATTTTGGAAAATTGTCAGAAATGTGTAGGATTTATAATATTTTCTTTAAATATTAATTTGATAAAAGTTGGCCCCCACATTTATTCTAATCAGATAGATGCATGTATATTTCAGCTGCTTCTAAACCGATTTTGATAAAACAAAGTTGATTCTGTCATTGACATTGTTTCTTCTTTTAAATGTTTCATTACTTCTCTTAACGCCCTCTTAACCAAAACTGCCACTTTAATTATATTTTAGTGCCAGAAGTGTCATTCTTCACCATACAATATATAAGAACAACAGTGTTAATTGACTGATTTTAAATATATACGTACAGCACATGACTATCGAAAAGACATACTAGGTACTACGACTCTCTTGTATAATTGAAATAAATTAATAGGGTGATCCTTGTATAGGCGTAGGGGGACATTTTTCTCAGGGGGGCTGAGCTATTTTACCCGAATAATTATCCAACCCGTTTGCCCGAATTTGACATGGGTTTGCCCGAATATAATATTATTTTACCCGAACATGACGAATGTGAGGTGCTTTATACCTGAATATGGCCGTTTCCAAAACTCCAGGGGAAGGGGGACTGCAGCCCCCTAGCCACCCTCCTCCGACTCATATACACAGATCGATACTTATCGCAATAAGATTTACCCATATATAGAACTATGTTTGTCATTACGCCGGCCTGTCTCTTATCTGGACCATAAAGCAAACTCACACTTCTTCATAATATCATCTATACAATGTAATGTTGTTTTATTTTAAGCAATACTAAAACAACAAAAACAAAACATAAATGATTAACAAAACACAGATTATAACACCAATCAAATTTTGAAATGTTTATAGTTAATTTCCTGTTTAATTTTGTTTAATTAATTTGTTAATGAGTGTGTGTAGGCCTATATAAATTAGATGAAACATGAGTTTGGTTATGAAATAGTTTTGCTTTTCTTACCAGTGAGCTTGGTGGAGATGAAGTAGAAGCGAGCTGGGCCGGAAACCTGCCGATAACATACCGCTACGGACCGGGATTCGTCAATCCGAACAGGTCGGTCAAACGATATGATTTATTATTGACGATCTCTTACTCAGGCAGGCAGGCTATAGGTGTTATGAGCCTATTTTCATGTTTTCTGGCACCGATATATATTTGACAAAAGTGAGGAGAGAAAAAACGGAATCGTTAAACGAAACCAACATCCTTGAACAAATTATCTAATTAGATGTAATTTAGTAATCAACAAAAAGTGCAGACATTTTTTTGGAGAAATTATGTATTTGAATCGTGAATACTCATCGTATTTGTATATCATATCATGTGTTCATGGGTCTGTCAAAAACATACATATGGGTGGTTATGTTCCTGTTAAAAATTGAACTAGTTTGTTTTCTTGTTGTTGACCAAAAGGATTACTAAAATGAACCACCTTAATTCATAATAGTTAATAAATTAAGGTAATTCATTACTGGTATGAGGTTTCAAAATATTCGACGTGATAACATTAATAAATGAATGGGAAATAGGCAAAGAGATATTGGTATACAGGCCTACAACTAGAGGCAAGCATCCACCAATCAAAATGCAGTATTGTCAACACTCAACAGCCATTTATTCAAAACTGCATTCTTAAAAATAAAATAAAATTGTGTAGTATTATACAAATATAAATGTTGACCTTGTACGATCAAAATAACTATTGTAAAGTTTTCAAGGAGAATAATGGTGTGTACTAATTATACCCTTTTCGATCACGTGACAGGAAGGTAAAGATGAGCATCCACACGTCACGGGAGATTCGAACCACGTATGACGTCATCGGAGTCATCAATGGAGCCGTCGAACCAGGTTAGTGCTCTTTTTTTTCCTTTCAATGAAAGACAATTTATTGTAACTGAGATAGTTATCATTAGTGGCACGAGGATGGGAGCTAAGGGGGCGTCAACAATATTGATCGCTGCCCGAGACCACTGTTATAGATAGTCGAGACCGATAAAAAGTGGATCTTTCTGAATGGGGGGGGGGGGGGGGGGGGGGAGGATGCGGTACGCACCAAACGCATCCCCCCCCCCCTCCCCCCACCCCCTAGCTACGAGACTGTAATGAGCTGATGATAATGATGGTGGTGTTCATAATAATGATGATGACGGCGACAATGCTGACTATGATGATGATGATGAAAGCGACCATATTTGTGATGCAATAATTCTCATGACGATCATGGAAATGGCAACGGTAATGATTACGAAGATGACGGTGATAATAATTATAAGATGATGCACGCTAAATGATGATAACGATATTCAGATCGGTCGGTGATGGTCACCAACCATATCGGTATGCGTCATTATACACGTATAGAATAGTGGTCAAATTGACCTTTTTTGGAATATCTGTTGAAGGCATAATAATTGTATAGTAATTGATATTATTTCCAGATCGGTATGTGCTGGTCGGCAACCACCGTGATGCGTGGGTGTTTGGGGCCGTGGACCCGTCCAGTGGGACCGCTGTCATGATGGAGAGCGCCCGGGTCTACAACCAGAT